>VZRH01007040.1:553094-575092 GCA_013397555.1 Urocynchramus pylzowi | reverse complement strand
GTTGAAGGGTGGGGGGGGGGGGGGGGGGGGGGGGGGGAAGCTAGAGTAGATCTAAAAAGGTAGATCTAAAATCTCGTTTTGCTTTCATCTTTAGATATTGTTAATGCATTTTTAGTTCCCTTTAATTACTAGGTCAGATGAATTTGAGGTTTTCCTTTCATTTATAACCATAATTTTCCATTCCATGCTTTTCAGGTGTGATCTCTTCCAACACAGGACGTTTTTAACTGAAGCACAATGGCTTGTAGCACACAGCCAAGAGGAAATATAAGAACATGGTTAGGAACAAGGCAAGGTTGAGGAAGTAGCTCCCAAATGTAATGTCCCAGCTTCCAGCAACCCATGGCTCAGAGATTAATTTTGATCTCATTACTTTGTGTTTAGTAGTCCTTGATGCATTTCTGCTCAATTAAGGTGTCTGGTTACTTCTGAAACCAAGTGAACTTTCAGCATTCTCAGAACCTTGGGACAATGAATTGCACAGTTTACCTCTGATTTCTGTGGAAGAAGCATTCTGCTTTTTTTAATTTGCCACTTGCATTTGATAACTTCTGATTTTTGTATAATGAGAAATGATCAATTGCTGTTCCTTATTTCCCTTTACTCATGTTCTTATAAAGTTTTATTATATTTCCTTGCAGGCAATTATTTTCCAGGCTTCAGAGCCTAAATCTTTTGAATTATATTTTCAATGTGCACTATTTTATACTTGTCTGTCTTTGCAGCTATTCTAGTTCTACTTAGGTGTTTTAGAGACAGAAGTGGAACAACCATTTAGAATGTCATGTGGATTTATTCCATAGTATAGGGGTAATTTTTACTATAGTCAATGTTCCTTTCCTAAAAAATATGAATATCATAGTTACTTTTCTGAAAGTGTCCTATTTAACATATTATAAGGAATATTAGCTAGTTAAGAATGCACCAGTGAGTATGCATCTAGTCAGTGTTAGTTTCCCTAGGTGCATTACCTTATCCTTATCAGTAATTTACTTCCCAGTGCATTGTTCAATGACTTACCTCCAGCACGTCCTTTCTTAGCCATTTTCTTCAGGCTGTTGTACTTACTAGCCTAAATTTATAATCATGATAAGATATTGCTATCTTCCTTTTTTACCTTCTCCAAATTTGTGTGCACTTGCCATAGTTAACCATTTATACATATTCTGAAAAGTATCAGATTTAACTAAGCTTCCTCTGGTATGAAAATATCTCTCACCTTTTGAGCTTATTGTGCTTCCTATTTTGCAGCTAAGAATCCACAAGACAACTTCCTTTCTTATGACACTAATATTCTATACTCTTTTTTTGACAGGGATTTAATTAAAATCAAACAAACAAACAAACAAAACAAACAAAAAACCCACAGAAACCCGCAAGTAAATGATGTATTAACTGAATAACTCTGGTCTATAAACTTATTTCAGTTAATTCAGAGAATTCTACTTATATGTGGTCATGACCCCCATCTACAGAATCTACATTGGTTGCTCCTCAAAATTCCCATTTTCTTGAAGTACCTGCTGATCCATTTTCTTCTTTGGTTACAATCATCAGGCAGACCAACACATGATATTGTGGTGGCCATCTGCTACACACTGCCTGAGCAGAAAGAAGAAAGAGATGTGGCCTTCCAGACAGCTGGAAGAAACCTTGTATTTGCACAAATTCCTCCTCAAGGGAGGCTTTACAATCTGCCATTTAGGATCCCTACAGATGTGAAGGTCAGGGGCAGCTTTGGCTGTAGTGATGGTGGAGTTCAGGGGCCTAAGAGCAGAGTGCAAGGCAAGAAGCAGGATCACCTTAACCTCTGGAGAGCTGTCTTTTGCCTGTGCAGGGATTTTCCTGGAAGTATCTTTTGGATATGTCCCTGGAGAGGAATGCAGGAGAGCTGCCTGATTTTCAAGAATCACCTCTTCCAGGCTCAACATTGACCCATAGCTATGTGCAGGGAGTCAGACAAAGGCAGCAGAATGTCTATAAGGATGAACAAAGACCTGAATTCTGGCTAAAATCAGAGAGAAAAGGGAAGCAAACAAGAGTTAGAAGCAGGCACAGGTGTCCTGGGAAGAGTATAGAGATGCTGACTGAGCAGGCATGAAGGAAAAAAAGCTTCTGCAGGTATTTCATCTGCAAAAGAAAGACTAGGGAAAATGTTGGCTTGCTGTTGAATGGTTCAGGGGACCTGATGACAAAGGACACAGAAAAGGCTCACCTCCTTCACCTCTGTCTTTTATAATAAGGCTTTCAGGTATTCCAGGCCCCTACAATTATTGTAAAAGTTCAGAAAAAGTTTTATCTTTGCTAGAGGATGATCAGGTTAGAAACTTTTTAAACCAACTGGACCTGCTACAGCCCATGGGAACCTGTTGGGATGCTCCCCCAAGTTCTGAGGCAGTTGGTTGATAGCATTTTTAGGCTACTATTGAAAATTTTTGAAAGGTCATAGTGACAGGAAAAGTTTTCTGAGAACTGAAATAAAGCACTCTTGGAAAGTTTGTTGATGATTGAAAATTGGAAGGGATGATTGATACACCAGAATGTTGCAGCACTATTTAAAGGGACCTTTACAGGAAAAGAAGATACTTGTGAAGCTCATCAAATAGAAATGCCTCCTCCCTGCACCTGGAGAGGAATAACCCCATGCATCAGTATAGGCTGGGGCCAACCATCTGGAAAACAACTCTGCAGGGAAGTCCCTAGGGCTGCTGGTGGACCAGGAGTAAAGCATGAGTCAGCAAGGAAGGCCCCCAGTTTCCTGGGCTGTGCTAGGCTGTGTTGGAGCACTGCTAACAGGTTAAAGGAGGTGATCCTTTCCTCTCCTCAGCCCTGGTGAGTCCCATCTGGAGTGCTCTGTCCACTGCTGGGCTCCCTAGGGCAAGCAAGTCTTGGACACACTGGAATTCACATATAAAATGTAAAAACTGTTTTACTGTGAGGGTGTTTGACAAGGAACAGGCTGCCCAGAGGGGTGTGGAGGCTCATCCTTGGAGACATTCAAAGTTTGACTGGGTATGTCTGTAAGCAACTGACTTCTCTTTTCTGGCTTTGAGCAGGGGTTTGATTACCTCAGACAATCTCCAGAGGTTTTCTCCAGCCTCACTGATTCTGCATTTCCATGTTTTTGTGATTGTTACAGCTTCTACCAGTTTTCCCAGTGCAGATGTCAGAAACAGCTGTCAATATTTTACCTTCAGAGCTTTCAAAGATTTTTTGTGCTAGGTTCTATTCCCCTGATATTAGTAAAACTTAAAGGAATTTAGTTTACCAGTTTATAATATTGAGATTTTATTTTCCTTTTTTTTCCCCGAATTTTTCTGATATTAACAACTGTCATTTCATTTTTTATCTTTTTCTAAAGCCTCTTCTTCTAACACTTTTATCAGAGTCAGATTCTTCAGTCTATTTCAAGTAAAGAAAGTTTCAGTCATCACAACTTTTCTAATATCTCTACAGTGATTACAGGTATAAAGGATTTGGAAACTTCTCTTCTTTAGAAACTTCTTTTACACTTTCATTTTATGGTCCCACAGTCTATTAATTTCTGACTCTAGAATACTTACTGAACAGTTACTATTATTCCTTATGTCATCAGGTCCTAAGTGTTTAGTTAGGCAGTGCAGTCCATGGACTCCATGGTTTTTCAAAGGATACACCAGATGTGCATCATATTTATTGGTACCTGGGACAAAATACTCATTATCCAAAACTGTGGCATAGATATATCAAAAAAGTTGTACTATTTTTTTCCTTCTCTCTGGTGTTCAGAATTTGCAGGTAATGACTTTGACCCCATCAGGACCTTTTCAGGTAACAGATAACCAGAAGGATGTGTACGACTGGAGAAGACTGTGTGGGGTCAAGAAGTTCAATTTCCAAAAGATCTTTAGGGGATAAAGCTAAAGATTTTAAAAGACATTGCTAGACATAAGTGCAGTGATATTGAATTTTAATGAATACAGCTGCATCTGTAGAATAGTCCCTGTCCAAGCTTATAGCTATGAATTATGGTCTAAATAATATTTGCTTTATCTTCTTTAGGTCGTTAGGACTTTTTTGTGCACATTATTATTTTTTGTAGCTGTTCAATGTCTCTTTTTCAGGGCTCTCATTCTCTAAAAAATACTCTCTCATTTTGTATTCATATGTATGTGTTTGTGGATATATTTTTTTGCATTGTTGGATGCATTTATATTTCTGTATTAATAGGCATTATTTATTGTAACCATTATGATATGCAGACATCAAAATTGAGAAACCTCACTCAATATGTCATCAAATATGAAATTGTTTTGAAATGAATGTTGAGATTTTAAAAAATGTATTTCCCCTTCAATACAGTGACCTATAAAGGAGTAGAAAAGCATGAGGTAGTAAAAAAAATCACATTTTCAGTCAGTATTGAACCAAATTATAAAAGCAACTGTGCCCAAAATGCCCTGAAAGGAGACATTTTTAGCACTTAGAATTAATTTCTGTGAGACCAAAATGAAAATATGGTCTATAAGGAGCATAGTTGCAGATGAGACATACTAACAACATCAGTATTTCTTTGGATAAGGTTTGCCAAAAATTCATCTGTTCATAAACATTGGTGTATTTTTTTCCCCATCATTTCAAAGATGGGATGTTAATTCCAGTTATCTGATTTAAATGACCATACTTTAACTTGCCTGTTTTCATGTTTCCACATAGGTATATGATAATATATATAGATAATATGCTATGTGAATTCAGACTGATTGATGGTACTAATGTCCATAAGATAAATCTGCCACTGTGAAAGTGCTTTTATCTCCAAGACACAGATTTTTTTTCCTCCACACTGCTGCCAGTTTTGCCACAGAAGAGTTTATGGATCAATACCCAGATGTAGCTCCACCTTTTCATCAGACAGCAAGAAATTTGAAGTTGGTTAAATCAGTATATTGTCTGAGGGAAATAGGCCAATTTCACATTATGCTACATTGATGATAGGGAATTTTGACCAAAAGAATGTTTGATGTTAAAATCTCAAATCTCAATATTTTATTCCTAGGAATGAACATGAGCCTTGAAATGAGAAACTGTTCAGAGGATGGCTAATTTTTCCCTGAACCTTTATATATGGGAAATTACTTCCATGAAACATGGCTCTTAAATGAACAGACCTTTAGAGGTTACAGTCACTACACTGAATCCTAAAGGAAAGAGACCAGAAGTAACTGCAGAGGTGAAGAACAATTTAAATATATTCTCAGCAATGTATCACACTATGAAGTGTGTATTATGAAGGTTTTTTTCCTCATTACTTTGGGACTGTGGACCCCTGCATAAAACAGGCTTGAGATCACCACTGCTCTCATTCAACACACACTGCATCTCAAATCTGGGTTAATTTGAATAGGTATATGGGCAGCAGTCTTGTCTATAAACCAGTAAAAGGTGTTAAATAAGCCAATAAAAAGAGAAGTGCTTCAACTGAGTAGAAGTGAAAAGGGCTATACAAATTTTCTGATATACCTGAAATTCTGGGATTATAGAAAACAAAACAAAACAAAAAATATAGCAGAGGTAATTTGTCACATTACCACTGACTGGAAATGACTGATAGTTGCATATTTTTTGAGGATGTAGAGAGTGTATTTTCTGCTTGTCGAGTAGGCTGTTCTCAGAACAGAAGTTAATCTGTAATAAACCAGCTTTTTATTTTCCCCACTTCAATCAAAGTTGTGTTTGTCTTTACACAGAAACTGCTGTTTAAATTAATTATGAATGCTTAAAAAAATCCAGACTGAGTTTTGCCGGTGCTTAGTTAGTCCTTTGTATAAAAAATTAGTCTTTCTATTGAGGTCAGCTTCGGTCACAGTGATTTGTTAGAAGCAGCAGACCGTATTCCAGTTTGTCAAAACTCCATTACATTCCAGTTCCTAAAAGTGCCAAGAAAAAATAACATTGTAATCTAAGATGTCAAGGAAATAATGTATCCAAACAGTTTATGTGCTTAAAGCCTTCGCGAGGTGGTGTTGTGCTGTGCTGTATCTTCTTTTTTATTGCATCTGGCAATACGTTAGTTCAAAGTTCTGCTGAAAGAATAATCCACGTTTAAGAACATAGTCATATTGTCTTTATCAGAGGTGATGAAAGTTATCTTATAATTGAGGGCTTTGGGTTCTTGGGGCTGTGTGGCATCTGCCTCCTTCATGTCTGCTCAGAGCTGAGGAAGGATGAAGAGCCTTGACAAGAGTTTAAGTGATGTGGTGATACATTTAATTCAAGTGTCATCCTTTGCAAGGTCTATCCAATACAAGAGGGTGATGTGCACTGCACAGCTCGTGCCCCCTGAGTGTGCTCAGGACCCTGCAGGGGTTTGGTTTGGCTGTGCTCTCTGCTCAGATCAGCCTTGGGGCTTCCAGTCTTGCAGTCTCAGCTTTGTTTCATGACTAAACTCAGCTTGTGCCCCTTTGCATGTCAGTGCTCTTTTAGGTCTGTTGCTCAGGTATTGTAATGATGATCACTAGGAGGGTAGAAATGCCTCAAAAGTGGCACGCTGGGTTTCTGTGTGCAAACTAGGAGATGCAGGAAATCTGAAATCTCTCTGTGCCCTATGCCCTGAATTCTTTGAGTGCATTATTATACCTGAGTCCTGCTTTTCTACTTCAAAGGAGGCTCTAAAGTGATCATTAATGTTCCCTTGGTATAACCTTTTCATTCTGATGAAATTCCATCTGAGATAATTGCGTTCTGCCTTCCCAAATTCCCTGGGCCATTTCAGCTGGATATGAGATCCTTTTCTCACTATCTGTTCCTAGCTGCAGTGAGCAATTGCTGTCTAGAGGCAATGCTGCAGTGGGTGAGCATTCTGCTTACATTGTCTCTCCTTTATTTGTTCCCTGAGGGAATGTTGATTCTTAATTCAGTATTTTTAAAATACCTCAGGAAAAAGTGAAGTAAGTATTGGCAAAACATTGCTTTCTTTACTGTTTCAATGGGTCCGATACTTTGATAAAAGGTGTGTAAAATAGCCTAACACTTTAAATAATATGTCTACTATGTATGGTAATTTTATGAAGCTTGTAACTCAGGTGTAAATCAGTCCTATTTCTTCTGTTTCCTGGTGGTAGAAGACTTGCCATGCTCCATGAGGCAGAAATAGGGGACGATGAAGAGAATGTACATGATAGCAGGAAGGAAGAGGAAATGAGGGTTGTACATAAAGCAAGAAAACTAAATTAAATACAATGTCCTTTCCCTCTCTGAGATATGCTGTGAAACATATAGTTACATGACAGGATGACAACTTTCCTGCTATAATGTCCTCATGACTGTATTGATTAACTTGTTCAACCAAAATAAAGATGCTTTCTTTGGGTTCAACATAGAACTTGCTTTAGTGGAATGCTAATCAAATATAACATCAAGGGAACAATTTATTTCTGGCTGAGTTATGAACTACCCTGGGGTTTGACAAAGGACAGCAAAAATCTTTGGACATGTCCCTCACAATAGCATAAACTTCTTTATTGAGAGCAACTTCATTAAATATAAGAAGGGGAATTTGGCTCTGTATGTTGAACTAGTATACATAATTCCTTGCTACAGTTCTGTGGAGAATGCTCTTTGCTATAATTATCCTCACTGAGGGTAAAGGGAGAAATCTGTTGAATTCAAATCTTCACATATAATGCTCTCTATTCATATTGTGCTTGTTTCTGCAGCTATTGAAATAACCTTGGCAGTTACAGGGCAATGGGAAGCTTAATTAATGCCCTGTGCACTGTCAACTACAACTGGAAAGCACTGTCAGTGGCAGGAAGGGCAACCCCTGTCACAACCCCTGAAAATTCATGCCTAAAATGGATTACTAGATCATAGTAGACCATCCAGTCAGACCTCCTGTATATTACATAAGGTATTGCATTTTACCCAGAAATTAGATTAGAAGGAACCAAAAACTGCAGTCTGTTACTGTCTTGGAGAAATCCCATCCAGTGGTTAATCACCCTAAATATGAAATAAAATCCTTTTTCTTTGTTTCACTTGTTTTGGCTGCAGTTGTCAGCTTCTTTCTATAACCTAAGTGGCCCCTTAATATATTCCTTTCAACTTTGGTGCTATGTACTTGAATACTTTCATAGAGTTTCACTTTTATTATTTAAAAAATTTTGCAGTTAAAAAAATTATTCTAAACCACCAGATATAGTTGAAACATTTTAATGGGAAAATATTATTTTTTGTAAAACTAAAACTTTCTAAAAATCCATTCCTGAATCTAATATATTAAACCTCACATAAAAATCAATATGACAGCTGATAGACTTCTGACTTGAGCTTCAGATATTGTCTGTTGTGTGCATACCAGCTGAGAAGTTGTTTTGCCATGTTTTTGTTTTCTTTTTGGTGAGATTTGTGCTGAAATGACATTTTATGAAGTTGTTTGTCATTTTTTTATTTTCATTTAATTCAATTTTTAAAATACTAATATTTTAGCTGAGAAAGATTTTTTCTTCCTGGGTAGGTTATTTTCAGAATATTCCAATCTTGATCTTATTAAACAGAAGTAAAATCATCTTAGTTCCCTTTTTCCTAGTCTCTGTTCTTGCAGCAATTGTATTAATGGATTTTTTTTGCCTCATGGTGGCTCCTTGGGACCTGACTGTTTATAGCTCCCACACAGTTTCTGTAGCTTTTTTTTCCCAAGTGAGGCCTGCATTCCTTGTTTCTTCCTGTAAATGTTTACACTTAGCTGTATAGAATCAAGATTTTGAAAACTAATCTTTAACCAATAAATTGATTTTATTTTGTATGTTATTTTATGAGCAAGACCTTTATATTCTGATCTGAGCACTGGTTGTTGAATACTATTAAATCTAGATGTTATTAGAAAAATTATGAGTCTCAAAGACACTCCTTTCAAGATTGGATAATAAGTCAATTGCAATCTTCTCATTATGCACTAGAAGAACTAATTCAAATGCCTTTATTAGTCCTTTAGCCTTATACTTCTACAGCAAGAACACTGAAATAAATTTGCCATTTCATCCAATGATTAAGTCACTTTTGCTTGACAAGATCAATTTCCTGTAAGACAATTACAAATTAAATTGTTTGATTCCTATAACAGGTTTTCCAAGAGTTTTTTTGCTTGATGTAAGTGGTTATTCCTGTCATCCTCTTTGCCTTTTGTGACTTTGGCAGAACACTCCAGCAATATTTTAGCATTTCCTTGGAGTTCCAGATTTATTTGAAGTTATATGGAAACTCCAGAGACTGTCCACTAGTTTTAAAATTTGACCATCACTACTAAGTGTTGATTAACAGCTTATTTATCTATTATTGTGGTCTTCCACATTTGTCAACTTGTGCATTATCCTACATCTTCCAAAATTAAAATAGAAATATTTATTGAACACTTCAGTCTGCATGTTAGTCGTTGCTTTTATTATTATCATTAGCATTTCCATCTGATAATGATAAAATATTTATCTTTTCAATATGCTTAAAACACTTAGAGTTTTGTGTTTTTGTTCTGTCAACAATTGTTTTTTCTTTATATACTTATTATCCTTTCCCATTTCTGTATACGTCATATCTTTTAATTTACTTTGATTTCCATTATCTCTTTTCCTCACTATGTGTCTTGTTACCTGAAGAAGACATCTGGGATAAATTTCTGAGACTTTCACCATTTCCTGAAGAAGTGGCATCAGAAATGGCTGGTGAAAAGTTACAGGGAGATAATTTGGGAAGCATTGCTATTAGCATATTATTTTATTGCAAAAATTATGAACACATTTCTGTCTTGATCTCAGTTTATGAAGAATTTTTTCTAATTTGTCCCATGATGTAAGTGGTGCATTTCTGCACAGAGCTGGGAGAGAGGCAGGCAGATTCCCTTCTGCTATCTCATGCCAGACTCCCAGGGGACAGGTCTGTAAACACTGTCTTTCCTCCACCAAAAAGTGGTCTGTGCCCTTGAAAGAAAGGAGGAAGAACTGGTGAAAATAGCCTGCACAGCTGACAATTTCTGTAGCCAGTGATGCAAAATGCCTCGTGATTAATCTTGTTTCAGCCACCTTTACCTGCTCAGGTCCTCTATTTGCAGTGAGATACAGATAAAATTTAATTCCTGAAGCTGTAGTGGAGTGCTTTTCCATCACTGTGTCCTGCCTGATAAAGAAGAGAGCATGTGAATATGCAAGGGAATGACTTTAAAGTTGATTTCCATAATAAGGTATTTAAATAAAATTTTGCTTGGAGAATATCTGCACCAATCTAATCAAAACTGTTGAAAGAGATTTATTCTCTAATGTGACTGCTGTGATTATTATTTTCCCTAAACTACCAGTTTCAATTAGTTAGTTTGTTCCATTTGGTGTAAGACAAACAACAGAACTAAGTTATTCCTATGTAATACTTATGTTGTACAGATTAAAACAATGAAATTTAGTAATGTTGCTGCCATCTACATTATTGAGCTTGTTCCCACCAGAGTTGTTCAAACCCTGCTGAGGATTTGAAGCTCACAGCAGTGGGAGGCAGAAATGCCTATCATTCCATTGCTTGGGAACTCACCTCCAGTGAACCATCACCACTAAAGTTACACCTCAGTCTCGAGCACAGGACAGCAGCCAAACCTCATACAGATATAAATACACAAGCCTTTTTTTCACTGGCAGAATTTTTTCTATGGTTTGATTTAAAAATGTTTTTTTCCCCAGAAATATGATGCATTATAAAAAGTTGCAAACACTTTTCAGTTTAGTCTATAGGCTTTGATAAAAACTTCCATAACCTCTTCTGATATTATTTTTTTAAAGGCTAAACCACCCAAGCATCTGTTAAATATTTTGCATCAGACCCTGCCAGTGGAATATATAGCTCAGGATTTCAGTTTGTTTCTTATTCTTTGCATCTGCAATGTTTTCTAACATCTTGGCTTGTTTCTAGTTCCAGAGAGCAGCATATTTCAAATGAGACTTTTCCTGAACTGTTTTGAAAAATATTATTTGCTAATCATGATAACATAAATAATGCTACCCAATAGTGCACCTGGGCATTAAAAATTGAAGACAAGGAATGTCAATTCAAAGAGCATTTGTATTTTTGCTCTCATGTCATGTAATTTGATCTACTGAAAACCATGATATGCTGCTCTAAAGTGTAATCAAGAATGATGCAATTCAGCCAGGCAATGCTCTCCTCAGGCTGATTCCATCTATAATATCCTACTACTTATGAAAAAAAAAAAAAAAATCTTTCCAAAGTGGTACTAATTGCTGTACACTTTGAGTTCTTTTGGAATCTACATAAGAGAGTGTCAGGCTAAAATTACTTAGTCTTCATTTGTCATGATAATTAAGTGGTAGAACATTGCTTTAAATTTGCCTCATCTTAGGTGCACATTATATAATGATAATATATCCTGATAGGCACTATTCTTCATGCAATCAAGTTGCTATTTCAATGATTATTTGATTGAAAAATATGAAGATATATCTTCATAATGATATTATTTGATGAAATCAAATGGCATTAGTTTTAGGTGAAGCAGGTGAAGGAATGAAAATCAAGTAGTAATTTGTTTTCATAAAAACAAACTAAATGAGTTTAGTTCATGAGAAATATTTTAAAGGAAATGTCTATGTCTTGATGAACATGGGCTTGCAAGTGATCTGAGTTTATTTAAGTTTTAGAATTATTCCATGGGATGAAAAATAAATATGCACCTTCATATTTCATTGTGAGTAGTGAGGGTAAAAATATTTTGACTCACCACTGCAATTACTTGTGGAAGAAGCTCTTGCTGGGCAAAAATTTATTATTCTTAGCCTACTATTTTTATAGAGACAAGTCTTTTTACTGTTGTCTGATCATCACTTATGTTAACTAGTGTTTGGATTTGTTTTAGTATTGTTTAAAACTTGAATTTTTCATAAGAAACCATGTCAATGGATTAATTAGCAGCTAATTACAAGCATTTAAAAAACCCCAAACCCCTCTATCTTCTACCTACTTGAAATGCACCTGTGTCTTACATCAGAAAACTCTCTGATGTTAGTATTTTTCTGATTTACTTGGTCTAAGTGATATAAAGAAAAGGAAAAGGGGTATGGATCTCAGCTTCTTCATTTCCCAGACTCCATATAGTTTTATTTTTAAGATAAAAAAAATTCAAAGTCAAGGTTATGACTGGTCAGTCATTTTTTGCATGCTTCCTGCATGTGCTGGTTGCATGTATTGCATACATAACATGCAAAGATATGATTATTTTCTGCATAGCTGCCAAGAATAGTATTTATGCAGGTGCATATGTGGGAATAGCCAAGTGCAGACACACATACAAATATAAATATGTACATAGGTACAGACACTCATATACTTTGCTTTTTGACTTTCATTAGGAGGTCAGGCAAACATCTTGGCATTTCACTGCATAGGACACAACAAATGCTAGCAAATGTAAACCAGGCAATTCAAAACCAATCCATGCTTTAACCCTACATTCAATTATGCTATTTCATTTAATCTGCTCTAGTGAAACTCTCATCCCTATAAAAATAAGTCTTTATACCACAGAATATGTTAGGATACTATGGATAAGGACATGTACTGTCCTGAATAGTACCAAGAGGATACTACCACCAGCCAAAAGGAAGCAATTATTTCTAAGTAAAAAGCTGTTCTGTCATTCCTTGGCTGACCATACACAATCTGAAACACATATTGGAAAGAATATATTGCTGAAGGGAAGGAGAACCATTAAATAATTAAAATATCTATTAGCAAAGCTTCTCTGTGTTTTATGTTCATATAAAGTGTGAGGGTCAGACTGAAGAGTGTTTAGATTTTGCAAAAGTGACAGCATTGCTGACATTTGGACACTCCTGGGTTTTCACTTATACTGTAATAAATCACCTTCCCCATTAAAAAGAAATCTTTAGAACTGCCACACCTGTAAATTCACTGTAGGCAGTAAAATCAAATCATTTATCTTCCCATATAGATAAAAAATCCAATTAGGACCAATCAGACTGTGGTGAAACGTTAAAAATTCTGCAATTTTACCCTGGATCATCACAAATGTGCATGTATTTAAGATGCCAGGAAGCAACAAGGAGATATTAAATGGCAACCATTGGAAGTACACCACCTACACTGAAATTACAAGGTATATTTTGACTTTATGTTTATTTCATCTTCTAATTATCATTGTGGCCTGCCCTTATTTAATATATTCTTTTTCCTGTTTCTCTTTTTTTGGGAAGGTAAATAAGCCTATTATAAGATATACACAGAGGATTCTTAAGGTGGTCTGTGCTTGTCCTTTGAGGTACAACCTGGTTTTCCCCTAGGAAAAAAAAAATCTCTGAATGAATTATGAAGTGGCTTTTCTCTAGCTCTTCCACCTTTTCCTCATGCACAACTGGATTAATTTCTAACCTTAGATCTTTGAAAATTAACCATAAAAACCATATTTTTTTTTTAAAAATTGGAAATACAATATGAAATACAAGCATGTACGTATCAATAGTGGAAAATCATTATGTATTTACTAGTTTTAATATATTTAGAGACCTCAGGAAAGTTAGACTGATTTCTTTGGACTGATTTCTTTTCCTGTATACTCAGTATTTGGATATATACTGCATATGTAAGCCCTGCAATGTGCAATATTGCATTTTTCAGTTTTACCTTTTGCTAGTGTGATTCTTTAACCAAGTAGCTTTCCCTTATCATGCGCCTAGAAATCTTGGAAATTCTTCACTTCACTTTCAAATTCTCCACTTGCACCTTGGAAAATGGAATGAAAAGTGACCCTTTGGCCTGCTGACTTCCAGTCCCCTGTGATTTTGGACAGCTATGCACCACAGCATCTTTCTTTAGTGGATTAAAAGTAAAATTTTGGCCCCGGTTTGTTTTCTAAAACTAGCCTCTTCTGTAGGTTAGAGACTTAGGCATGGATGCTTTCTGTCTGATTATTTTTCTCACAACACCCTTTTATTTCTAGTAAGTCCTTTTGATGTGTTTACCCTCCTGTCTGCTTGCCTTGGTTTGCTTCTTCAGATTAATTTAGCCTCTTTTTGTATGCTGATCACTTAAAGTCTTCTCTGAGTCTAGGTAGCTTATATTTATTGCTGTAATTAAACTTTTCTCGTAAATGAAGGACTAATGTTCTGCAGGATATTTGTTGTGCATTGTCACTGCAGCTTTGGATGATGGGGTTATAGTTCCTTTGCTCTGTTCATTACATAGCTTCTTGTGTGGCCACATGACATGTCAGCTGTAAGCTGATGACACCATCTCCTCTTCTGTCAACTCCACTAAAATTGTATTTTAGACATCAGTGAGACTCCTATGACCCCGTGCTTTGCACAGTCATTTTACCATATCCTAATGCACCTTTTTCAGTGTCTCTTGTGCTTGTTATTTTCTGGAATGAGAAGTTAAAAATGCATTTTGCTAGGACATTAGCTAGGTGTTAACACAGGTCAGTCCTTCTGGCAGAGTGTTTATGTATTTTAGCTGTATCTTCCACTGTCCTCTTGAAGCATGTGGTATCTGTTGTTAAATTCTGCAGAGAGCCATATGAGATGACATTCCCATTGCATTTCCAGTAGATGTGTCAGAGACCATGACTGGGGTTATGGACTGTAATCAATTAATCAGGTTGTTTCACACTGCCAGCTCTAGGATACTTCTGAGGGAGTACCGTATCTTTGGAACAGGAAACATTAATATTGGTGTATAAAGCACACTCTGCTTTTTGGGGTCTCCAGAAACAAGTAGTGAATGACCTCTGTTTAAAGGGTTTCACATTTGGAACTATGTGCCTCTATTCTGCTTAGTTTTCACTGTAGATATTTTGATATAGTCTGTTTTGGATTTCTGCCTTACAATTCTGTGTCTCAGTTCTCGATTCTTAAGAGACTGAAGACCTTCCTGTACATAAAAAAGTGGTTATGGTGATAAATTCCTGGCTATGTAATACTTAAAAATTATAAGAAATGTAGAAAACCCTTCATAGCTAAAAGAAAACAGGAAGCATTTTATTGTTCTTCTCCCTGTTGTTTCTGAACTTTAAGTCTGTCAGGCATTTTCCCAGCAGTGTGTTTGGATCTCCATTTCTCATATACTTCAGGCAAAGTCAGGATAATTTTGATTTGTGTTTAATGGTTCATTGCTTAGTAATCCAAATTCTTATCTGACATTTTATTTTTAATGTTAACTTGACACAGCTACAAAGAAGTTAGAGAAAAGGGTCTATTCGGGCCCCACTCCTACTACAAGTAGGAGGTAAATGCTTCACACGTTTTTCAGTATGCCTGAAAACACACCATCAGGTTTATTCTCAACAACTGGTGAGATTCTTTTCTCATGACAAGTTAAGAAATTGCCTTGTAATGCAGCAAGAATATTGCTTCTTGGTACTCAATCTCAAATATCAGCACAGACCCATCTTCAATGAAAATTATGTAAGCAGGAAATAATGTCAGCATTTTAATGCTGTGCTGATACACAGCACTTCACAGAATCTGCTCAATACTGAGACCTGTTGCTATATGTAGTGATTTACAAACTTCAAATTCAAGCCAATCACAGCCATGTTGATGTTGCTTGGTATATCTCTAAGAATATAATTTAGCTACCATTTAGCATGTGATATTAATTTTATTAAATATGCAGGTACATTAATATTTCACTGCATCATTTAGTTGGATATTAAAAAAAAAGATTTTATGAATCTATTATTTAAATGAGATAAAGGATTATGTGGTTCTTTATGCAGAAAATATATCTCATCTCTCTTACTTTATTATCTCATTTGGTTTTAGATGAAGGATGTCAGATTGCATAATGAGGGAATGAGATCTCATTTTCACCAAGGCTGCTCAAACTCAATGCAAGAGTTTCAAGCTCCACTGTTCTTCTAAGTAATAAGACTCTATATGTCATACTTTTTTGCTTGTGAAATGTGGAGTAGCACATTGTGAAGCTTCTATTTCCAAGGTGCTCAACTGCCTGTGACATTATTAATTGAAAAGACTACAGTAAATAATGGCTTCCTGGGTTATAGTTTCTTCTTCTTTTTAATATGTATGGGATTGTTTCTTCAGGGCTTTTGGAAGAGAGAAAACTGTGGTCCAATATCGAGCAATGGTGCATCAGTGATATTCTCCTACATATTAGATGTACTAATCTATTGCTTTCTAAAAACCTAACTTCAAATTAGGATGGACTCCAGAGGTAAAACAGAGTCCAAACAATTTTTAACATATTATTTGATGTAAATCTTCTGCATACCACCTGTCTCTGGTGATCATCTTCCATTCAAATTGTCGTCCTTGGGATTTTCAGGATTTTTCTTGGAGCACCTAACTATTTTTGTTGGCAAGCATGTGTGGCTTGCTTTGAAAAGTTCAGACTGTGTCTGATGATTCATAAACCAATGGTGGCTGGGTTCATTTGAGTGTCTAAGTCTAATGAAATTATGTGAAATTATTTAAGTCTAATGAAGCATAAGCCATCAGCCCAAATCTGGAATAGTGCCAAGACAGAGGTTCTGATTTTCTTGCTTTACTTGCTGGGTTGGGGCTCACAAGGTCAAACCTCACATGCACAGCTAAGTGAAAATTAAAATAGTGCTGTATACAATAATTTCTGGTGACATGTTTAAGAATTTTAAATTGCCCTAGGAAGATGAAGCCAGATATTTAAAGACTATTCAGCCACAGTTCATAGAATTTTAGTTGGTGTAATAGTCACAGTGGGTCATAGACATAGAAAAATAATTTCTGAAATGCAGGATCAGTTGAACAGCACATATTTAATACTTTTAGGAAAGTCAGTCTTTCGTATTTATTCCTTCCCCCAACCTGAGGGTGAAGAAAAGCCAGTTAGGGTTTCCACAGGCATTATGGAATTTTTGGGACCCTTGGGAAGCAGATAATATGCAGAACTCTGGTGCTGTTCAGACTAATGTGAAAGCAGAAATGCTGGGAGGTTGAGCTCACAGGATAAACAGAGGTATATCAAGAAATTATAATTTGTTGCTTAACAAATAAATTGGCTGTGTTTGGTCCAAGAAATCAGCAGAAATTATTCCTTAATTTTTCACTGTGAGGTAAGGTGTTCTGAATATTCAGGTGGCTGACTATACACAATTAATCATGAAATTTCCGAGTTAATTTATTTTGCTGATTTCAGAGAACATTTCATTTCTTATCTTTTAGAAGGTTTGAGAGTTCTTCACACTTATTCTCTCAATTTATCATTTTGACTATTGCACTGCCATTTTTACATGTTCTAATGTGAAGATACCAAGCAACAGCTTGTCCTGAATAGGGCACTGCTCACTTTGTGAACAAACTTGAGTCACTGACCTCCTATTCAGGAAAGTGAGTCCAGGATCTAGAGTCAGATCTCCAGAGAAAATTGTAATAAAATACCATTATATGTAAAAATTAGTATTAGGCTTTAAATCTGAATTTTCTAAAATCAGGAAACAAGTTATTAGTTCTGATGGCAATCAAACAGAAGATATAAATAATCTAAAGGCATATCACCATTGCACATCACATTTGTTGGACTATTCTGCCTACAACAGATCTCCAGATGGTTCCCATAATTATATTTAACAGCTAACTTAAATATCTGATAGAAACTTCAAAATAACCTGGTGAAATCACTCAAGGCAAAATCTGGCTGGTTGATGCACACAGCATTTGTCATTCCAATATGGGCCTTTATTGGTACTGATGTATTACTTCCAAATATTGGGTTTTTAATGGCATGTAAAGAAACTTCAGTAAACATTACTCAATGATTGAAGATTAATTATATTATGAGTGGTTTCTGTGAAGGGGGGATTATTTTCTTAGTGAGTCTGGGATTGAAATATGAGTGATTTTATTCTCATGAAAGTAATGTGATGCATACTCCAGAATTATTTGATCCAAGCTTTCTGCAGATGTCTGTTCAATGCCTTTGTGCACATTCCTGAGATAGAACAAAACTAAGTCTGAAGATATTAGCTCAACATTTTGGTATACATACATAAATAAAATGATCCTTGTAAAACAGAAATAACAAGATGAATAACTGAAGAATAGGATTTTGGTTTACTACTCACAGTTTAATTGTCATTAATACTGCTAATGAAATTCCAGAATTCCTTATTGAACCCTTAACTAAGAGCTATCTTTGAACCCACAGATTTGTGAAGTTCTATATGTTCTATTATTTCATTAGCAAATGATGACCCTGGGTACCCTTTGTGTTCCTGGCCACAGGGGCACTGCTGGCTCATGGACAGCTCATTTTCTTCCAGGACCCCCAGGTCCTTCTCCTCAGAGCTGTTTTTTCAGCAGGTCAGCCTGCAGCCTGTGCTGGTGCATGGGGTTATTCTTCCCCAGGTGCAGGACCCTACACCTGCCTTTGCTGAGTCTCAGGCAGCTCCTCTCTGCCCATCCCTCCAGCCTGCCAAGGTCCCTCTGAAGGGCTGCACAGCACCCCGGGGCATTGGCTGCTCCTCCTGGCTTTGCTTCCTCAGGGAGCTTGCTGAGGAGGCATCTGCCCCTTCACCCACCTAACTGCTGAACAAGTCAAACAATACTGAGCCCAGCATGGGGCCCTGGGGGCACCTCCAGTGAGAGGCCTCCAACTGTGTTCTCATGCAAAAGACCCTGAGGAAGATTTTTTATTATTCTTAGTTTCAGATTCTGGTTATCTGTATAAAACTCATATAAACAGGATTCATGCAGAGGGCTGAGTTAAAACTTGATTAGTATTAGGTGAATGTTTTATTTATGCTGTTGATCTAAACAAGTCTACTCTTTATGTAAGCAGCATAAGCACAAGACAAGCTTTCAATAGTGTTTAGACTTCCAGGATGAAAAACTGTGCCCCCTGCAGCATGATAATATCCAGATTTTTCTCCTTCAGCTTGCCTAAAGTATACTTGTACATTCATTGAAAGAGAACACAGGGGATACAAGGCAGCTGTGACAATGACTGAACTGAAATGGCTTTGACCATTACCAAAACCTAAGAAAATAGAAAATTGGAATAGAACACATGCAGTGTAAACAATATAGGTCTGTAGTAAGTCTCCACTGAAGTAATATGGTGCAAGAATATTTTTAAGATTCTCTTCATTCCCTTAAACTTATCTGTTTATATTTTATTTTCTTAATTCTTTTTCTAATTGGTCTACATTCTAAGCATTGTCAACACTGCTTAGAATTTCACACCATTTATTTAAGTAGGAATTTGACATCTATTTTCATAGGCTAAAGGTAGGCATTCAAATGTCTTTTAAAATTCAAGCTGGTCAGCTGGGCTGGATAAAATTAAGTCCAGATAGGTTTGGATTATTTCCTGCTGCCATTTCTTGAGAAGATCAGATCAGAACACATGAAAACACCTTTTACAGAAAGAGAATAAACCCATGTTTTGAGTGCTTACATATAAGCTTTGTGTTCAAATTTCAGCCGCAAAACAAAACTATATTTTGTATAAGTAGTATTATTCCTTCTTTCTTTCAAGCTTTTATGTCCATGTAATTTTAAAATTTTCTGTATGAACTTCCTACTTTCTTTTCCATCATCAAATTGACCAAGCTGTTTCTCTATCTACTCAGCCCCTCATCAAATAGAAAAGTTTTTTCAGCAAATTTAAGGCAATTTACTTTCTCTAACTCTCTCTCTTTCTTGCTCTGTCTTTTCTACATTTCTCTAGTAAATGAATAATGTAATACCACCATATCAGT
The DNA here is from genome assembly GCA_013397555.1 of Urocynchramus pylzowi. NCBI lineage: Eukaryota > Metazoa > Chordata > Aves > Passeriformes > Fringillidae > Urocynchramus > Urocynchramus pylzowi. The sequence continues at coordinate 555,342 of VZRH01007040.1, read as the reverse complement.
ATTCATGCACATCCTCATCATTTAGTGATGACAGTAAATCAAAGCTGAAAACACATCTGTTTACAGAGAAATTTCCATATTTCATATACTGTATGCAAATTCTATGCAACTTTTGTTATTTCCTTGAAGGCAAAATGTTCATTCTTCTGACACAGCTAATTACTTCTGTATCCAAGTTTGACTTGCTGATGAGATATATTTATGGTTTTCAATACTGCATTTGGAGTCTTCTCCAAACCATGCAGTTCATGAACTTAACATACTGAATTCAAGCTACTGTTGATAGCCTCATCTTTAAAGACCTCATCACTTTAAGCATAGTAAGTTAATGCAAAAGGAAAAGAGCATTACTGTAAGCAGAATGACAATAGTAAAAGTTAAACAAAAATATTTGATCTGTATCTCATTGTAACTTAGTTAAATTATTGCAAGTGCTTTGGCTTGTGCTTTTTAATTAAGTATTTTTACACGCATGCAAGAAGAAAATGTTCGTTCATAGACATTTAAATGCAAACCTACTTTTTAGGGTTGAACAATAAAATGCAATGCCAGTAGTATTTCCTTTGCTAATGAAAGGAATTTTCATTTCCTCCTAGTTTAATTGAATAGACTTCCACTGCATTAAAAAAAACCTAAATTATATATACGTAACTTGTGATGATTATTTGAAATTTGTTCTGTGCCTTATATAGCTTTGAAGGATATCTGTTTACACCAGCCTACAACCTAAGAAACATGTTGTCTTATCTGGGCACTTCTGTGGTAAGAAGTTTTCTCTTCCACAGATTTTGCTGATATTATGATTTTTTTATGTGATATTAAAATATCAGTAAAATCTGTGAAAGAGAAAATTTTATCTTTAAAGTTTTCTAAAAAAAGAAAAAAGAATAAAGAAAACTTTTATCTTTATGTGATATCAGAATAGCAGCACCTGACAAAGATACATTGACTGAAAGATATGCATTTCCGATATTGGCTATCTACCAAAGTATAGCAATAAAAGCAGCAATAAGCTCCCCAGAAGAACTTTAATGCTTCTAATGTCATACAATATTTGCATGCTGTGGACTATTGGGAAATGCTTTCATAATTGACTGTTTTAGAGACCAAGGCAACAAATACAGTTTTAATTAGAAAAGTGCGTCAGTTCAAAAAAGAGTTCCAACAAACCTCCTAATAAATAATTTCTGTCTGCTTCTTGAGTCAAACAATGCCATCAAGGCCATCTGCAGTGTTGCTCTGATGATTATAATTATGTTAATAGTTTAGCAAGTGGATGACTTGATATTAGTGGCTCCTTCCTTCAGTGCTGCAAATTCTGCAAATCTATTTACTCAGTGGGGTGGAAGTAGAACAGAATTTTTGCTCCCTATAAAGAAGTGGAAAAATGCATTGTTCTCCACTATATTTCCTAAATTAATATCCACAACTTTTTTTAAGGTCAGTGCCAAGTTTGTCACATTATGTAACAAATTAGTAAATCTAATTTATTAATTTATGAATTTTCAAGAAAGTGACGAGCAGCAGAAGAATGACAGTCATTCCTTCAAAATTGTGATGGCATCAGATTTGTCTAGCTACACTGTCTGCCTTTCCTTAGCTTCATTGTACATCAGGCTATTTGATCCCTTTTATGCACATTGGAATTCCTGTAGGAAAATTCATAGCTGGAGTATGTACATCTATTAAAGAAGCTTCTAGTTAGAAGCTGATGCTTTTGAGGACATGGTATTGTTTTGACTGTAAGTTTAATGCTTATTCTTTAATGTTAATGGTCTAATGTTTAGAGTTATGGAAGGTTTAAATTATGGTTTGTCAGCATAATTAGATATCCATCCATTTAAAGAATTACCTCATTCAATTGTCATTGTTCTTTTTTAAAACCAGCTTCCTTGCCCATAATTTTCTCATTGCTATTATAAAGCATAAGGCTGCAGCCGTGCATCAGAAGAAAATTCCCTTTGGGCACATGTGCTCCTGCACTTCTGACAATGAAGGCATCAAGTGAACGTGAGCAGACTTGGTATACCCTTGATAGCAGTAAAATCACTAAGAAAAATGCATGAATATTTTGAATTGATAAGTGAATTATTCCTCTTCATGTCTTTCATAAAATTTAAGCATTTTCAGAAACAAAATCCAGATCCATTCCTGTATCTTAGCCTTTCCTCAGTAATCTTCTTGCATGGGACAAAGTCATTCATTGAAACAAAGCACCAAGAAGCTAACAGCCACTTTTTTTTTTTTT
>VZRH01007040.1:518466-553059 GCA_013397555.1 Urocynchramus pylzowi | reverse complement strand
CCCCAAAAAACTAACACCCCCTTTTTTTTTTTTTTTTTTTTGTAGTGTTCATCCTGAATCAAGCACCAAGTTGTTGATTCTTGGTAAAAAAAATCATATGCCAATGCTATAAAAATATCCATACAACTGACAGTCTATCTCATCTCATACCCCTCCTCCCACAACTGTTTCCACCATTGTTATATTTCATTTAAAAAAAAATACATGAAATAAAAATCCCTCGAAAAAATAAAGAAAATAATATCATATATACAACATATTTGACAAAAGGAAGTTATAAAAATTAAGATATAATAAAGGATCTTTTTTGACAGAAGCAGATGTCTAGGTAAAATGTCAGTTTGAAGAACTAAAAGAGACAATATAATTTCTGCAATTCAAAGTATAGCAGTATGTTAATAAAAGTCTAAGGAGATGAATTAAGGCTTTATTTTATTTGAAAAATAATTACATATGTGCCAAAATCCAAATAATAGTAAGTGTACTCAGTAAACCCTTAAAAATCTAAAATCACCTGCATTATATCTACAATCACCTAGTTATGTATATCATGCCTGAAATGGAGACAATTACATAAGCCATACTTCAGGCAATTAAGCTCTATCACCACCACTGCTAGTCAAAGCAGGTGGGCAGAGCCATTTAAAGCCAGTTGGCCCTTCTACTTTGGTGAATATTATGTGTTTTAAGTGTTGAGTTAAAACTTGTTCACACTGTGAATGAAGCAGCTCTTCATTACAGTAAATTAAACATTAGCTATTTCATGTTACCAGCTAAACCAAAAAGCATCACCTGAAGTGCGGGTACTTGGCACTCACTACCTAAAGCTCAGACAAAGTAAATTACCTATGCACCAGCAAGGCAGCTGGGTGTCCCTTCTTGATGGATGACTCCATTTGGGGTCCTGCATCAGCCCTGGGGTCCCCAGGATAAGAAGGGTGTGGATATGTTACAGCAGGTCCAGAGGAGATCATCAGAGATGGAACACCTCTCCTGAGGAGAGAGGTGGGAGAGCTCGGATTCAGCTGGAGGGGAGACCCTAGAGCAATCTTCCTGTACCTAAAGGGGCCTGGAAAAAAGCTGGAGAGGGACTTGATATGAAAGCCTGTAGTGGTAGGACAAAAGGGAATGTCTCAGTGGAAGAAAGGAGGTTTAGATTAGGTATTACAAAGAAACTTTTGGTGTAAGGGATGCCCCATTTCTGTAGGAGTAGGATGAGGCTTTGAGCAATCTGGTCCAATGGAATGTTTCCTGGCCCATAGAAGGGAGATTGGAATTAGATGATCTTTAAGGCCCTTTCCAAACCAAACCATTCTATAATTCTATGAATGTTTTTGTGTTGGAGTGAAGAACTGGGGATATGACAGTGAAAATCAAAACCACAGGACCAAATACATTGGGAATAAACTGGGAATATAGACCGGTGAGAAACTGGTAGAAAGGTTTTAAATGAAGTCCTGGATGAAGGAATATGACATGGGGTGCTAACAAACCTGTCTTGCTGTACTTGACTTATGGTGTATCCAGAGAATAAAGGTTTCTTGTTTTTAGAAATATTAAGGAATGGATTGAAAATTATTGTTATCAATACCATCTTAGTGACATTATTTGGGCTTCATAAAGCAATCCATCAGACTTTATTCTTTATTTGACTTAGCTTATAAATTTAATTTGAAAGGTCTGGTATTAAGAAGCAAAACTGAGATAAATTTAAAAAAACAAAACCAAATCAAACAAAACAAACAAACCCCCCCCCAAAAAAAAAAAAAAAAAAAAACCCCCCCCCCAAAAAAAAAAAAAAAAAAAAACCCCCCCCCCAAAAAAAAAAAAAAAACAAACCCCAAAACAGTCCCAAAAACCCCCTAGATGCATGAAGTTTGGCTACCTGATCAATAATGATTTTATAATATTTTAGGAAGCACTGTTCTCTGAAATAATTCTCTTTTTTGCCTTTGAATCCTTATCTGTGTTCTAGGTACATCGGATATTTTCTTGAGTGGAAAACCTGAGGATGGTGGTAATGACATAGTAATTATTAGTATGATAAAAGTGAGTTTTGCACAAACTTAAGGAGTTTTAACTATCTTCATTTATCTAATAAAAATCTCATGTATCTTAAGCACATCAATCTGAAAACATTATCAGTTGTTGTTACAAAAAATTTTGTAGACTTGTAGGAGAAATTTCAGACTCACGTTCCTGCCATAGTTACACAGTTATATGTACATGTGAGAAGAAAACAACTGTGACAGATACTCAAAGAAAAAATAATGGTTTAATTTATATAAACTTAGATGAAAATATTGGAATTGCATGCCTGAAAGAAAAAAGATGAACAAAGGCAGAAAATTTGGAAAAATAAACTATTTGTTATCCCAGTTAAATATTGTACTGAGGAAGTATGGGTTGATATTCCCTATGGCAAAAGCAGGTTGAAGCTTTGCAACCAGGATCAGAATTATACTCCAGCTTAACATGACAGTCAAGCACTGGAATACACTAATATTACACTTGTGAATAGTCCTGGTGACTTCTTAAGATCTCAGTTCAAAGTTTTTTGAAATGGTTGATAAAATTTCCTTTGGCTGCATGGGCTTTAAATGGTTGATACAATTTCTTTTGGCTACATGGGCTTTAAATCTTAAAGCTTTAAATCCTCTTATTGACTGAGGAGATAGAGGATACTACCTGCATTCTGCCACAAATATTTACTCAAAAACCCCCCCCCCAAAAAAAGGAACAGAAGGTTTTTTCTTAAAGAAACCTTAAATTCTATAGAAAGATAAAATTGAATATGTTCTTATCGTCAGATCAACCAGGGTTTAATTTCTTTTTTCTTGTTTATACTTTCACTTCATTTCTCTGTAAAATGCAGCAAGTTATTTGATACTTAAAACAAATCTTCTGTATCTGGAGATTAATGATCCTGGGAGAAATTATTATTATAATGTTGGATAGATGATTTTGATAATGAAATATGTAATTTTTTAGTACTTCTGGCAAGGAAATGGATTTCATATTTTTAAATGCTTAGAAAGTTTAAGAAATGAAATGTGAATGTGTTTCTCTATTAAGCCAGTACATTTCCATCTAAACTGAAGTAAAAAAAAAAACCAGTATAGTTGGGTCTCTTCAGATTCACACAAGACATAATATGAAAAACAACATTCCCAGCACATTTGTTCTTTCTTTTCCAGCTCATTTACTTTTCATCTATAAGCCTGTTTGGAGCTTCTATTACACAGTGAATGATTTTCCAATTTGTGCCACATTCACTCATATTATACTTACTGTCAGTAATTAAAAGAACACTTCTTTTGTCTTTAAAGTTAATTTTTATTGTCATAATTAAGGTTATGTCTTAATCCTGTTTAACTTTATAGGAATTTTAGTTCTGTGAATGGGATAGGAGTTTGTTCAGCCTTCTTGGCATTATACTGGGACAGAAATGGAAGACCTTCATTTACTAAAAAGATTGATAGAAAGATTCTTTAACTGTGTGTATGTCATCCACATATTCTGTTTTTGTTTGAAAGCCTGTCCATATAGTAGAACTTGTTCCACTAGCTGCCTTAACTTTGAATAAAATTTGCATTCAGGAGCAAATCTGGGAACCCAAGAGATGCCAGTGCTACTCTATGTGAGTGTGCATGGACAGGATTGATGGTAAACACCTGCTCCATCCTCCATGAGCCTCATGTTGGCCAAATCTTGTATCCTGAGCATAACTTTTATCTACTTACATATATATGGTATTCCTGTTGATAGCCCTGTTTGTATTTAAAGTGTCATAGCAGCTTTTGCTATGAATTATGTAGTTCTTTTTTTTTTTTGTATTTTCCATTGCATTCTCTTTTTTTTGGTGTTCTGGTACCAGACCTGGACAAAAACATGGAGCAAGTATAGGCGTTAAGGTGTCTGCTTGCCTGTGTGAAACTGAAAATCCTGGAAGCTCCCTTCATTTCCAATGTGTGAAAAAGGAATATTGCACTTCCTCTGCCACCATTTTTCATATAAATTTAAGGAAACAAGAATAAAGGATTAGTTGTTTTCCAGAAGAGGCAGCTGTGCCACACTCCTCTGGCCCTGTTTTTCTACCTCCCATCCCCAGTGGGATTTAAGTTTAGGATAGTTCAGCTAAAGAAAAATCCCAATTATAAAAGTGAGCCAAATCAAAGATCAACTAGCGTTGTGGTGCTAACAAACTCTTTGGATAAAGGCCTATTTCTCTCATTTTGGAGATGTGTATACTTTTGTGGGGGTGACAGATTTGTTCTCATTTTGCTGCACAGTGCTTTCATTTTGTAAGCACTTTTAGCTGTGAGTGACTGTGGGAGGCATGTAACAGTATTATTTAAAATTTCAGAAAGCAATTCTGCTAACAAATTAAATTAACTGCAGATTGTTGCACTGAGAATTCTGACATTGTGCCCTTTAGTGGTGGAACTGCTAGTAGGGATGTGTTGCCTAAGTAACCAGTTTTAATTTACTTGTTTGGACACTTGGATGGAACTTAGATGTAGCAACCCTGACACAATCCATCTCGTACATTCTGGCACATTTCTGATCTGTTCTTTTTTTTTTTTTAATGAGATTTTTCTGTTCTAAGGCTGACTTTCCAGTCTTTGCGTTATTTTTTTGTGACTTTTCAGTTTCAGCTTTATTTTCTGTTGCACTTTGATTTTTAAAATCCCTTCTTCCTTTATTTTTTAAAATAATTTCCACTCTTTTATCCTTGAGTCTCTTCCAGAAATATGGCCACTTGTCATGAGAAATAGTCATTTGTTCTTAATTAAATAAAAAAGTCATTACTCAAATGGGCATTAATAATGTCTTTCTTTAAAGATGCATCTAAACTTTAATAAATCCCATCTTTATGATAGCATTAGGAGGACAGAGTTTAAGAGAAAAGCAAATTGTTCTGGTCATCTGGTCTGACTGTCCACAACAATTTAAACTGGCAGTTTTCCATCCTTTTGCATATAGGAGTATTAAAGGCTGCAGTTTCTTAAAAGTCACAAATTAGAAGTCAGAAACAGTTTCCAGCCTCCTTATCCTATCCAACAGAGTGTATTTGCTCTCAAAAAATCTGTGTCTATTAAGCCCTGGGAAACCAGTTCCATCAAACAAAACTAAATAAAAAATTGAACTCTAAACTGTGGCCTGGTTGATGTTACCAGCAGGTTTTGACCTTGTTTTACTCTCAAGAATTCCAGAGAAAATTTATTTCTACAGCTGTTGATTACACTGTCAGAAGGTAATTTATTACCAGAAAGAAAGAGGAAAGTTTTCTCTTAAATTCCCATTTTCAAAATCTCCTAAGAGTTCATATGTTGGAATGGAAGATATCATACTGCATTTGATGCAAACCACCACAGATTTTACCTTCCTTCAAGATGAATAGTTTTTTTGCTAATTGTTTTCTATTGTGCTAGAACTTATAATTTCAAAATAAAGTTTGAGCTGTTAACTGAACACCTAATGTCTTTCCCACCTAAGCTTTTGCTCCATGTTCCTGTCACTTCCCTGAGCATCTCTGGACAAACACCAACCATTATCATGATGTCTCTGAGCTTTCTTTAGAAAAAACTTACTTTGACCCCATGATGTCACAGGCAAAAAGACAATGAGAAAAAAAATGTTTATTGCTTGTCATAACCGCTCTTTCCCAGTCTAATAATGTTTAGAGCACACATTTTGCACACTGTGTTGGATGGAAGGAGATGTCAGAACACATGACCTGCTCACACAGTGTTGTAGGCAGAGGGTGGTTTCTTTGTCTGCCTCCAAACCATCTTTCTCAGCTTTGGTAGGTATCATTCCCTCTGCATGGCCTGATTTTCCTCTGGGGAAGGGTTATATCACAGACAGTGCAGTTGTCTTGTCAGTAATCCATTTGCTAGAAGGTTTGAGTGCAAGGAACAAGGTAACAAATCTCTTGTCAATACTTCCTGCACCTGCATCCAGCCAGCTGCAGGACCTGCCTGTACTCAGACTTCATCCTCTTTCCTGCTGATCATTCTGCATTAGGTTTTGAGTTGACCTCTGATTTGGAGCTATTTATTCTAAACTTCTTGGTGTTTCAATTAGATAGAAAGTCCCTAATTTTTCATAAGTCGTTGGTTGATGTAATTACATATTTTCCATCCAGGCATGCTGCACTAGCAGATTTGTACCACAAACTTGTATTCTGCCTGCTTTCTTGGTACACATCTTCAGCCATTGCTGTGAACATTTCTTTTGTGCCACCAGGGCTGAAATTCATTAGTATCTGTCAGGTGGTGTTTGCTTGTCTCCCATGGAAAGAGTCAGCTCTGTCAAAGCTGTCCATGGTTTATGTCACAGAAATTACTATAGTGAGGACTGGCACCTTGCTGGCAGCAGCCACAGCAGAAGAACAAAGGAGCTGAGGAGAGATAAAGTCTGAAGTGCATTGACAAAATCTAAAGGAGCTCTGACATTATAAATCTCTTGACAATCTGTTTCAGGGATATTGCTAACTTCTGGTTCACAGGTGTGAAATGGCAATAGGTAAGGTGAATGCTCACCTTTGTACTTGGTATATTCCATTTAATTGGACAGGTGATGATACTTTGTCTAACTTTGTTAGCAGAAAACTTCTGCTATTAAAACTTAATTTTAAGGTAAGCTTTTCTAGGTACATATGTACAGATCAATCTGAATTTGTTAGTAATTTTATCTCAAATTTTGGGTTTCTCTTTCTATGAACTAGTCAGAAAGTTTTTTAAAAATGAATTGCCATCAATAATTGTTTCCCCTAATATTACTAGAATATTGAAGATGGACTCTAGTGAATGGTTGGTATTTACCAGATATCCAAAAAATAATAAAGTACTTCTTATAAAGTAATTTCTATCTGCTTGTGAAACATTACACTGGGCTTCTGCCTCTTCCACAACTGTAAATTTGCCTGATATTAAGTTATGCAACTATTCTTTGATAAGTTACTTCATTTCTACATAATTCATGCTAAAAATGTAATTTTCTTGCAGTAATGGATGACCAATCATTTATTTATTGTCTTGAGAATTTTCTTTCCATAATAGAACATTAATAGTCAGTAAATCAATTAATATCCATTTACCAGTCTTTGAAGATTAACTGTTTAGGGTAGAGCTCTGACTACCTGTGATTACTAGGTAAATTGATTTCTGGGTTTTTGTCCTATGAAGGTTATGCTCAAATTGCTTCAATATGATCTGAAATCTTCAGATATCCTTGGTTGCAGTCAGTGAGGCTTTTGACCTTATAAAGACAAGCAGAAGGCTCATTAATCAGTAGGTCTTTATTGGGAATAAGAACATCCTGAGTCTCAGTGATATGTACTGCATCTTGAAGGTTTTGAAACAGTAGATTTGAAATTATGTGCCACTGGTGGAAAGCGCCGCTCACTTTTTACTGAAAGGGCTCAGATGACATATATGGAAGAAATAGATCCAGATGACATATATGGAAATGGTCAAGGATAAGTAAAGTCAAAATATTAAATTGTGTTCCATCCTTTTTCATAACCCTTTTTCATAAATATAAGATATTTGATATATAGTAACAGGCCTTCATGTCAGTTTGAAAGCATAGATCTCAGGGCTATCAGGGCTTGTCTTGGCCTATTTGAGCTTGTTTAAACAATTTTATACTGGCAAATTCATTGCAGCCTCATTCAGCATAAGTGGTGTGATAATTGCTCTGCAGTAAATGTCTGAAAAATATATGCATTCCCTGAGCAAACAACAGCTATTTATTTCAGCTGAGAATGAAGGAGGCATTGGAAAACTCTCATACTTCACTTGGGAACCAAGGAGAAGGAACAAAGTGTGCTAAATTGGACCCAAATGAATCCTAGACCAAAGATGAAGACTTTCCAAATTATGCCCCTAAAAGAGCATAGTTGCCCTTTTGGTGAAGACTTCAGGTTGTTGATGACTTGACTCATACTCCCCCATTCCTCTTGAGGGAGATTGAGGTTGCTGATGTTCGAGCCAGAAGACCATTGTAGAGATGAAGACAACAGGAAGAAAAGAGTTAGACACTTGGAATGTCATGTTCATTAACTGGATTAATGAGGATTTTCTTAGATAACTTGGACTATTAAACCATAAATTTTGCTGTTTAAAATTCCTAGGTCTATATTTATGTGTTACCCTACTACTCATAGAAAATTTTGAATGTAACAGTTTTATATATTTCAGATTTTACTTATTTTAATAAGTAAAATATGAAATATGGCCACTGGATCTGGTGAAACAATTCTGCTGCTTTTTAGTGGGATGGACATCTAAGTATTTAGCGTTTGGGGCAATCTTTCAGCCTAACTTAGAAATTCTCAAGACTCAAATTTTTCTTGAATTTTTTGATAACTTTTAGTTAAAATCTTCATTAGAATTGTTTATTTGAACTGCTGCTTATATATTTGAAAAAAAATGCAGACAGTAATTTGTTCACTCAGGTGAGTTGTCTTTCTGATGTGGTAAATACCTAGCTCAAAGCAGCTGTCTGGAATTTTAAATTGGTAAGGAAAAGCAATAAAAGTTTATTGCCATACTTGAAATAACCTGTCATTATCTATAAACACCACATTCATTTTAAACTTTGTAATTCAACAAAAACATTCACCAAGTCTGATAAGGACTGAAAACTATTGCTGCTGATGTTAGGTGATACCTAACTGCGAAAAACAGCAACCATATAAACTTTGAAAATAAACACTGGGTATTTGAAAATAAACACTGGAGATTTTGAATAGAAAAATCTCAATAACAACTTTGCCAGCTGAAAGTGTGTGGTGCATCTCACTGAGCAGGGGATGAGATGAGAAAATATGTCTCTTTATCTCAAACTTTAATACGCTCAACTGCGTTCAAAGCATCTCTGGAAGTAGTTTTGCTTGCTGCAGGACATGCCCTGTGGTGGTGGACCCATGGCATGGCAGCTTCTCTGGCATTGGTAGTCCAAGACTACAAACTTTTTCAAGAAAACAAAATTTATCAAGTTTCTAGGAAGTTTATAGATAAAACCATACTGGGTTGGTTTTTTTTCCCCTAAGAGAGCAGCTGAAAGCTTGTCACTTTAATGCAGGTGTAGAGGATCACCACCTGGTGAATCATGTAGGGATAAGCAGCAGTCTGGGTAGAACTGTAGGGGAAGAATAGGAAATTGGGAAGATTTAAAGGCTGCAGGGTAGACTAAGGTATTTAGGAGTTTTGGGCTGTTAAATGGATTTACCTGTTTTATTTGTTTCTGTTTTTGGTGGTTTTGTTTGTTTGTTTGTTTTTTGTTTTGTTTTTGTTTTTGTTTTTTCCCCTTGTGACTGGGGAGAATAATGTGTTTACTTCAATCACCTGGGACCTGTCCAGCCTGCCAGCTACACCCCCTTTTCCAGACGAGGTTGGGAGGTCTAGGGTTATTTTGTGTGACTGAGAGATGGAAATAGTGGTATGGGGTGTTTCTGATTCATTCCTTATCTGTGGTGGTTCTTGGAATGTCATTTGGAGCAGCTTCAGTGTCCCTCTGAGCTATAATTACAGCTGCTGCTTTATGAGACTTTTTACAGTACTGAAAAGATGTCCATGTCTTAGTGGCAGCCGGCTTAGGAAGGACATTAGAAGGTTTGTTTGTATGTTCTATTTGTTAATTTCTTTGCTTATCCCATTGATCTCTCACTGTAAACAGAGTCACTCAAAGTACAAAGGGACATAAACAAGTTGCTAAAAGCTGCAAGGAAAGTTCTAACATTCTGGAGATCTATGAGAATGTACTACGTTTCACATTAACATAACAATGCATCTAGACTGAGATTCATATTCATTTATCCTAGATGTAAGGATTAAATTAATCTCTAGATCTAAACAAATTTTTTTGGTAATGATAGAATGAAAAATAGTCAAGAAATTAATAAGTGATAGAACGTTTCCTACAGTTCCTTGAAGTGTGAAACTGCTCTAAGTAACACATAGCTCCAATTTAAAAGTGATTAGTCTAACTCAAATTTTTTAATATGTCTGGGTTAATTTAAGAAGTATTACTAGGCATTTTAAACTCAGCATAGAGATGTTTTATTGAGGCAGCACACAGTTATCCTGTGATTTTTTTTTCATACCTCGCTCAGGGTACAGAGCGAAGCATGTACTCTGAAGTTTTACACAATTTCATTGTAAGTGCTAAGCTTCTACCATTAAGCTCCTGAGTGCTTTAATTCCAAGGACTTTTCCCAAAGCCTGTGCCTTCCTTGCATAATAATTGCACTGAAAGTATGTTCCAAAGGAGCTAGTCTCTGTTCAGAACGTCATCCTTTCCCCTAGCATCTCTGAAAATCAGAGCTGAAAAGTATTCCTCTCTTATCTTAGTGGAATATTATTTCTTTGTATATCAAGATATTGCCCTTATATTGAAGGCTGACTTAAAATTGGTGGAGAAAGGCTATTCAGCATTATTAGTTCCTACTTAGTCTTATTTATCAGGGGGTATCAGAGAAAGTCAGAAATTTTCAGACCACTTATTTATTTATGGATGAGGAAATTAAGATAGAGAGTTTTGACCAAGAAAGATTTGAAATACATGCTTCCTGTCTGTTTTTCAGGAATAATTTCTAGAAACATGTAGAGTGAGCATGACTGCTTGGAAATCCCCAGGAGCAGTATCATTGCAGAGATGTCCTAAGAATAAAATGGATAAGTATTTTTAGCCTGGTTACTAAGGTATATATTTTGTTGAGACGCCCTCTAGATCTTAGCAGCCTACTTTTCAGGTCTTGGGCATGTGGACATGTTTCAGGACTAAAGATTATTATTGCTGGAGACACAAACCTGGGCTGTGCTGATTTAGTTGCAGTTGTGGGACATGAGCCCAGGGATATTGCTTTCTTCCAGATTTTTCCTTTATCTTGCTGTTTTTTGTAACTAATGTTATGTATGAGAGAAGCAGACAGACCATTGGAGGGATTTATTTGCCCTCACTTGCATACTTTGAAGTGATACCAAAGGGTAAGCTTATTTTTCTGTTAAAAAACACCTCTAGAGGACTTGTTTCACTCAGAGATAGACCACTTTGGGTGGTTTGCCCTGAGAGGGTGTTTGTCTGCCTCTGCTGCCTGCAATGCCTTTGGTTGCTGTCCAGTCTCTGGCAACCACGGTGAGGATAGATGAGTTGAGAGAGCTGCTCTCAGGAGAGAACAGAAACAAATGCTTGGTGGAATGATGTGATGGAAGAAAGGGAGCAGTATGTGCTGAAACCTGTTGGAAGTCTTTGTTCTGCAAAGCAAATGCTCAGAAAATCTTTCTTCCATTCTTATTTCTCTGAAGAAGTACATAGCAGGCAGGAGGTACAAATGCTTCAACCTGAGCAGAGTTTATGACAATTAATAGTTTGGCTTTCTAGTAGGATATTGCTTTATGGACTAAGAACCACTTTTGGAATTTTTTTCCCCTTTGATATGTTGCAGTATAGAGAAAGAAGGGCAGTTCTCAACAGCACCTGACAGTTCAAAATTGAGGTACTTTTTTTTCCCAAACTTATGTGCAGAGACAATTTGTAGTATGTAGTACACATAGGGAATTTTTTATCTTCCACTGAATATTTTCTCTACTTTATCACCACCTGTGATGTCCTATTGAATTTTATCCATGAAAAAGATGGAAAAGATGCTCCCAAATTGTTTCCCACAATGTAATATTTTTTCAGTCTATAATGTAATCTAGTTCATCTAGTCTGATGAACTAGATATAATCACGCCAAATCTAGGGATTTGACATGATTATATCTAGTTCATCACACCTTTTCCTAATACTATGGAGTTTTTTTCTTTATTAGTTGTGACTGTGGTGGCCATGATGTACACTGATCAATGAATTAAGTTTGATTTACCTCTCAATTGATTTCACTGATTTCTTTTGGCAAATGGAGATGAGTGGTAAGAACACCTGCCCAGAATCCTTTTATTCAAATATATTAATATCTTAGTCCTCAATAGTTATCCTTTCAGATAAGTATTGAATTAGTGCCACTTAACTGAAAACAGATGCAATTATTGCATTTCACATCTAAGTAAAGAATTCTGTCAATTCTAGTTAAAAATGGATCAGTTTGGGGTAATGGTGGTTACTTGACTTTCTGCTACTGTACAGAAGCCTTTCAGTTACAATTTGACCATTTAAAATTGAAATGATCATATGATAATATGAATTGTGTATATTTGAGAAGGGACTCTCAAAATGAAGTCTTGTCTGAATTTTTGGGAATTATTTTAAAAAACACAGTTTTGGTGGTTTTATTAAAAGTTGGCTAAAATTGCTCTTGCATGAAAGATTTTGGAGGATTTTGTTAAAATTAACAATGTTTACTAAAACTTTGTATTAGAATAAAAGGAGGTATATGTTAAAGATTCATACACTGGCACAGTACTGCTCCCCACTCTGATCACATTAAAGAAAAAAAAAATCAGATTATAAGTTTTCCATTTAAAAGTTATATTAACCCTAATTAAATTTTGATTACTCTGAATGGGTGGCTTTATTCTATTCTATAAGACTTTTCCCTGAAAGAAAGTTAGTATTTGCAGCAAAATTTGAACATGTTTTCAGATGGTGAAGCTCATCTCCCAGTTTTTTAGTTCTTTCCTCTGTTTCATTACTGATAATAACTGGCTCTACAAAAACCTAAAGGAGAACTGCTAACTGCAATCCATTTTGTGCTAAAGCAAATAACTTTCTGTTCACGTGAAAAATGGTCTCAAAAATGCAAAATTTTTCTGGCCCTGTTTCAGAGCCTGTTTGGACTTCTTTCTAAGACTTACCTTTCAAACTCCTAGATTAAATATCTGGAACTTTTTCAACAGATTTACTTAAGCTGAAGGCTGAGTGGACAATCTTTTTCACTTACGTGAAATGTGTTTTGTCTTGCCTTAAATTAAATTAATTAGGGTAAGCCAGGAAAATCTAGATTTGATGTAAATTCAAGCAGTTTTCTATTTTAACTTTCCTTTCCTTTTAAAAAAACTTCTTGTTTGCAGAAATAACTTTGGAAATAGATATAGTGTCTGGCTTTGCTTGCTTTCCTTTCAGTCTTCATTTTCTCTGCAATATTTCTCTAGCTTAAAAAAATACCCTTCAATTCGTGCCCATCTTTTGCTTTTCTTGACATCCTGCACATTTTTTGCCAGTTTAATCTTTTTCCTCTTTGTCTCCTTTATGTTTTTCAGGGTGCTTCTAGTACTTAAAGTATTTGTCCTTTTGACATTCCCTGAAAGTCCTTTGCTTCTGAGTCATCTTCTTGTTCCTTTCTATATGATTCTCAGAAATATAAAAACCTTTGTTGTTCTTATTCTCAGTTGACAAGAGGGTTGAACTCTTGATGTTGCACTCATCAAGAAACTTTCCCTGCATGTATGTAGCCAAACACTTCCCAAAAAAGTAAGAGACACCTTTTCTATGGTTTTGCACTTTCTGTTATGCCTTCACTGAAATACTTTTTCCCTTATTCACTAAAGATCCATGTATTACACCCTAAATATTTCTGCATATTTGATACATTTTTAATTTATTTCCACTCATAACAGATTTTATTGTGGTTTTGACTTGTTTGGGCTATGCAAGTTTGCTTGTTATGAATGTTTTAAAGCATATTAAACTGGAAATGGAAATCAGTTCCTGTAAAAATTACCCTTTGACTCCGAATACTTATATACAGATTTATACTACAGGCATAGCAGTACAACAGTTGGGAAAAATACAGTGGGAGATTTTATAAAATGAAAGAAAGCTGAAAGACAAGGAAATCCTGGTATAGTGACGCTTATCAGTGTGAGGGGAGTTTAAGAAGCTGCAAAGAAAAAAAGAAATAAGATAAAATATTGTATGTTGGAGAAAATTAATTGAAATCAGCTGAATAGCAGAAATATTTAAGCTTTTACAAATGTAGTAACATGAAAATATATGGTATAGGGTGTTCTGGTTTTTTTGTTTGTTTTTTGGTTTTTTTGGTTTTTTTTCCCTAATATAAGCTTCTAGTCTAATCTGTACTTACAGACTGGAAGAAAACAATTCAATGATATGCATTCTTGAGGAATATATATATATATATATTTATATGTATATGTCAATGAACTCTTAATTAATTTAGTCGTAGCTCAGCTTTTCATCAGGAAGTTTTCCAAACACTTCTATGGCCTGAGGACAAAGCATTAAAATAAAACAGCTAAAACAATGTTCACAGAAATGATGATGAAAAGGGTGGAATTGAACCAAATGAGCTGGAAAATGCTTTCTGGGCAGAATAGGAACCTTTGTCACAATAAACATGTGCCTGTCTCTGGGGCTGGAGATGACAGGAAGTTGCATCAGACCTTGTACTTCTTGCCTTGAGGTGGTGTAGGAGTAGTAGTCTTTGTTCCCTGACAAGATATTTCTTACATTAGGAAAATACAGATCTGCAGAACATACAAAAGATTTATTCCCCTACAGGCAGAGTTTGTAAGTTTCTCTTTACAGATACAATGGCACTTGTGCATTCCAATCAGCATACTTTAGTTACAGAGACAAACCTTGTTTTATTTTGCTCACCAGGGCTAACAGGCAAATCAGAGTTATGCATGGTGGGATGTGCATTCCCCTGACTTGATTTTGTGAATTTGTGGGTGACAAAATCTCCAGACCTACTGGCATCAGTTACTTGTTACAAACTGCCACTTGGGAATTTTTTTTCATCCCACTATTCCTATTAAAGGAGTGCCATACTTACCTGAGTGCCAGATTTAGTTTGTCTAGGTCTCACCATTATTTGCCTTCAAAATTTTGCAATTAACTTCTCTTTTTCCTGCTAGCACTGCATCCCTGGGTTTGGGACATCTAAAATATTTAAGCTACTTCACTAAAACAATTTTCCTGATTTCATGTGATGCTAGGCTGAATGAAACAAGTTGATTCAGCATTCTCTCACAAGGTTGGCTTTTTTGATTGTTTGGATCTCCAAGTCTCCCTCATCCATTGGAAGATCCTTGAGTCCTTGATCTGAAGGTGTGGCCAGAACCACTATGATTTGGTGAAACATTGAAACACGGTGAAAGGCGTGGCTAAAACATCCTCCTACAAGAGCCAGGAGTCAGTGCACTGATTTGCAATCACTTTGATGCAAAATCAATTGAAGTTTGAATTTCTCTACTGTTTTTTACATTCGATGTATAAACTTTTCATACATTTTGTAAACATTTGTCAACTCCTTCTGAACAAACAGAGGTCTTTGTGGATGTTGGTCATTTAGTAATTCTACCCTGTTTTCCTGTTGTTTTCTTATCTACTATATTTTCAAACCACTGAGCAATAAATCCAATCAGTAAGTTAATGATATACAGTTGGCTTTCATAGCATGTGCCAATATTTTTTAGTCATAAAATATTATATTCAGTTAAATATTATCCTAAGACACACCAGGTTGAAAGTCACTGCTTTGAAGAAGCAGTGACTTCCTGTAAGCTGGAGATTAAGAAACTGAGGTTCTAAAAACATATCCCAGAGAGATGTGTGTAAACACAGCTTGATAAAAGGCACTTCATGACCAGTACAAGGCAGTTTCAGTAATTATTTTCCAAGAGAAGGCTCGGATAGTAACATAGCCCATGTACAGGCTCCTGTACGTCTGTGTGCTGTACTGCTTTGCTCTGGTGGACACTCAGCCACCCACAGCAAGTGGATGCCAGCGAGGGGATGGCTCCTCTGCTCCACCTGGGGAGGTGTGCATCTCCACCAGCTGCTGTGGAGACAGCGGTGGTGAGAAACAAGGTAAGTCTGGTGGGCTTAGCAGAAGTGTGATACAGATTGGTAACCAAATGTGACAGAAGAGAGAACTAGAGGGCATGTTTTTGTGTTAAAAAATGTTTGGGAATTCTTTTTTATGTTTTTTTTAACCCTCTTCATTTTTTAAAGAAAAGTTTATTCCAGATTCAGTTTGATTTTTCATGCTTTTTTTTCTTTTTCAACATTCGTGAAGTGCAAGGCTCTCATGAATCCTCATATGGATATTACATCACAAAACAAGTGTTTCCTCATCCAAATTCAATGAAGATTCAGCAAGTAATACTTTTTTTCTTAATTTGTGGGAAATTTGTTTGATAGAATTCAGAATTAATACAAAATACCTAGACCAAAGTATAAGCTANCAGACCAAAATTAAAACTTCCCCTTTTTTTTTTTTTTTTTTTTTTCCTTTTTTTTTTTTTTTTTTTTTTTTTTCCTTTTTTTTTGTCTAGACAAGGGTGGAACTTTCCTTGAATTCATGAACTGATTAGCAGCTGATTATCCTAGCTTAATCCTTATCACATGCATTGGTTACAAATACAATTGGTGCTATTTCCTGTAAGGAATTGATCTAAGTGGTGAGAGTGAATTTTAACTGCTATTTTAGAAGTAAAATTGCATCAGAATTCTAGTATTTCCAGAATACTGTACTACAAAATGCTGCTGCAAATAATTTCATGTCATGTTTTTAAGCCTAGCTGGAGATGAAACACCACGCAGTCGCTTGCTTGTGGTGGAATGGGAAGGAGAAGTGTAGTAAAACTTGTGTGTTGAGATAAGAAGAGTTTATTAATTGGAAACAAAAATAAAGTAAAATGAAACAATGGTAAGGGTAATAATGGTAAATAATAATGATAACAAAAAAGAAAAAAATACAAGTAGTGTACAATATAATTGCTCACCACTCACTGACCGGTGCCAAGCCTCCCCTTCCTGATCCCAGATCAGCTGTGCTTCCAGCTAACTCCCCCCAGTTTATATAGTGGGCATGACCCTTCCCAGCTATGCTCCCCCCTCCCAGTTTTGGTGGTTTTCTTTTATTGTTTCACAGAATATTCTGAGTTGGAAGGGACCCACAAGGATCACTGAGTCCAACTCTGAAGTGCATGGCCCATATGCAGACCATACCTACAGCTTTGGTGTTATTAGCACCCAGCCCTGTGCACTCCTCACTGGCAGAGCATGTGGCAAAGGGAAAAAATAAGTCCTTGCCATAGGATACAAATGACTTAGCAAAAAACTGGAACATCAGCGTGTTATCAACACCACTGTCATTCTGAATCTACTGTAACAGCTGCTGAGAAGAAATTAATTCTTCCCTAGATGAAACCAGGATAGATGTATAAGGTAGTCCTTCTCCCTGAGGATTTTTGTTCTGAGTCCAAAGACGAGCTTGGATTTATCAAAAAATTTTAATTCTAACTAGAAAGCTCATCTAAGTTCTCCTCCTCACTATGCAACAAATGAAGCTACCATCTTTGTTGGGAGTTTAAAATTTCACTTTAAATGTAAAATAGATGGTCTTTAGATGAGCCTGTATCTATCTGTCCACACTGAAACCTGCTAATTAGAGCATTTTAGCAATAACTGAATTCGTCTGAAATCTCTGAGAAAGAGCAGTAATTTAAATCCAGGTTCTTCAAATTACAATTGTGTAATTGTGTAACCACATAAAGATTTTCTTCCTCTGATAGGACTTTCTGTTTTATCCAAATAGGATGCAGAGATCTATTTGGAGCAGGAGTCCAGAGTCAGCTCTAGGATACTTGCTTTTTATTTCTCTGCAAATAAGACAATTATTAATACTGTATTGGATATCAGTGCATTTTTGTAAGTTTCCTGTGCTGTAAAAAAAATGTATTAAATGGCAATGGCTGAAATGCCTGTTGCATTCCCTGACATGTCTAACACATCTAAGGTTAGCATATATTTTTGTCACTTGCCCAAGAGGTGGGTATGCTAAGTTCCACTGCATAGCCTTGAAATGCTTGGTGTGCTTGGTCTTGGTTTCCCTGGAAAGGGCATTTACTCCAGGCAGCATTTTCTATTGTGATTGCAGAATATGGAGCAAGAGGTGCATTCTTCCATTATCTTTTACGGAGGCTTTTTACACTTGTCTGTTGAGAGAATGCAACTACAGACAAATGCTTATATGAAAGTAGAGAATTAAAGGTTTCTCCAAAGGCTAGTACAGAAAAATGAGCCTATGGTCTCTGTAAAAACCCTAAATATGAAATTATTTTGTATTTCATGTGAATGAGCCAGAGGTGTAGAACTAGGCTTTGAGGGAGAGGCTGCATGCTGGGACTGCTTGGATAATGCTCTGGATTACTTCATGAGATAAGTCAGCTATCAGACATGAAGATGCAGATCAGGCTGTCAAGTTGAAGATTTGTCCTGCTGCCACTCTTTCTTGAGATTTGGGATTACTGCAAAATTATTTTTCTGCTTAGTTTTCAGCTCCTGGTCTCATGTTGGTGACAGGTTCCTGCTCTTTTCCCTGGGCTTTGCTCAGATTTAAGGAAACTTCGGCAGTGAAAATATATAAAAACTTGGAATTCCAGTTTTTATTGTTCATTTGATCTTCATACTGCAAAATATTTGCCAGGAAAGGAATCATAACTAAATACTCTTATATATATTTTCCCCCAGAATATCCCAAACAGACTTTAATGTCATGCCCACTTGAAATAGAACCTTTAAGAGTAGTCTGTTCCTGTGAGACTTGGAATTTTTTCTTAGAAGTTATTTTAGATGTTTTTTTTGTTCACAGGAAACTCAGCAAAAATCATCTAAAAAATCCCACACATTTCTTCCTTTTGAACTTCTCCTGTCTATGCAGTGACTTTATCTTTGTAAATCTATCTTCCAGCAAATTTACATTGGTTTGCTTTAACGTTACATTTTCTGTGAAAATTAATATGCCATGGAAAATAATGATGAATTATTAGGTTTTTTTTAAATTCAAAATGCTACAAATTCTTGCTATTTCATGTATATTAATTTGCAATTGTTTTTTTCAGGAGACAGTGGCATGTACTGGCCACTCTGCTTGGGCTGGGGTTGAAATAAGTTTGTTCTTTACAGCTTCTACTGTGTCTACTTAGACTTCTTTTTTAACTAAATCCTTCCACCACTACAATAAGTGCTTCAAGGGATGGGGCTGTCCAGCCTGGCAAGCACATCCAAGTACTTTCATTCAGCTTGGATGTGATGGACAAAGGGCAGTTGGACCCCTGTACAAAAACCAACATCTGTCCCTCCAGCCCAGTGAGCAGTTATTTATCTGGTCCCATGCCTACCTCACACTGCATGAATGAAGTCATGCACCAGACTGGGTTTGGTGCCAGACAGGTTTTCTGCCTCCCTTTTCCAACCTGTGCTGCTCTACAGGGGAATCTGGAAGGGGGAAAATGCTCCTTCCTCACCACATTGTGACCCGTACTGGGAGAAATAAGAAAGAGGAAAGGCAAGTGGGGACACCATGCCATTCTGAGGATTCATAACTCTCTTGTTTGAATGATGTGGAATCAAACAAAAAGCCAAACTTGTTCTCTGATTACATCCTGGTGTTAAGTCTTAGTTTTTCTCTGCAAGAACTCTGGAAAAATTCTTCACCTTAGAGCTGCAGTGTATTTTAAGAAAAATCTTTGCATCTCAACTATACTAGCTTGGAGATTTCCTACAAAAAGGTAATTATACACATATTTGTGATGAAAAGAGCATATATTATAGTAATAAAATATAAATGGGTGAGTTTGAATTTGGTTTGGTGAAGGAAGGACTTTGTTGACTGTTTGGGGTTTTTTTCCCAATGTTCATACTCAGTTGTCTCTCTTCCACTGTGCTGTTTATCTTTGTTCATGATTTCAGCATTCTGGTGTTTCTCACTTTTTTTTCAGGGCTTTTTTCAGAGTGTTTCTGTGTGTTAACTAAACAGTAGTTGATGGTGAAAAAATATCCTTTTGCTTCTGTTTTTAAGCTTTTAATTTTTTGTTTGTTTGCTTAAATTCAGGTCCCTCCTGGAACAACTGTGATTTTGAAACCAATCTATGCAAAGTTCTTCCTGAATTCCATTTACAGCCTGGCTGGATAAGAAGAAATGGTCAATCTGGGGTGGGACCACCATACTCTGACCATAATGGGAATGAGAGTGGTAAGATTCCTCATGTTCTTTGGGGAAACCATGGACTCTTACATATGATGTATTTTTTCTATATTTTTACTATAATTTACTAAATTTTGCTAATTTCTTGATTGTTCAATTATATTCTGCCATATGTTTCCTGAGCACTTGTGTCTTTTGAGGTGATTTTGAGGTGTCTTTAAGGTGGTTGCAATTACAGTAACCCAAAATTCCAGGGGGAAAGGGGAAGAGAAAGACAGTATTCCAGTAAGCAATTCTTGTTATCATAAAGGATCAAGTAATCAGTTTCAAAAGATGTGTTTACCTACTAGTGATCTTTACTTGTTTTGGAGATATAAGGTGATAAATTCAGTCTTGATGATTGCAAAGTTTAGAAAATTTGAGACATATTTTCATGTTTTCTTGGACTGGTAAATGCCTGGAATGTGTGTATCTATCATCTGTGGCTAATATTACTACTCCAAATATTTTGGGAGAAGAGGACTTTGTATTTGGAGATAGGATAAGCTTTGATAGTCTGTTTTTGAGCCAGCTTCCTCCTAAATCTTCTTACAATTCTACTTTACCTTGAAGACTGTCTCTCAACTAAGTAATTTCTTTTCTATGTCCTCAGACAAACTATACCCTTTATACTTGTCCTATGGCCAAATTAACCCTGCTTTTCCTTCTGTGATGCATACTGTCATACAATAGCTGTTTAGTTCTCTTCTCCATACTTTCTGTTATTCTCTTTCCCTTCATCTCCATGCAACCCTCCCATCCCTCCTGGGCACAAGCAGTGCTTTGGAATCACCTCATGGTGATCACCTGAAGGCAGGAATGCAATGTTGGAGCATGTCCAAGAAGAGAATGCTATGTGGGATGCAGGTGTTGTTGTGATTAGCACAGGTGCTTTACACCCTGTTCCCAAACTGTGATGATCTGGGAGAGTGGAAATCTGCTCTGTTCAAAAGTAGCATCTCCTACACATTGCATGACCCACCAAACAGGTAGCAGTTCCCAATAATGATGAGTATAAATTGGTGGTTTCAAAGGGAATGTATGGAAAACTTGCTTAGAAATCAATACATGAAAATGAACCCAAATTTCAGTTTTTTATTGAAGAAAACAGCAACCAAAACCCCCATTCTAGGTTTTTCTGTAAGTTCCTCTTTCACATGATACTCTGCAGTTCCTCTTTCACATGATACTCTGCAATTAGAAAATTTTACATCTCTGATGTGCTTTTAGCAACTTCAGTTTTTGCTTGTGTGTATCTCAGAAGCACATCCTGCTGTGTGTATTATTCTTCCAAAGATAACTTTGCTCTTAAATAAGTGTTGATTTAAACCAATGTTGGCACAAAAATGTCAGCAGCTACCAAACCTTTTTCATAACACAAGCTTTTTCTTGAGTATGCAAGTTGTGAAATCTTTTCTCATTAAGAAACACATTAAAAAAAACCTCAAAAGTACCATGGAATACTAATATAGCAAACTCCTGGCTAGAATCAGAATAGGTTAGCCAGGCAACAGTCTTTCTGTAGTTGAAGTTTCTAGAATTTGTGCATGATTGGTAGTACACACCACATCAGGATGCAGCAAATGCCAGAAAGATACACTAATAATAAATAAAAACTGGTGGGGAAGGGAAAATGTAACTTGTACAGACTGTGAAAGCCAGGAAAAGATTGAGAGTCATCAACTGAAGTGTTTGTTGCAGGTGAAGCAAACTGTTCAGTCACCTGTATTGTTCACATTTACTTGTTTTGGCCCCTCAGTCACTGTTGCATCTGCCAGGTCTGAATTGCACATTGGTCATGTTAATCTAAGTTATTTTATTCAGGTAGCAGGAAGCTCAAATACTTGTAGCTATTCAGCTCTCTGAGAGGCTGTGTACTCAGATAGTGAACTGAATAGCTAAGGAGATTTAAATGCATTGTATTAATTTGTTTCTGTTTTTCTACCTGGAGAATGTCTAAACTGCACTTTCATTTTCTAAATGGTGATTCTAATTGCCTGGGAAATATTTATCTTCTTATGGCAGTGAGTCGAGTTTTCCCACTGCTGGTAAAACTGACCAGCAGTTTCATCTGGCTCCACAGACTATGTAATCAGTTTTATGTTGGTTCCTGCTTAAAACCCAAGAATGATTCTCTAGAGTGACAATCTATCTGAGCAGAGAATGCTCTATGGTAGAGTGCTAAAAGGAAGACTTCCTGCCATCAGGATAAAACACACACATTAGCAGAAAAGCAAAGATCCCTTGGTAAATTTAACTCCTTTGAAGATTTATGTAATCATTTACTAGAACCCAAAATATTTCTTTAGGTCTGTCTCTCATGGATTTTTTTTTTTTTCACTGAAAAAGTAATTGAACAAAACAGTGACAACCACTTTAAAAGAACCCCAAAAAATCCATAACCTGATTTTGCTAGATGTAACTATTCTCTATGCAGAGATGTAATGTGAAATGACTGTTCAAAGAATTTCTTAAAATTAGTATTTCTTCCCTATCTGTGTAAAACTTGAAATTCCTGTGGCAGGAATTTTTTACTCTTAGGCACATTCATCTTTAGAGAACTAAAAGAAAAAATTTCAAAATTTCATGGGAGCTAACATCCAATGGAACAGATTGGAGTCAGGGACAGGGCTCTGCAGAGGCACCAAGCCATCTGCTGTGGGTAGGAGCAATACCCTTGCAGCTGGCAGGCTCTGAAAGCGCTGCCTGAGCAGTCAGGAAAGGTCCAAAACCTGGGGGCAGCATGGCCATTGCCCTGGTAGCCCACTGCAAAATGCTCCTCTGTGGGGGATTGCTCAGCTGGCTCCAGCCCTGAGCTGGGCTGGTGGTGCTTCATCAGGGGCTTTCCAGTTCCACACAGGGATGAGAGGTCAAGGTGGGTAGTTTAATAAATTAAGTAGCTAGATATTTTGATCTATGCTCTGATATTTCGTAAATGTATTAATCTTTATTTTTCTGGTTTTTTTTTTTTTTTTTTTTTTCCTTTAGTCCTGCTTGGCCTTTTTTCTCCTTCATCTTCCTCCTTTCATTAGCATATTAGTATCAGAGGACAAGTTACTTGGTATTGTTTGGAGTTTGGGAAGGGGAAGAGAAGAGAAAGGAAGAAAAATAATTAAAAATAGATTGAGTCATTTTCTATTCTTTATTTTTCATCTTGCATCCTTAGCATCTAACATGTCTGAAATCTTTGTGTTCAGGAAGACCAAATTTTGACTTGCAGTATTTGTTATCCTGAAATTGCCTTCCATCTGTCATGAGATCTGAAACAATATTGTCAGGAAGAGACACGATCAGTCAAAGGGCACGGCAACAACCGCAGTTCACTGACTCCTCTTGAGCTGTTGCACTTTCAAGTGAAGCAAGGACTTGTTTTATAAATGAAAAATAATGGTATCTTTAATGGTAGCTTTGAAATTCCAAAGACAACTTTTTATATTGGGAATATACAGGGATACCACATCTTACTCCCATTGCAATTTTCCGAGCAGCCAGAGCCCAGACATGACCAGCTTTCAACCTATAAAACCACCCAAGTCTTCTCTCCCATGTTCCTCCAAAACCTGATCTGTCATGACAAATGTGTATTGCTGTTTACAGCAGTGGGACGTTTGGGCATGAAATATATTATGTACTCAATCCTTGGAGTTTAAAGTGTTTGGATGAACTTTCTGAGTTAGTCTCGCTTTGTCCCAAAATCTTGAATATTCAAGACATCACCACATGAAACTACTTAAAATCCTACTTGGAATCCTACTTAAAATTTTAGCTGGAACATGGAGCAATACCATGACAATATTGAACATGGAAAAAAGCTTGGATCACGATGGCTACAAGTGCTATTACTCTTTTCTGGGGAAACAATTCCAGATGGCTTTTTAGTTTATACCTGTGTATATTGCTCTCCTTGTTTTAGTGTTGTGGTTTTGTTTTTTTTTCCAGGCTTCTAAGTTTTCTCTTTTTATTCCTTTTAATAGCTTATTTCCTCTCATTGTCCTCTGAAATGCAATCCTCTTCTGCATCTTTAAGGACAAGTGTTTTCCTTCCAACTGATGAAGAACACCTTTGCCAGGTATTTTGATGCACATTTTTTGTATTACACTGTTTGCCATAGTATTTCCCTGGAATACTCAGACCTTCTTCTTTTTCCTAGATTAGATTCCATTATTGGGTCAGTCAAATGAATGGAACATTTATGGTGGGGCTTCAAAAGGACTCTGAAGATACTGTTACAAACATCTGGCAAGTTTCAGGAGAGCTACGAAATCAGTGGAACATAAACACCATTACAGTCAATAGCACCGAAAAGTTTGAGGTTAGTAAATTGAGGTTACTGTAAAGGACACTTCTTAAATGGTTTATAAATTGTGGACCTTTTTAATAGGTCAGCACTAAATATTTTGTAAGTGAAAAGAAAGCACTATCATGAGATAAATGAGAAAAAAGCCATTTTGAAGATCATAGTTTGCATTAACAAATACAGCTCGTTCTTCACTCTAAATGGTGTTAAAACTGACACCAAACTTTGCATAAACTGTGAGTGTGTCTTAAATAAAACAGTCTCATTGAGGCATAAATTATCTACCAGTCCACAGAGGTGATATACTTGTGATCTTAACTTTTAATACAGTATTCTCTTAGCCTCAGTCTAACTGGACTGATAAACTCAAGGTTTCATTTATATAGGAAACTGCATTTTATACTGTGAGATACTGTTTTATAGGGGTACCGCAGGTGACAAACACTGTACTTAAATATTAATTGCAGCTTTGTCACAGAACACATACAAATGGTTTAATTTTGCTCAAAGCTGCTGAAAAGCAATGCAAATGTCATAGGCTATTTAAATGTTTTTGCATGTGCATTTACAAAAAGCATTAGCACAGTAAATGTAACTTAGGGCTATAATATTGTGGGTGATGTACACTCACTGCTATGCATAATGCTGGAGAGAAAGTGGGGAGCAGAGAAGAAAGTGAGAGGCCTTTCTGCTACAGCAGTCACTGTGAAGTTGCTTAGCATGCAAACCTCAAGGCATGGCAGCATAACCTCGTTTCCATAAAGCAAATGAGCAACATAATTACTTGGCTTCCATATTGTGTTAAAGCATCCAACAGGATCTTGATTTTTGAAGCAATACTGGCCTGCCTAACTCTTCTGAGAATGTATATTGCAAAATACCTGTACCCAACTCAACACAAGTATCAATGTTGTTACTGGTCAATAACTTACCTCTACCTGGTAAGAGTGTATGTATAGCAATCTGAGGTTGTATTGGAAGGGCATGCTTCTAGATTTATTTTTAATCATTCATATTACTGGGCAAATTGACTGAATCTGGGAATGGTTAATATAATATGGCATCTACTTCCTCTGATTTGCTAGGTCCAATCCTAATTAGGTTATTGCTTGCAAACCTGGTTACCCTTTGGCCTCTATCAAGTGAAATGATGGGCAGAGTCCAGCTTTAAAGAGGCTGGTGTCAAACTTACTGCAGTAATCATTACAATTGACTTAAGAAACACAGCTCAGCACCTCACAAAAGCTAGAGTCTGAAGCCAAGCAAATTTTCTCCTGTTTGCACATTTTGCTCCAGTGGCAACTTGCAAGATATCACTGTCATACAAGTGAATGCAATTCACTTGCCCTTTTGCACTTGTTCTTTTATAGGACAAGCTTACAGGGATACCTGTGGCATTTTTCAAGATAAAGTTTTGATTATTAATGTTTCTATGGGGAAAAAAATGAAGGGAGACAAATAATTTTATTTGGATGTACAAATCACTTTGAAAAAGGGTGCTTTAATAGTTTTGTAAATTTTAGAAACAGATTTGAAGTGATATTTTAGTTAAAATCTACCTCTGAGCCTCCACTGCTTATTTTCTTAGCTCATTTTAATGTTGGCTGTTTAACACTTATGTTGCTTCTTACTAAGAGTCTGGATTATATTTATGGGATATGGAATTTAGTTTGGCATTTAAATATCTCAATTTTATGGAATTCTGAAATGCAGAGATTGCCAGTGGTTTGAATACTGAACAAGTAGGAAGCTCAGTATGTCTGTTTTGGCTGAGTTTTGGAGAACTGTATCATGGTATTCTCTCCAAGCTATTTTTCCTCTGATTTATTATTGTATTGAACTTAGGGAAGGTCAGCTGGGTATCTGCACCAGATAAAGCCTGGATAATGTTTTCTAGACACAAGAGCAGCTGGAGGAATCTAGTAATATTATCTTCTGGAAGTGGGGAAGTTAAGAGACTGTTCATGAGTTTTGAGGAAACACAGGTTCATACAGACTTCATGTGCTCTGATGGAATATGAACTTGAAGCAGCCTCTGATTTTGCTCCAGCAAAGTGAGCTAGTCCCCCTTTAGCATTGTCTAAATACTTTTTCTCACTATATAATAAAATCTGACTATGAAACCCCAACTGTAAACTATAAGCAGATATATATTTTAAATGAAGTTATCAATAACTAAATTTTGAGTCCAAAATGAAACATCATTGTGCAAAGGTAAAATATTTGTCAAATTCTTGATGTTAAATTATATTTCTGGTGCTTCTAATTATATAATTATATAGTGCACTGTATTGTTTTAGGAACTTGTTTGTTCTTCTTGTGGTGATGTCATGAAAGTACATATTAACTGCCCATATCATTGCAACAGAATTCCAGAATTCAAAATACTGTTTTCTGAAACAAATCAAATGAGCAAATTTCCAAGATACTGCACTTCATTCATATAAACATATTTTTGAATGTGGTATGACTGCCATTCTTCTTGTGCAAGTCAACTGCAGATTCAGTAAAACAAAAGACAAAAGATTACACCCCTCAAAAAAATTCCAATTCATAACATAATGGTCATATCATTGGATAAATTGACAATCTTGTACAGCAAAAAACTCCATTCTTGGTAATTTATAGGTTTTCTGCATCAGTCTGTTAAACTATGCACAATATTGTTGCTGAACTCTCAAGGTAATGTTTGAAAAATTATTGCTCACACTGTGAATTTCTTAAGAAGAGCTAGAATGTACCTCTAGGTAGATTGTGTCTCCAAGACCCTGGAAAATCATGGAACTGTTTCATCCCAAGATGTAGCTAGTGAATATTTTAAGGAAAGCTATTCATAAGATTGATTTGTTGGGTTCTTTTGATTGGAATGTTTTTGTTGTGTTTTCCCAAGGACTGTGACTGATCAGTCAGTTCCCTTGTACACCACTGCAGAAAATGTGTAATAGTCTGTGCATTTACAAATGTGGATTGAAATCTGCACTTAAGATGGAAAAATAAAATAGTTGTAACTTCTTGTGTATAGAAGACTTTGGTGGGGGAAAAAAAACCAACACTGTTGTATTATTAGAGCAGAATAACTGTCAACCAAAGACTCCTCAAGGTTTGTTTTGGCTAAAAATGTGATGAAAGGCTTCTGAATAATGGATTTTTTGCTCTGACTTTTCTCCAGGTTTTTGAGAAATTCTGAAATCAACCAGAAAATGTTGATATTTCTAGACTCTGGTGGAATAATGGCTTGATAAAACACAAAATCCTTTGTGTTCTATTCTTTAACTGTCATGATCCTTGCTTAGATTTAAAGGCATTTTATTGTGATTTTCAGATCCTTCCTGTTAAATTCTACTTTAATCTTGAGCTAGATGATTGGACTACTTATCTGTGCTCTGGCAAAAAAGCCACTGGTGTGTCAAAAAGCCAGGATGATAATCCTCCAAAATTGTTAAATGTGTGATTAGACTTCTCATATTTCCATTAGATACTCCATGGACTTGACTGGCATATATTGTGTGCTTTTTTGTTTTGTCTGTGACACTGATAAACTCTGTTTCTTGTTGATTTGCTGTTAATCTCTTTAGGTTATCTTTTTGGTGATGGTGGAGACCCAGAGACAAGGTGAAAGTGTTGCCATTGATGATATTACCTTTAGTGAAGGATGTTCTATAGCACATGGTAAGAATACCTGTTTTTCAGGAGCCAGGTCATTTTACATTGCCTTTTCCTTGGATTAGAAGAGAAATGAATAGCCAAAATGTTTTGCTATTCAAAGGCTTTTTTAACTCTGTAAGTGTTTTCATTTGGCTCATTTCCATTTCCCTAAACAATCATCTGTCTTTTCACATCTAAACACAGTTAAAAAGAAAGATAATAAATACTTTAAGAAATCTGATACATTATAAATGTAGGGCTCAGTGGGTAAAAAAGATCTCCTGTTTTTGGCTGAAGAATTGATGTGTTCAGTCAGCTCAGGCAAAGCTTTGGAGCTGGCTAGGAAGATTCCCAAGGCACTCGTGTATTTCTAAATGCAAGAAGGTCCTGATCCTCAGCTGTGCAGTGGGGTTGTGCTGTTCTGCTCTGCTACATCCAAGAGCTGTAATGTCAGGCTGGTCATCTCTACAGTCAGACCATCCCTGCGTGCCAGGATTCTTCAGCAAAACATTTCCTATTTCCATTTTCAACCCAAGGTATTTTCTTGGAAAAGGAACACTACCCATCCTAGCATAAATTAAGTTGCTTGCTGCTCTGTATTACACAAGGGTATTGCCCTCTGGCACTTCTGTCACATCCTCAGGTGAGTGCAGTTCTGATTCAAAGCATCTCCTTTGTTTTTCTTTCTTTCATTCTTGGCATAGGCACAGAGGGTTTAGATTTTAAACTTAACTTGAGATATTAAAAGCAGTGTTTGATGCAGACCAAGCTAGGTTACATGGTTGGTTTTGTGTGTACCATACTCCTAAATAATGCTCTCTAGATTTCCCTATAGGAAAAAACTATTGAAAAGAGATGCACATGGGTATCAATATGTTAGAGTGCATAAGCAATTTCAAGCAGATCACGTTAAGAGCAAGATACAAACCCTAGTTTAATGATGCCAGCAGGCATATATATTTAGATTTTTATAATTCTATAAAATCTAAATTCTATGTATTTGTTTAACCAGTTGATGTGGGAGATCTGTTTGTAAAAATACATTAATTTTTCTACAAAGTTCTTCTAAAGCAAAAACAAATCAAACCAAAAGAACTCAGCTATGAGATGAACACTGCCCCAAAGAGATGAAAGAGGAAAAAAAAAGAAAACTGATGTATGTTTTCACCATAACTCATAAATCCAGGTGTAAAACTTACCTTGCATGGCAGCTGTTGAACTCCATGCTGTGGCTTACAGATTGAGCTGCTGCACTGTTAAGTGCCTCAGGTATATTCTAATAAGAGCCAGTTCTTATCCTGTGTTTCCTCATTAGGAGAAGTCAGCTTCATTAGGTGACATCTAAATGGCTCACAGCAGCCAAAAACAGGGTAAAAAAATCTTAATTTTCTCCCTGAAAGAGGAATGTTACTACTGAACATTTTCCAATGATTAAAACAAAAGGTCAGACTAATGGTTGGTTGAATTTGAAATAACTTTTTATCTAGTCCTTATGGAATGTCTGGATAAGTAGACTTTTAATGAAAACCACTTTAATTTCATGAAATCCCTAGTTAAAACTTGCATTTTTAATGTACTCTTCATGATTTTTAATCCCAGTACAAATGCACAAAAGAGATGACCTGGGCATTTGTATTCATTAGTATGGCTATGATTTAGGGTTGTGAGTAAAATATCTTAAATTTTTGTGCTTTCAGGAGTTTTGTGATGCAAACTGTGATGGTTAAATATAAAAGTAATTTCATTATGCTTTAGGTTTTTTTTTCTCTTCTATCCCTCCCCTGTTTCCCAAACTGCCCCACTTCAGTCTGTTGTCCAGTTCTGCTAAAGATTAAACTTCATGCATTAAAAAAATGCAACTAAAACCCATCTTCAGTATAGCAATTTAAGGTACTCTACAGTTTGTAGTTTTACCAACAGCTGCCAAATAGTCTGCTATCACTCCAAACCCCCATGACTCTTTGTCATATGTTTGAATATGGGCTGCAGAAAAAAACCTTTGGCTGTAAAATAGAAATCATGAAGTTATTTTCTGAAACACATAATGCAAAATCTCCTTTAATTATACCTTCTGTTCAAAGGCTTCTTATCCAAGTGGCTCCTCAGCAGAATTCCCTCTCAATTTCCAAACAATTATATATGTGAAGAACCCCACTAAGACTGTCCTTCTGATCTCTACATGGAGATGAAAGCAACAAGCTCCAAGGCATGAAAGTGGAATGCTATAAGGGAGAATGAAGCTTTTGTCCTCCTTAAGTCACTTGTAATGCAGAAATGACAAAGCCTCACTGCAAAGATATGGGTTTGTTTTTTTTTTTTCAGGAAAAATGAAGTAATTATTTATGTATTACTTATAATATATAAATTTTGACAAAAATCCAATATGAATACTTCAACTGACAAAATTTTAAACTTAATTCCTTAACTAATTCTAATCCTGCAAAGATGCAGCCTTTAATATTACAGAAGCAGGTATTTGAGATGAACTGCTACAGGGATGGGAGTCAGAAAATCCAAAATACTAATCTTACTGTTGTCTGACATGCTGTGGCATTAAGAGCTAGAAAACGGGTATTTTAACAAAACAAAAATACCCTCAACAATATATAAAACTAAATTAAAGAAAAAAACCCCACAGAATGACTCAAAATGTTTTGTATCAATACTTCAAAAGCATTAAATGAAGATCTTAATTACTTTTGAAAGAATTTGCAAATTTTTTTGCATGTTAAAATTTTACAAAATCCATCCTCCTCCAGTCTCTTGTGGAATTTTGCATTTTCTATAGGAAACAAGTATTTGACAAGCTCTTTCTCACATAATGCACATGGTTTGAGAACAGTGCACGTTTATTCAGCACTAGAACAAGGAAGAAATGAAAGGTTTGCAAGACTGCCTGGACAGCCCATTTCACTGAGGTGTCAGTAATGTGAATAATACAATGTCTCTCAGATGAAGGAGACAGTAATATCTATGTAAACTAACCTGAAACTGTTTTCTCCATACAGTTAGGAGTCTCTATGTTTTCTCTGAGATATCCTGACTGCTATTTAATAATGTGTCTTAACCAAGAGATTACCTTTCCTCTGTAATAACCTTAAGAAGTGGAACTTCATTGTCATAGTGCAATCCTGCTTAAAATCCTGACCATTGATGAAGGCAGCTAGATTAGTCAGGCATGCTGTGCCCTTAAAAAGCTCTCAAAAATATGTGGTGATGCATGCAGAACCTTTCTGTCTCTACAAAGAAGTATTCTGTTACAAGCATTGTGGAGGTGCTGCTGAGTTTAACCTCAGTTAAAAGTGATTTTTCTGTAGCTATCACCTAGGAAAGTAAATAGGTATTTCTTATTATTGCATGTCAGTTTTTATGTTACCTGGCAACTCTCTCTGCAGAAAAGAAGGTTGTGAGGACTGGCTAACATAAATAGCACTCCATTGCTCTGAAAGAAGCATCTGTCTTGAGGGAATGATTTCTTAGAATATTTAAAGATGGCAGGCTGACATACAGGACAGCAATCAAGGATACACAGGGCTTTACAGAAGCAGAAATGTTGCCAAGGAGTTTAATAAGCATGGCTTTCTAATGGGGAATAGTCTCATAAAGAATGATTTCTTAAGAAATGATTGTTTGTCTCTTAGTACCACAGATTTCCATTTTTGAGCTTGGCATGTGCAAGTGGCACTCAGGCCAGCCAGCTGAGCCTGCTCATGGGGCACGGCTGCAAGCCAGGCACAAGATTGCTTCCTGTTCCTTCCTGAAGGATTCCAGCAACAATACTGAAGGTGGGGATTTAATTTAACTCAAAATTACTAGCTGTCATGAAGAATGTAGTGCTTTTTATGGCAAGGTGGTGCCTCAATGCCAAAACAGAACAAAACTACAAAAAGTACTCGTATATATTTTGTACTTAAATTAGGTTTTATTTTGGCTGTTTAATAAGGACATCATGAGCACTCCTTCTGGTAGGACATAAAATATTTATTGTAAGAATTAATGAATTTTTTTCAGGTATTCATGAAATATTTAACATAAACATTCAACATAAACTAATAGCTGATTTATTATCCAGTTTATTCTTTGCATGAGTTCTGTGCAAGAATTTGGTGAAATTAAATTAAATCAAATCAAACTCACCTATGCCCCCAGCCCTTGTGTGTGTATTTTTTCTGTTTTGTTTTGATTTTGTCTTGTGTAGTACTGCTCTGCTTGAGCATACAGTCTGGAACTTCATTTTAAAACTTTTATCAGGGCAAATGTAAATAAACAATTATTCTAGAAAATAGTGTCCTACCTTTAAAATCAATAAAGTTAATCCAGATGCAATTTTAAGAAGTAAAGAGCATCACTTGTTTTTGAGGTCACTGTGTAATATGTCTCTATGGGTATATGGGAAAGGTTTTTGGAAGCTTAATGATGTAAATCTCTAAGTGTTCTATTGTGAGATGGAATTGTCTTGCCTGCTAAGTGTTTGTGTACTGAGACTGCCTTCAGAGGGGTCAAGTACTGCTACTTGTAATAGTACAGTTTGTGATGCAGCTTTGAAGAACTGATATTGTGGAGATTGCTGCTTGAACTTTGAACCCAGAGAAATGGAGTACATCTCATTGATAGAAGCTGAATGAATGTTAGATATTGGTTTTATTTTAAAAAAATGTTTTTAAGATAAATTTTAGCACGCGTTTCAATACAGCCTAGTAATTATAAGTCAAATTATCATTGAATAGCAAGGAAAAGTGCCTGAGGGTATACCCTATGTTAAAATTATTTTTTGCTTGTATGTATAATGGAGAGCATGGAGTAAAGCAGATTTTTTTCCCCTTAAATGTGAAGAGTCATATAATCTTCCAATTTCCACTGCTGTATCTAACAGAAAAGAGACTTTTCATTTGATTATATTTGAAAAGCCTCCCTTAAAGTAATTGTATCTGTGCCACACCTTAACATGACATCTTAAGGGCTAATAACAGGTATGGATTTCCCTTTTAAGGCAATATTGAGAACACAAAAGACATTGAAATTCTGTAAGGGCTTTTCCAGGATTATATTACAAGCACTGTCTATGGAAAGAGAATATATTTGGAAAAAATTCCTGCACAGGTGCTTGGGCATTATTATATGGATATGCACAAGCAGCTGAGTAGGCTGAATTTCCTCAACTGCTTAGGGAAATTCCCTGTGCTTCTAAGTCATAAAGAAAAATGAAAATGTGTGAAGAAACAAGCATCAAAACAACACACAGAATTTAATTCATCATTAACATTGAAAAGTATTGAAAAATCTGAACTGTGATTGCTGACCTCTGAATACATTCAGTATTTCTATTCATGCAGATGTGCTGAGATATAAATAAAAATGTTGAATATAAAAAAAGTTCTAAAAACTAAAGACATGGTATCCAAAATGAAAAAAATGCCGTGCTTGAGGGCTCAAACTTGCAGTGCAAATACAGCTTGACTAAGCTTTATATTATGATTTTGATCAAAGCTTTTGATTCTATAAATAGAAAAGAGGTAAGAAATTTTCCTCTTAATTTTTCTAGTGTCAGAAGTTCTTACAGAGATTTTATATTTTCCTGTAATACTGTTCAGAAAGTACTTTTTTCTTGTTTTTCTTTTTCCATATATGTTTCATATATGCCGTCGTCGTTTCCATAGTTTGTTTCTTGCATCGGATTAAGCAGAAGCAATCACAATACTTGCACAAAATGCATTCCCTACAGAAGAGTAAGCATGCTTTATTGGATACAGGATCATTCTGGATGCTTCATAGGACTTTGGTTTATCTAGAGCACAGCACTTGCTTTCTTGTCAAAAAATCATGGCAACTCCTCTTTGCCCTGCTTTTAAAGATTCAAGTACTTGAAAGGAAAGAGGGAATAGAGTGTTTATTATCACTGGGCTCAGAAATTAAAACTGGTTGGTTTTATTATGGCATTAGAGAACTCTGAACTCTGATAAACACCTGGTAGCTTCTAGTGTTGCATATTTCTCTCATGCACGAGATAGTAGTCATAGAAGTGAAGTTGATTTGTTCATGTCTGTGAAAGAGAAATCTGGGTTAAATCTACAATATTTTCTTCTATAAAGGTTAGTTGCTGTGGCATGAAATTACAAGCTTAACTCCAAGGAAATTTCAAGAATATATTGCAGTGTAAATCATTGCATAACACAAAGAGTAAACAGGCAACAAAAGGAAAAGAATGTTTATAAAAGTTCTTTATAAAAATAAGCTTTTTTTTTTTGTGAAGTGACACTTTCTTCCTTCACCTTGAGATTATGTAACATTTGCATTTGAGATAAGTTGTGTTTAGAGAAATAAACACTAAAACTGCAGACTTAAGAGCTTTAATCAGTCCTTGTTTATTACTTTAATAGTTGCTGCAGAAGGCAGCAAAATATTCAGTGACTCAAGAGGCAGAAGAAAGAGCAGAAGAAGAAATATTTAGTAAAAAATATTTAGTCTTTTTATTTCTGAAAACTAATAGACATTGTTGAGGGGATTAGATCTCTGTAGGAATGCTTTTATAAGGGTCAGTAGGTCAAGAAGAGCACAAATTGCTTTTCTGCTTCAGGTGGAAAGACAATATGCTTCCAACATTTTGTTGCAGAAGTTCTGTCTGCGAAGTAAAGACCTTGATTAAATGGTGGAGATGTGGCTGCTTCCTGGAGCAGTAATGCAGATAACCTTTTTTCTTTTTT
>VZRH01007040.1:379864-518434 GCA_013397555.1 Urocynchramus pylzowi | reverse complement strand
TTTTTTTTTTTTTTTAAGCATTGCTGTAAAAAAGCATATTTCCTGGAAACCACAGTGGGAAGAAAGCCCAGTTTCCACATTTATTTGTCATTAGCTATTGAATGATTGTAAATGTAAGGAGTGTGAGCTGGGACTTGCAGGTTTTAGCATGCAAAGTAAAAACTTCAAGATACTATCAGCTGATGTAATTTGTGGTTGCTCGGGCTATCTGTGAGTAAAATGAAGATATATATATATATTTTAATCTATTTAATCAGAAACAGATGACATCCAAGTCACATCATCAGCATGATGATCAGATTTCATTCTTGCTGGGATGGGTCTTTGGTGTAATTACATGAGAGTAGTCATTTTCACAACTGAGGAAAAAAAATGTTTTGTGAAGAAGTGACCTTTATTTCTTTTCCTTTTTTCTTCAGGCCATTTTGAGTGGTTAGAAAGTAATGACAAGACATTAAATGAAAGGGCCCATCTAAACAGCTCTGTGTGTCATTGCTCCAGCAAGAATTGCCATTTTCAGTTTCACTACTCCATGGCAGATAGCAGTGTTCTCAAGGCAGTACTCCTTATGAATCAGGTAAGTAGAAACATGTTCATTTCCATAAGGTAAATGTATGGTAGCCCAGGTGTAACCAGACAAAATGCAAGATACACTTGCTGCTGCATGCCTGTCCCCTGAGTCAGCTTGTGCAAAAACTAACTTGGTTTCTGGTTTTCCAGTAATTCAACTGGTCTGTGCAATTGCAAAATCTGGATGTTCACCATCTTGCTATGAACTGATTTTATGGTGAATGTTCTGCAATAAGGCTTCAAGCACAAATCCAGCTATTGAAGAATTAAATCAATCACAGATTTCAGGGGGGAAATCTATAATAATAGCTTTTCTAGCCTTCTTCCTGTTATGGAATTAAGAAAAAAGGTGCTTTTGTCTATGGAGACATATCAAAAAAAAGTTGTTGACTCAGGATAGCTGGAAAGTTCTTGATTAAACACCTGCTTTGCTTTGCCCAAGTATTAGAGCAGTAATTTTTTCTATTCTTCTACCTATTAATAGATAAAAGAGCCCTGCCAGAATGAAACACAAATGTCATTTGAGCATTGCTAACTATTTCCATCTTTTTTACCTCCCCTACCTTGTGAGACTTTCTACTATTAGGATGTTTTCTTTTGGAAGTCTGGTTTAATAGGTCAGTATTGATGCTTTGCACTGCTACTTTATGAAAGCAAGATCAGTGGAGCTGCTCTCATTAAAGTAATGGCTCTCATATCTTGATGCTGGAGGTGAATTCTTATCACCCAACAATATACATATTTAAATATTAGATCCACTTCGTTCACAAAGATTAGAAGCTGAAAACCCCAAAGTATAACACAACCAAAAGGTCTTAAAATAAGAACAGGTAATGGAAATAATTTATTTCTTTCTGATTGTGTCTTTGAATATTCATGAAACAACTCCAGGCTTTTGCTCATGTTTCATTTATAAAAGCCAATAATTGTATTTTTCTATGACCCTTTACTGTGTCAGGGAATTGTAACATAATCAGTGTTCTGGTCAGAATGCATGGATTTTTGTGCCATAGTACTTGCCAATAAATCCCCAGGTATGACACTCGCAACAACCTTGAGACAGAATAGGAATATTGATTTCAGCAGTTCACCTAAGTAGCATCAATGGACCCAATTCAAGAGTTTTCTTTCCCTGAAAACAGAGAAAATTATCTAAGTGAAAACCATAAGAAAACTGACATATTAGTTCCCATAGAACTGGGAGCCTAGATTAAATTAATAGATAAAGCAGTCCTTACATGCTCCTTAGAAGAACATTTTCTAGCATTAATTATATCAGTCCACTCTGTTTCCACAGATTCTCTTAGCCCTTTTATGTTTTAGTTATTGAATTTCTCCTTCAATCAGAAGTGTATTTATTTCACATAGACTTATTTAAAGAGTATGTGAGTTACTCATACTGCAAAATTTGCCAGAAAAATCTTCAGAAACATAAGCTTCTACTGGTAGTTTCAGGAAAAAATAAAACAACATACAGACTCATGTTTAAGACTTCTGAAACTGAAATGGAGAGTTGGCTTCTCCACATTTTGCTACTGAATCATTAGGTTGTTTATGAAAGACAAATGAATCTTCAAAACTAGCCAATACTAAGAAACAGAAGGGAGGGTCAAGTGCTTGTTCTGACCCTGGAAGACAACAGAGCTGCTGTCCTGGAAGCTGTCATTCGAAACATCCTCTCCATTGTGTGTACCTTGCAGTTTCCTGCACATCCTATCACTATATTTATTGATCAAAACCTCTTGTCTTTGAATAACTCTTGCTAAATCCCAGCACTGACAGACCTGACACACCTGAAGACTGGATTATACCCAATGTACAGTTTCAGTACTGTTCTTAGGGGCAAGTGACACAGATGCTGTAAATTTATCCCTGGCCTTCCTCACTCTTTCAATATGTCTATTGAAAATGTGTCTATTTTCTAACATAGACATAGTGATATCAATTGGAAGGCATGGAATTTAAATTGCTCTTGGGTGTGAAGAAGGATGAGAAAAATGGATTTTTTTTAGTCAACAATAACCTATTGTTTACTTACATTTACTTTTCAGTCCATGATAATCTGTAGCTTTTCCTCTTTTCTTGCTGGCTTGCTAAACTGCTCTTCATTAAACTCTACTGCATTTGACTATTTGATTTTTCTTTCTTAATTGTGACTCATATGTCTTTGAACTTTGCCTTATTGGTTTGGAAACTGGTTTCTGTATACTGAGATTATTTTAAATGCAAATGTTGTCCTTCACAGTGCTTGTAATTCCTCCCAGTACAGTATTTTCTATATTGTTTTAAAATTTATTTTTCATCTGACTCTCCAGTCAGTTAGTCAGCACTATAATTAAATCAGGTTCTGGAACAGACCTATGCAGAACTTTATTATAATTTTCTTTTAGTTCAATAGAGAACTATTGACATCTCCTCTTTGAAATAAGCTCACATTTCTATTTGCACACACATTTTACAGTAATTTCATTACACCAAATCACCACAATTTTTTTAAAGCATGTGGTATATGAGATTGTTTAAAAACCTTAATAAAGGAAGTAACTAACTTTTCAACAATGTTTATGATTAAAAAAAAAAAACAAACCAAACTACACTGCTACACACAACTTGCTTCTCATCAGAAGCAGCTAATATAGGTTTCTGAGTTTCTAATTCTCTAGCTGCTTACAAGGTTGCTAGCAATTTGTTCCAGTGTCTTTAGAGTTGTTCAGCATTTTGGCTATAATTATATATCTGTATTTATCCCTTAGCTGCCATATATGTACTTTGTTCTCCCAGTCATCTAATTTCCTACACATTCTCCTCAGGTTCTCAGAGCTTGCTGTTGATAGTAAAATATTCCTTCCAGTATGCAACTTTTACTTAAAAGAGTGATTCCATTTCAGTTTTAATACTGCTGGCTTCTATGTATTTTTAACATTATTTGTCTATTATTATATTTGAATATTGACTATTTGGTCCATATTTGAATTCCCATTTAGCAGTATTAAATGTTCAACTAACATAAAATATTCACAGAATCATAGAATGTCCTGATTTGGAAGGTACACAGTAGCATCATTGAAGTCCAACTCCTGGCCCTGCACAGGACACCCCATGTGCCTGAGAGCATTGTCTAAATGCTTCTTGAGCTCTGTCAGGCTTGGTGTTGTGATCACTTCCCTGGGGAGTTGTTCCAATGCCCAGCCACCCTCTGGGTGAGGAACCTTTATCTAATGTCCAACCTAAACCTCCCCTGACACAACCTTAGGCCATTCCCTTGGGTTCTGTCTCTGGTCACCACAGAGAAGAGATCAGTGCCTGACCCTCCTTTTCCTCTCATGAGGAAGTTGTACCTGCAATGAGGTCTCCCCTCAGTCTCCTCCAAGGTGAGCAATCCAAGAGACCTCAGCTACTCTTCACATGGCTTCCCCTCAATGCCCTTCACCATCCTCATGGCTCTCCTATGGACACTCTGACAGTTTAATGTCTTTTTTATATTGTGGCACCCAGAACTGCCCCCAGCACTCGAGGTGAGGCCGCCCCAGCTCAGAGCAGAGCAGGACAATCCCCTCCCCTGCCCTGCTGGCCCTGCTGTGCCTGATGCCCCCCAGGACAGGGTTGGCCCTCCTGGCTGCCAGGGCACTGCTGGCTCAGGTTCAACTTGTCACTGACCAGGACCCCCAGGTCCCTTTCCATGGCACTGCTTTCCAGCATCTCATTCCCTAGTTTGTACATTCAATTAGCAAAATTAACTGTCTGTTAACTGACAGAAAAATTTTAACATTTTTGGTAAAAATGGAAACCGAATAATATAATGTTGAGTCTATCACTTGCTGTTCATTACCTGTTACTCCCTTTAAGTAATGGGCTCTTTTATCTTCCTTTTATTGTCTTAATCTTTACATCTTGTATGGCTTTGAAAAACACAGAAATTAAGCAATAAAAGATAATTTCAACCCATGCTTATACATGCAAGTATATTTGTATCCTAATGCACTGAAATTTTTCTATGTGTTCAACAACACTTGCAAGAGTCATGTGAGTACACTCCTCTGCAGAAGGTAAAGTTGATTAATCATTGTGGGGGAACAAATAAGGCTGTGTTGCAAATTGCTCTCTGAAAAGAGAAGTAGGGACAAAATAATGGGTGCAGTTGCACAGCAGTGCATGTATCAATAAAGAAATGTCAAAAAAGATAAGTATTTTATAGATGGAGACCTTTATAAAAAGTTGTGATTTCTCTTCCATCCTTCAAATCTGAGTGGCATTATCTCAGGAAAAAAAAAACAAAAAACCATTGTGGGGAAAATGAACAATTCTTTCCCATTTTAGCTTTACAAAAGGTTGTTTATTGATAGTAATATATCACAGTAAGGGGAATAGAGTAAAGTTGTCTTGAGCAACCGCTCCCCTGTATCACCAAAATAAATCTTGAAGGAAAGTACTGGAAAAACAACACCTTCCATATTTTAGAAGAAGGCTAGTGACACAAGGAATGTGCTAGAGGGGTTAACCCATTTGTAGCAAAGAAGTGGAAGAATATGACAAGCAGGGTGAATACTACAAGTATTGTGAGGAAGAGAAATTATATTGTTAACTTATTAGAGCTGTATAAAATCATGGGGCAAAATCTGCTTAAAATATTGAGGTTTTATCTGAGGTGACTTACAGCTTTCAGTGCAAATAGAAGTCCCAGAAGATCTGGCTACTGTACAGAAATCTCAAGTTTACTGCTATAAGCTATTTGAAGTAAAATTAATTAGGGAGAAAAACGGTCATGGGGCTGGGTTTCTAAGCTGTTCTCTGAATGTGAACAAAATTATAGTATCAAGGTGCATCCAGTCAAATGCACAGCAAATACA
Source organism: Urocynchramus pylzowi (assembly GCA_013397555.1). Lineage (NCBI taxonomy): Eukaryota > Metazoa > Chordata > Aves > Passeriformes > Fringillidae > Urocynchramus > Urocynchramus pylzowi. The sequence goes on along the minus strand of VZRH01007040.1, from coordinate 513,017 downwards.
GTGCTCCCCAAAAGATATAAAAATGTGTTTGAAGGGTTTGTACATGCAGGTGGGGGGGAGCATGTTAAATAAAAGCAGAAATTTAACCACAGGCTATGGTTTTAACCTTCCATGCAGTATGGTTCCTAGTACATCATCTTTTTCTGTCTCTCATATGTGCCTAATGTAGGCTGGTAGATTTCCTTTAGAAGCTGAATTATTTAGTAAAATGAAGCAAGTTTTACACAGAATTAAGTGTTCTCAATATGGAATTCTTTTGCTGAATATGTCATGTAAAGAAGTGAAAAATTACATCCTATACTAGTGTAGAAACTCACAGCTGACTTTTATTTCTGAGATCAAGTATGCCATGTACTTTATCCAATTTGATCTCTTCTGTCATTGAGTGTTTGAAATTAGCGTGTTGCCTTGGCCCTGTCTTGCAGTTATCCAAAATTTCTTTTCTTTTTTTTGTGATCTTTGAACACATGTTCAATGGGGATTTAATCTTCCAGCTTTGCTAATATATCACAATGGCCTTGGTAAGAAAAGAGCACTAATTGTCTGCACATCACAAATCATTTCAACGTTCTTCTGCTGGCTCACAGCCTGTCAAGGGGTAGACAGCACATTTCTCCTCTCCTTTATATTATAAAACAGGAAAAAAGATAACTGTCCTTGTCCATAGTATTGATAACATTTCACATGCCTATCATAACCCATTTTATTAGTCTCCTGTAAGATAAATTTGTTTTATACTTCCAATTTCTTGTCATACAAGAGACTCTCCACTTCTCTTATCCCGCTTTGCATCTTTTTCTGAACTGCCACTAAGTCTGTAATATCCTTTGTGGAAAAGGTATGACCAATACTTTGCAGCTTCCTAAAAGTAGCCTCAATATTGATATTTTTAACAGTAAGTCTGTTTGTATGTATAGCCTAAACTTTTCCTGTGGGTTTTTTTCTGTCTTTTTGGTTTTGCTCCATCTTGCAACTGCTTATTGAAAAGATTTTGTGTGAGGATATGAAGTTCAAATTTCTGCCTTCTTTATGCTTCAGTATGTTTGAAGTGGGATCGTGACCAGAAGCAGAGTGAGTGTGAGACACTTTTGCCAGATTATTGAATCAAAAGGGATTGCAGTGCTTGCATAAAGGGAGCCTTACTACATGTAGCACTCTTCCTGTTATCCTTAGGAGGTGGAATTAAAATGGTAGGATTACAGTAACTCAGATCATGGGTAAAAGTTCTTAGGTTGTACTCTGTGTGCTTGCTTTACAGATTGAAAAAAAAAAGTTTTTAGCACAATTGATTGGGTAATTCTGGCAGACCCAAACTTCAGTTCTAAGAGAACTAAATCTAATTAATTACAAAGCAATAATATAAGCAGTTATTTATGAAAAGGAAGCTTATGTAGAGAACACCATGGAAACATATTGTTAAATTCAGCAATAACATGGCTTAATTTACATATTAATTAACATTAGTTCTACCAACTCAACTCCTGATAATTATATTGTTAGTCTGTTTAGTCACAGCAAACATGTGTTGTTTCCCCTCTCTTCAATAGACCTCATTGCAAAGATTGCAAATTAATATGAGGAGCTGTATTTTTTCACATAGAGGAACTTTGTATATGGTGGTTGTTTGGCTGGGAGATGAGAAGATGGAGGACGAGAAAATGGCCTCAATAACTTCTAGAGGAACAAAAATTATCTTTATAACATTGTTTTCTACATTTTACAGGAGGAGCATGTCTTGTGGGAAACTAATATCACAACTAAGAAGGCATGGGTCAAAGTGAATATACAGCTACCAACAGGGCTAGAAAATATGAAGGTATGGATGAAAAAGGCATCTGCTCAATTTTTGAAGATCCTTTACTTCATTGTTTGTAAATCATCTAGGAAGCCTAAAAATTTGTTAAAATTGTGTCTATATTGACTGTCTTGCTATTTTTTCATTGCTTTAATATGAGTAAATCTCTGGCTGTAGCTCAAGAAAACATCTACACAAACATGCCATACAGAAGCTGCTGCACTTGAATAATATGCAAAAAAATAAATACAAATCTCATCTGATTCTAATTAGTCATCTGAGTCCAGCTCAGGAATTACCAACTCTTTTAAATGTATATATACTATTAAGTGAGATGATGTAAATAATCTTTGTGGAGCTTCAGTGAAATTATGTAAACCACTAATTGAGAAGATACCTTCTTAAATTGCAGCTATTTAACTTTTATATTAATTTATAAGTTTCCATTTTAGTTAAGTTTACATTTACAGTTCTTTTTGTAGTTCTGTCAATAACCATCATATTTTACTGTTTCAATAATCATTTGAAAATATAATCTCTATGAAAGGACAAAAACTAAGGCCACTGCAGGAATTGATGTTTTGACAGATGTTAGAATGGATGCATTTCAGTAAGCTAGTAGGTTCTAAGGGTGTGTTGTTGCCTGTCTCTCCTTTTCCCACGAGGACAATTTTGAATAAACAAGCAGATGTGTAATTAAGTTATCTGTAGTATCTAAAAATAAATAAACATCTGCTTAGGTTGTATGTATATAAGTAGGAAGCTAAAACTATGTAATCTTGTACAAAGACTGCAAGCATCCCTTGCACTTAGGGAAGGAAACATACTATCTTTAAATTTGTGCTTATTTCATATTTCCAGCACATCATTCTGTTTTTAGAACTGGTAGAGAAAGCATGGAAAGTATTAGATGACTTTTGTCATTTTGAAGATATTTTCTCTAGCGGAAGACAATGACCTAAAAACAATGCTCATGTTTTAGAAAGAAAAATGCTTCTTGAGATTTCACTCCAACCTAATTCCCAGGCTTTGGAGAGTATGCTAGACCCTTCTGCTTATGCTCTGAATCAGATCTGTTCTAGTTTCCTTCCATTTTGTCAGATACTCTTACACAGTGCTTTCTGACCCTTGCACATAACTACTTTCTGAGACTCACACTTTGGTCATGTCCCAGCCTGTGAAAACTCAAAAATCCATTTTTATTTATTCCTCCAACTCCTGCTCTTTTTTTCTCATTGATTTCTTCTATTGCCATCCTAATCTTTTTGATGAATCCAAGCTTTCTTCCTCCTGCTTGCTGCTTCAACTCAGGTAAAAGAAACCTTGAGAGCACAAATGGGATAATTTCATTGCTGTGAGAGCCAGCAGAGCTGGGCTGCACTGAGCCCAGGAGCAACAGATGCTCTTCTGGAATTTCATTGCTGTAAATCAGCTTGTGCTAAATCTGCTCAGAGCAAGGGAACTCTGTCAGAGAGAGAAATGCTCCTTGAATATCTGTGTCTATGTCAGTAGCAGTAAAATAAGCAGGGTGAGGGCACAGGCCCAGGATTGGCATGTGATTGTCCAAATAATTAAAGCATCGGCATGGTTCCTAGAAAAGTTTTGACCTAAGCAAATCAGCCACCTCCAATCCAGTGCCCAGAGCAGCTCCAGGATTGCAAGCAGGCAGGGACCAACCCCACAGCAGAGACTAGGTGCATCCATTTTGTTTCACTTGATGAAACAGTTATCAATTGTTAAGCTCTGCTATGCCAACTGGCGTCCCAGGACAGTCCCCAGCCCAATTTACACACCTGTAACTGGAAATTTTCTCGTAGGGATCTGAAAAATGAGGTTTTGAAGACACTTCAGAAAGGCAGATGGAGACTCTAGGGTGCAAAATGAGGTTTTGAAGACACTTCAGAAAGGCAGATGGAGACTCTAGGGTATTAAATTTCAGGACACCTTTCTAAAGCACGGGGGCATTTCTTATTTTTTGCTAAAGGTTAATTATTATTAATTATAATTATTATTAATGATAATGATATATATTTATATATAATTAATATAATAATTAATGAGACTAGGAGTTTTTCTTTAAAATAGTCTTTTTTTTCTTTTTAACTTCACTCTTGGAATTCATCAAACTTCAGCTTAAAATTTTCCATAATTTCAACCTGAGATAGCCATACAAAATTTCAGATTCTGATTTGAAATTTAGCACAGTTTTGCAATGGAAATTCTGAAGCACTTTTTACCCCTAGGAACTGTTCTTTGTAAATAAAAATCCGTTTCGCTCCGTTGCCTGCTAATGCAAATATTTTAACTGTGACAATTGACAGCTTGTGTTTCAAGGAGCACTGCAGAGCAGGGCAGGTTTCATCTGCCTGGATAGCATCCAGCTCCTGGACGCTGCACCATCAGAGCCAGCAGGTTCGTGCTCCCGGGAGGAACCCCCCTGCAGGGCTGGGCAGCCCCCGGCCCCTGGAGCAGCCTGGGAGTGTCACCCGGACTGCCCTGATGGCAGCGATGAGGACGCAGCCACCTGCTGTGAGTCAACCCCATGGCTTTGGAGGGACAGCCCGCTGAGGAGCGCTGTGAAACCCGAACATTTCTGTTCAACAAATCCCCAGAAAAAGTTTGTAGATTCTGTGGCTTCTTTTCCCCACAATATTTAGTGACACGCAGGTTAGAGAAAATGTTCATAGCATTTTCTTCTTTCCATTGCTTTGTGTTCCTCTGTCTGGCCTCATCAGCATGTTTTCGATACAGCTGGTAATTTGTTTAATAATCCGCTGAAATACAACATTTACTGTATTTTTGCTTAAATATATTCCCTATATACCACTTTTATAAGCCTAATTTTCAAGGGAATGAAATCTGCCTTGGGATTTGTTTTCTGAACAAGTTTTTCTAATTTAGACTGTTTGTGAATTACTGTCAGAAAATGCATTAAATGACCTGATATTTGCACTGTGATACAAATCACCACAAAAATGTAGTGCAGAATCTACATCTTCATTATATTTGCAGCTGAAGGTAAATTTGTTTAGAAGCCATGGTTTCTACTGTACAATCAAGAGTAAAAAGAAAATAATTAAAATTACTGAAAAATGTCTGTAATAATTCTGAATAATTTTAGATCTCCATGTGAAAACATCTTTAGGGACCCTATCACTTCTAAAATTAGTATTATAGGGCTTGCATAAGTATGTGTGTTTGCCTGTGGTAGTAATACTTAAATATGTGTTTAACATAAAAAATGTGTACATATTTAAGATACCGGTGATGATATATATTGCTGCTGGGAGGTGCCAATTAAAACTTTATGTATTGCTCAAAGTAGCAGGATTAAAAACACTGATAATGTTTTATTTTCTAATTCCTTGATGAGACTTCAGGAAATATTTGTGATGGCAAGATACCATCACAAATATTTCCTGAATATTTTTAATTTAAATTTTTAAAATTTATTTTTAATTTTTTTTTAATTTAATTTTAACTCACAGTCAGAATCCTTAATTTATTTCAATTACTTAAATAGTAGTTTCCTTTGTTGAAGTGTTCTCAGGTACTGAAAGAGCTGACAGATCTACTGAACAAAAACAATGGCAGACAGCTGTAATTTAATGTGAAGGATTCTCCTCCTTTAAGAATTTCCTTGTTTCATTATAATAAGGAATTTAAAAATAATGTTTCTCTTTGGTCATGTTGAATTGACACGAATAGTGTTAGAATAACACAATTTATTACAAGAACAAACACATAAATGTTTTGCAATGCTTGCTAATCTTTCTGTTTACTCTCTGCTCATTTATATAAATATATATCTAAGTCTATGAGACTTAAAAGTCTCAAAAATTAGGAAATTGTCTAGGAAACACTTATGCATATGAGTAACCATCTTTTTTTGAGTTGTTAAAATCCATGAATCTAATGGAGTGGCAAGTTATGAAAGTACAGATTTTACTGTTAAATTCTATATTTTCATGATGTCTTTTCTGACACCTCTTATTTGTGATCACTTCTAAATTTTTTATTTCAGTGAATGATAACAAATTATGAAAACCTAGTTAATATATTTTAACAGAAAATGAGAAGCAGGACTTGGATAATTTAAAGGACTATAAAGATCCTTTTCATGCTGATGCCTTTTCTTTATTTCTCACTCAATATAAAGGAAGTTTTGTACTATATAATGTGTCAAATAACTAATATTTCAAACACTATACTTATTATTATTTTACATTACTTATATATAACCTTCACAACACTTATAAACCCATAAATACAAACGAATCAGATGCTAGCAGTCCTTGCAGCTGGGAAATAAGTCTAGGAAGCACTTGCTATTTTCAAGTAATATCTCACTTTGATGCAATAGTATTTCTGGAAATTACCTGCTCATCAGCATCCCTGTAAATTCAAAATTATTGTGGGGTGGGGTCATCCTACAGGTATTTCTAAAAGAGGATCACTTCCATTTAGCTTAATTAGAAGCTTTCTCAAAACAGCCATCTTTACCACTTCAGCTTTTAATTTAACACCACTAGTATTACCTTGAATATTCTCAGCTTTTCGTAGGATTTGTATAATTTATGAATATGGAATATGTAGAATGAAGGAAACCTGTATAATTTTAAAGCCATGTAGCTTTTACAGCTACAGCTTTTACATTTTTTTTTCATTTACAGTATAGCAATTTACAATTGCAAATCCTTGAAACCTTCCACAGCAGGTGAGCACAGATGCAAATATTTTTATTACCATTCATCATTAAAGTGGAAAGAGCACTTTTTAGTCAGAAACATTTGTTTTACTAAACATGTGTGTGTTTTCTGTGACACTGAATTTGTCTGAAATTGTCAGTATCTGTTCATTGATCTTGTATGTGTACATGGAGAACAAGAAGCTACACCCATGCTATTTTCACAGAAAATTTAAAAAAAATTAAAAAAATTTCTAAAATTTTTGCTGCTGACCAGCACTGTGCAGCACTGCCCTTGTGTTTCACCAGAGCAGCTCCCAGTAAACGTGGCCTCTGCAGAGCAAGGGGGACATGAGATTCTCTTAAACTTTCTTAACCCTGAGCCAGGGAACAGAGTCAGAAGGATGTGAGGCCATCTCACCTATGAGAGTTGTGAGTCATCTGTCTAATGACTTATGACATGAGGAAGGTCAGGCTGGATGATCTATGGCCATCTGTGATGTTTCTGTATGAATCCTTTAACAGATCCTGGGTAAATAAAATTAATCACAAACGGGTAGGGAAGGTGCACAGACACTCAGAAAGAAGGTGCATGTGTAACCCTTCACTTTCACAGAATGAGATAAAATGTTAGCCAGAAATGATAAAATATTAATGGCAAAGAGATTCTTTGGTTCCTGTTCATTATGATAGTTATTACCTCAAATTCCAAAGACACTGAGGTGCTGCCATACTGAGTGAGGGGAGCACCCTCCTCATTCTATACTTGTTGTTCAGGGAAACACCAACCTGATGGAGACCAGCTGAGTGTCCCCATTTATGTTCATTTGGTTGAGCTCTCAGAGCAGGATTGAAAACCTTTATGCACTTGCAGGCTAGCAAAGCTGAAGCAATATGACTTGGCTGGTAGCAGCCTAGTTGACAGAACTGCTTTGTTTTTCCCCTGAGAGGATCATGAGGAGCTGGGATAGATAGAGCAAGCTAGTCAGAGAAAAAAAATTCCCATTTCACCTCCTAGTGCTCTTGAAATATGTGCTTTGTTTCCCGGGGTTTTTTGGGGTTTTCTGGTTGTTGTTTTGTTTTGTTTTTGTTGTTAGTTGGGGTTTTTTTTTTCTTTTTAATGCATTGAAAATGATTTGTATTAATTGAAAAATCTTTTCAGTGTATTTTATGGCTTTAGTAACCTGCACTTATTCTTGAAACTCAAAAAGTTTTTGGGGAATTTTTTTTTTTCCTGGCCTCATCATTGGATTTTGTAGAAATGGTATAATAATTACTCCTTCACTAGTAAAGATGTAGTGATATAGTCACATGGATTAAAAAAAACCCACATTTGACTCACAGTTAAAATGAAAGCAAGTTGTTGTTTCCTTTCTATTTTCATTTCTATTTTTCTGAATTATAAAGATAGCGGTCTAAAATAGAAAACTGACTCATTTTCCATTCAAAATGTCAAAACCCTATCTGCAGTTTGAATCCATTGAAATCTTCCTAGTGAAACATAAAACATAAGCTCTGGTGCTGAGAATTCCAGTAGGAAGGGACATAATATATCAGAAAAGAGTTTTATGTCAAACTTAACTGCAGCATGACTACTCCAAAACTATAGGCTGTGCAGTCACTTATGTTCCTACAATGCATAGTGAAAGATTATCTATAATCCCTTGAAGGTTTAGTTAAAGATGCTGGATGTTTGATAGGAAAGGCACATTTCTTAAGGTTTATTAATGTTTGAGGAATGTAAAAACACACTGAAAAACTGTCTTGTTTGGGTTTTAGCCAAAGAACTTTTCTTTCAAGCTCGATTAAACACTTACAAGCACCCCTTAAGCTTTTAGAATTAAGTAGGGATAAAATTTAAGTTTGGCTGTTAATTTGATCGAGTGCATTTCACTCACAGTTGAAGGAAAGCTGTCCTACAACATATTTACACTTTTAAGTTGAAGTATCACTTCCAGATGCTACATAGGGGCAACACTTGTGTTTGGTAATTGACTCTGGTCAGTGTTTCTGCATAACTGGGTGCTTTTTTTAGAGCTTTAAATTTCAAATGAAAGGTGGAATAAAAAAACATTTAACATCTAAAGTGTGGTGAGCATTACCATATTCTATTTCCTCTCCACCACCCAAAAGAAAAAAATCCAAACCAGCCACCATCATCAACAAAAACCAAACCCAACCATGAACAACAATAAAAAAATCCCTGAAGTGCACCAGTGTGAATGTTCTTCCAACCTTTAGAATTGTGTTCAGATGGGAATAAAGTATTAAAAAATGACTGGAAAAAAACAATTTCATTTGGGATTGTGTTTTGCTCTGTGTGCATGTCTTTTTTCCCCCACTGCTTATATATTCAGCCTAAAAATGTATGTTTATACATTTCTTTCTATATCTGTAGAGTTAGAAGGAATTGTACTACAGGCTACCTGTGTTAGAAATGCTGATTTCACCATACCTCTCTTCCTGTTGAACATCAAGGGCAGTGGTGGGCTCTGATCATACAAAAGCTTTTGTTTTTATCAGCATAACAAATCTTCTTGAGGTTACAAATGCCTCTAGTTAAAATAAAATAATGATTTAAAAAGGTTTCCATGCTAAAATATCTTTTAGAGCTGTAAAATAATAGTTATTAGTACTATCTTATAATAGTTATTAGTACTATCTTGAGCTTAGTTTCATATTTAAACCATTATTTTAACTTGTTTTCTTTGGTGCCTATAGGGTAATTTATGGATGTCTTTTTGGATATAACTGTGAAGACACTGCAGTCAGCTGTTTATGCAGAAGACCTTTTGTGGGGTTTAGGGAGGCCAGGAGAAAGAGATATTTAAGCCAAGAATGTTTACCTTTTTGTCTCACACTGGTTCTCTCAAGACTGCTTAGCTAAGGAAAGCAAAATGACTAGAAATAGTATTAATTACCAAAACAGCTTAGTCCTGAATGCCAATTAGCATATTCAACCTTAATGTACTAGCAATTGAAGTCTAATTAAAAAGATACCTTGTGAAAAGCATGAAAATTTATTCAAATAAGTTAACCAAGTTTCATTTTAAACTATATATGCTGCACTAAACAGAAAAATATGGACCATCAAATTTTAATGTATATGGTGAAGCCAGATAAGAGACACTGATATTTGTGGTTTATTTTGCACCTTAAGATTTAGCTGCTCAACTAACCTCTATATTCCTGGGAAACTTTTACTATTTAGCTTTGCTACAATGGTGCTTAAAGAAAGATGCATTTCATTTTGGTTTTTTATAATCTGAAAATTGGAGTAATAGGTATCACTGGGTCTGAGGCTGGTATGAGCAGATAAATGTGCTGTGGGAGCACAAAGTGACAAATACAGTTCTAAAATAATGGTTGCAATTGCAGTAAGTGACCCCAGGAGTTAAGTGTAGTGCCTTGGGAAGCTGTTCTGGACCAGGAAAGAAAATTCTGAGTATAAAACTTTCTTATCAAAATAATTATTTGTACTCAGTCAATGTAGGAGTGTGTAAAATTTTCATACCATTTAAATTGGTCTAATCCATACCAACAGAGAAAATGGTCTTTTACTTTGCAATAAAAATTTCTAGGCGATCTGAATAATTGATAAATCTAAATCTCATTTTCAAAAATAAATTAAATGAAAGCTTAATTTATCTTTGCTTTTCATATACTTTAAGCTCTAAATGCATTTGATTTTTCTCACACGTTCATAACTAAATTACTGGTGCAATTCTTCTTTCAAAAATATTTAATATTATTTTTATAATATCTCACCAACCTATGTACAGGTTTTTACTAAGTTTATTCTCTTACAGGTAGTTTGTTTCATAGTTCTGAGTTTGATTAAGAAAGGAAGGGCCTGCCCAACCTGTTACCTATATTCCAGAACTTGTTTTCCCTCCAAATAACCTGAAACACATTTTTGCTTATTCAACACTCCAAGTACATCTAAGTACAAAACAGTCAGAGTTGTGGCATTAAACTGCTGCATCAAGTTCAACTTATTGATCCCTTGTTGTTGCTGTTGTTCTTACCACAGCTAATTACACCTTATGTGATTTTGAGACTGACCTTTGTGGATGGAAGCCACTGAGCAAAGGTGATGCTGACTGGAACATAATGAAAGGACAGGCTCCCCATGGCAGAGAGCTCCCTGGCAGAGGTCATACAAATAATATGGGGCATGGTGAGACTTATTATTTTTCTCCTTCTGTCATGAAAATTCCTACTTGTAAATGATCACAGACTGATAATAAAAACTGGTTTGAAATGGATGCCACACAGTATGTAAATAACACAGGTAATGTATTACAGAAAGCCAGTCTGTTGGAGATAACATTTTTTAGCTGTGATCTAGTTACCATGTCTTTATAACCCTTATTTTTGGCTGGCACAATCACTGAGGTATGAGATTTAATGCAGTTTTTTTGAGATACTGGCCTTTGAACTGACAGCTGACTTTGTTTGTGCATATCATAACCATTGTTTACCCAATATTCACATAGGGGCCATTCTTGGAAGCATTATTTGGACAAACAGCTTTTTGTAGAGTGCAATTAAATTAATCCATATTGTCTATGAAGAATAGAGAGTTGTCCTTTAAAGAGTTGTCCTTCCTTCAGCCTATATTTTCCATACAATGTATTCAGCTGGAAAACCATTTTATTCCAGAAGAGGGCTGTTTAAAATATTTTTCCAAGCTGAAAAATGATATTATAGCACACTCCATAAAAATGAAACTGCCAAGCATTTTTTCATTGTCAAATAATATTGACAAGTATATTGTGACTTTAACTTTATTAAAATGTATCTATTGCACTGCTTTCAGTGGAGATAAGATTAAAATCTGTGTTACAGTCCAGAGCCCCTTTAATTTAGATTTAATTAATTATGTATATCATCTGTAGCCAGACCTCCACACTTTTCTTCCATGTTGATGTTAAAGAAATATGACATTTAAGTATTCCTCCTCAGGTATAGGAACTTCAGGATTAAAATTCACCTGAGCAAACAGTAGTGGGTGAAGTATGTGTGTGCATGCTATAGAATGATTCTAAATGAGCAGTCATATTTTATCCACTGGTCCTCATGTGATGAAGTGCACCAAAGTTGCTACTCACTTTTCTCAGCAGCTATTTGATATTTCATTTTATTTTCTCTGTAGAGTGGGACTGGGTCTACAATAATGCCAGTATACCCAGTTTTATGTAAACACTACTGTGTTACAGGTTTCCAACTCTCAAAGCTCCAGAAGGGTGTACTGATCTGCCTGGGTCTTTCTCTCCTCAGTGGGGTCAGAAGGAAGGCTGCTGGCAGCCCTAGTATCTACATTAACATCACCCCTATGGAGCTATGTGCTGCTTCACTTAAGCTGCTTTGACACCTGAATTTTTACAAGCATGTTTCAGTGTTGCTGCAGGTTGAAGCCTCAAGCAGATTTGGAGGTTACTATGCCCCACCTCTCAAGCCCAGTAATGTTGCATTCTCTGTATAAATTAGCTGCAAAGGTATTTCTGAGGTTGTTTTGTACCAATCTATCATTGTACCTGCTACAATGGCCACGACTTCACAATTAGGATTCCAGAATCTGAGCAAGTTTTTGCCAACATTAAATCACCATCCTTCAGGTTGCAGCTGTTCCTTTCAGCACCACGGAGTGGTCATCTCTCTTCTCTCCTGGGGAGGGCAGTAGCAAATTTTGATTAATGAAGATCTTAACAAGGCTCAGCTCTACTGAGGGTAAAGAGGGTCCTTTGAAGTACCCTTGCATTCCAATGAAGGGAGCTTCCCTCATGCTGCAGAATGCAGCATTCCTGTTTGTACAGGGAGCTGGAATGGTCCCCTCTTTGTGCCAACCTTGCTAAAGCAATGCCATTATTCACATGGGGCTGGACCTAACCCTAGGCTTCATTACAGATCCATGGGAAATAAATGGCTAAGGAGTATGACTGCAGCAGCACAATAGCTGATTTTCCAAGATGTAAGGCAATATGTGTAATATAAATGCTCAAAAAAGACTGAGCCTTCAGTGTTGTTTTGCATAGACTTTCATGAAAAAGTCTCAGTATTCAGCAAAGGCAGCACTGACGGCATTCAAAATATGCTGCTCTAGGGCCCCTTGAAAATGTTTATCCTTCCCTACCTTTGTCTGAAGCACATCTGCTGTAGTTCAAATCCAAATGCAGTGCATTTGCCAGAGTTCAGATTAGATCTTTAATTAAGCTTTCATCCCCACTAGCACAGACAACAATGTCAAGTCTGTGGACCCCATGAGAAAATACAGCTTATTCCATTGGCTCCTGTGGTCTGCAACATTGTTAGCATGCTTAAAAGTAGCTGGGCTGTGCTGGGACTGAATACTGTACCCTAAAGGAAATAATTTCTGGTTTAAATTCTGTTTGAAACAATATTTAAGCCAATTAAAATGTGTCCTTTAGGGATCTTGGCTGAGGTCTCTGTTGCTTGATCTCCAGGGTGCTCTGTGTTGCAGCTCCTCTGCTCTCCCCAGTCCGTGCAGAGAGTGGATGGGCAATGTGTGAAGCTGGTAGGTAATAGTTGTAGTGTTTTAAGGCTGGAGATCTTAAGGATTTTGCTTGAAGAGAGCAGATAAAAAATACTTCCAGTAATGCTCTCAGAGAAGCAAAATCTGAACTGCCTTGGAGGGGCTTCGTAGTCGCTTCCTTGGGTTTATGTGCTCGCAGGCACCATGACAGGGTAGTCTTAGCAATGGCTGCCCAAAAAATCTTCTTTCTCCCTCTCTCCTTGTCTTTGGAATTAGTCATGATGATTTTACAAGAGAGAAGAGCCAGGAGCATTTAGCAATTCTGTTTTGTCTTTACCCACATAGACATTGCTTGTCACAGCCTGTTACAGCACCCTCCTCGTTATCCACAGAGACTGAACTGTTGGCAAAGCAGTTCAGATTGTTTTGATCTATGAATAAGCTTTATGTATCTCATGAAATATATAGTTACCTCTCTGGGGTAGCCATTTGCCATTGGAACATGACATATTTCTCATACTTTAAAATAAGTTTTGTTTTTAGGAGCGTTCATTTACTTCAGTGGATCACATCAGAGGAACACAAAGATGGCCACGTCTCACCTGGGAAGCCCTTTCCTTGTCAAGCTTACCCCTGGGCTCTCCTGCTGCCAGGTAACAATTTGATATGAGCTGTCCCTGTCTTTGTGACCTGTCCCTCAGCTGATGCAGGTCAGGTATTCTTCATGCTCTAGGTGCTGCTGCTGATGGCTCTCTTTCAGTACCAGTGGAAAGAGTTACAGACTAATGCTTTGGCAGGAGAGAGAAGAAGGCAATTTTTACTGTTTTGCTGCCAACTTGCTGTATCTTAAATTTATATCTATTTTTTATATTCTTAAGGCACCCAGCAGGTGACTCAGATTTCAGGACAGGTTTTGTGTACTTTGGCAAAGGTATCTGGACAACAATAACAGGGCTTTATCAAACAGCAGACAGGAAAGTCTCATAACCAGGGTTCCATAATAGGACACCTATGGTTTGAAATCACTATACACATCAGCTGTGTTGTTGTGACCAGAGAGAACTAGCTGCCATACTCCAGACATGCATTACATTTTAATTCATGGTTTAAGGAGGATGCTTTTTAACCTGATCAGTGCAATACTTGGGAGTTACTTTGAAATGTGGTTTTTTTGTCAGATGTCTCGTGGCTCTGCAGAGGAATACAAAAACAACCAGCCAGGATAGTGGTTGAGCTGAAATACTAGAAAGGTACCCGGAAAAAAATGAATCAGGAGGAACAAAAAAATAGAAAAATATTAGATGAAAAATTAAAACACAGTTTTATAACTAGACGGTTTTAATTTTCAACAATAGTCTGTATTTTTAAAACAAAGCTTGAAGAAATATATTAAATATGAACAGCAACTATTCAGTACCATCACAGCTGTATTTTTATTTGTCGTTTTGGCCACTGAATAAAATTCATAGACACTGCTCAATTTTTATAACTTTTTTTTCTTTTTTTGTCTTCTTTCCCGAGGTTTGTTTTGTTGTTGTTGTTTTTTTTTTGGGTTTTTTTTGTGTTTTTGTTTTTTTTTTTTTTTTGGTTTTTTTTGGTGTTTTTGTTTTGTTTTTTTTTTTTTTAATTTTCTATTCAGTAACTTTTCAATGCTTATGCCATACTGGGAAGATGTTAAGTTGTGTAGTTATGATGTGGTTTTCTTCTGATACTGTATAATCCCTTCTTATTTAAAAAGTCAAAGAGAAGAAAAGGAAAAGACAGAGAAAGCTTGCCAAAATAATTTTACTTTGTTCTGTAAAAAAAAGAAGAGGCTTTAAAGAAACAAAATGAAATTTAGACTGGTTGCTTAACTTTTCAGACTCAGTGTAAAAAAGAAACTGTTAATTCTACTTAAGAAAATTTTTTCAAAAAAAAAAAAAAGAAAAAAAGTCAGAAAAGAAGGAGATGCACTTAGAAGTCCCAACAAGTAGCAAAATTTCATTCCAGCAGGATCTAGGCTTCTTAGGTTTTATCTCGTCTAAGAAACAAGTGCTAGCTTAGCTAAATCTGTTTTACTTGAAACTTCAGCTCACTTGGACTACACACATCAGTGTGATACCAGATCTCAGCTGAATAGTTGCAACTTGCAGCTGAGGAGCAGAAGCCTCTGAAACAATTCAAGAACAGTTCATTGCAGTCATTCAAGGCAGTCTTACAGGTCTTAACCTTCACATGACTTCCTAGTGTTATAAAAGGTCAGAAATAGAATAGATGCAGGATAAACTCAAGCAGAATGCTGCTGCAGGGAACTCAGAAGTCCTGAACCATGCCATGGAAGCCCTGTGTGTGCACTACTCCTGGGACACCCAACAGCCTTTGTACTCACAACACATTTGTTTAGACAGTTCCATCTCTCTTATGTTGACTTTGATACTGAGGAGATAAGCACCTTTCAGATTCAGATTAATTTATCTTAGAAACCCTTAAGGCAAACTGGGCACCACTGGTATGTGAATCAATGAATTCTTCCAATAAGATCTATTGCAGAGTTTGGTCTGCATTCAAAATAAACACAGATGTAGTGGGGATGCACGTATTTTTATCTACTTCAAAGTCATAAAAGAAACAAGTTTTATTATAAGTATGCATGTATTGAATGAATTTAAAATTCTTAGATCCAACAAAAGCTAGAGTATGTTCTTACCTAACTGTACATGTCTGTCAGGAGAGTGTTTTTGAGGACTGGAAGTTTGGCTTTCTGCCACATTATCCCTGCAGACTTTTATTTCTGGGAAAGAGCAATGAGTAAGGGTTGCTCACTAGGATGTGTTATGCTCTCTGCCTATTAATGTGAGATGATGCCCTCTGTTGGATATCCCACTGAGAGGATAAAAGGATCTACACAAAGAGATCTATGTTTATTACTAGCTTTACAAGTTCTTTAGCTCCAGTTGATAAAAAAAAATATTTGAGTTGAAGGGTAACAGATTTATATTGTGCCTTTCTGGTTAATTGAAGCTTAGAAGTAACTTCTTTCTGCAGCTTCTTGTAGCTGGGTCTTTTTGTAGATGTAAGCTAAGAAACTCTATTCTTCATCTTCATTTAGCTCAAGGTTTTGCACTTGTAGAAGCAAATTTCTAGCCCCAGCTCTGTGTTTATGACTCTTCAATGGACACAATAGTCATTGTATAGTAGGGCACGTAGACATAAAGAAGGAAGGTGACATTATTTCTTACTTCATGAAAACATAAATTTGTTTGAAAAGCTGTTTGACAGACAAAAGCCATCTAAATTGTTTAGAGTGTAATTCTTCAAACACCTCACTTTGGAAAGTGTTTATATACCTGCTGCTCTCTATTTCTTAAGCTTTTTTGCTGGGGGAATGTGTTACATGAAAGTATTTCAATTTATTAATAAGGATCAAGATTATTTTACATAAGACATGATTTTCATGAGTGGTGGTAAAATTAAATGTTGAGAGACTGAGGCTACCAGACCTGAAGCTGGATGATATTAAAAAGTAGCAGTGTGTTTTAACAGGAAAATTTCTGCATGACTGATCCAGCTCTTGTTTTACTTTCATGAAGAAACAAGTATCATCAATATCAAGGCTTTTGCAGGGAATTAACAATACTGCAGTTGAAGAAATTTTAGTCTTTGTCTATGTGGAGAAGCAGGAAGGACTCAGGGGGAAAGAAAAATATTAGTCTTTGAAAATCTTATTTATTCCCCTCAGTTCTCAGCTGAATTTTTGCCTGTGTATTTTTTAAAAAAATTAAATGTATCAGTAGAAAAAATAAATTAAATATATTAAATTACTCTGTATTGCAGGGGAGTGAACTGTGACTCTCATTGCTTTCTTATCTTTTCTGCCTCACAAGCAGTCTCACCCACATACAGTCTTTGTATTTTCCTCCCATATATTGCTCAAACTCCTTGTTTCAGGAGATGAATAAATTATTTTAAAAATCTGTATTCAGAATGTATTCATTTATGTTGATTTTGGAAATAAAAAATCATAAGGTTTCCTTCATACAAGAATCTCAGTGATTGCTCTTCTGAGATTAATATGCCAATGAAACTGTCATATATTCAGCATTTGTAAAGAAAACTATTTGAAAAGTCTCTAAATGCTTACTATGATAAAGAAGTTAAGGGAAGTAATATCATTCAGTCTGCATCAGTTGGTAGATACAAGTTATAATCAAATTATAAAAATAAGCTTTACTTTTAAATATAGTTTTGTCTTTAGACATGATACTGCTCCTCAACATGCAGTGATTTCAAACATCCCCATCTTTCCTGCCAAGCCTGTGCTTAGACCTGTCATCATGTCATTTGTTGTTATAATGCACATGTATTACTTGGTACTGGATTTACTGCAGTTTGATTGTATAATTTTTTAAAGCTTTTAACTTTTCAAACTCTTTCAACAGGTAAGATTTTGGTACCTGTTATCTCAGGATTCCCAGCTTTCTGTCTTTAAGAGGACTGCGTTAAATGGAAGTTTAGAAAAATTACATGACATTTCGGGATTGCCTGAGATGAACTGGAAAAAAGTGAATATACCTGTAGAAAGTGTGGCTGAGGAATTGCCTTTTCAGGTAATTATATATCACATTTGCATTGCTTTCAAAAACATATTTTACTTTGGCCTTTTTAATGATGAAATATAGAAAGAGAACTTCCATTCTTTAATGCTTTTATGAAAAAGAATTTAATTCAGCTTTTTCTACAGGTCCATCTATTAAAGAGCACAGCCATTGTTTCCATATTCTAAGCATTAGAATAATATAATAGTAATAACTAAAAGTTATTACTTTTAGTAACAAACATCAAGGGACCCTAAGGATTATTTAGTTCCAACCCCCATTGGCAAGGACACCTTTCATTTTACCAGTTTGGTCAGAGCTCCATCCAGCCTGGCCTTGAACACCTCCAGGGACTGGGCATGCACAGCTTCCCAGGGTAACATGGTCCAGTGCCTCACCACCCTCAAAGTAATGGATTTCTTCCCAATATCCAATCTGAACCCACTCTTATTAAGCTTGAATCCATTCCCTTGTCCTGTTACTACATGACTACCTGTAAATAGTCCCTCTCCATCTTTCTTGTAGGCTCCCTTCAGGTACTGAAGGTTGCAACTAGGTCATTCTGGAGCCTTCTCATTTTGAGGCTGAATAAACTCAATTCTCTCAGCCTTTCCTCTTAGGAGAGGTGCTGCACCCCTCTGATCAACTTGGTGACCTCTTCTACATTCACTCCAAAAGGTTCTGGGGACCCCAGAGCCTGACACAATAGTCTGGGGTCTCACCAGAGCAGATTAGGGGGCAGAATCCCCTCCCTGCCCTGCTGGCCACGCTGCTTTTGGTGCAGCCCAGGGCACGTTTGTCTCTCTGGGCTGTGAGTGCCCATGGCTGGGTCACAGCCAGCCCCTCATCCACCAGCACCCCCAGGTCCTTCTGGGCAGGGCTGCTCTCATCCCCTTCATCCCCAGCCTGGATGGATACTGGGGATTACCCCAGCCCAGGTGCAGCACCTTGCACTTGAACTTGTTGAACCTCATGAGATTCCCTTGGGCCGCTTCTCGAGCTTGTCCAGGTCCCCCTGGATGGCACCGTGTCCTTCAGGCGTGGCAGCTGCACCACTCAGCTTGGTGCACCACTGCAAACTTGTTGAGGGTGCACTCGATCACATTAATGAAGATATTAAATGACACTGGTCCAAATATGGATCCCTGAGGGGCACCAGTTCTCACTGATGTTAGTCAGGACTCTGAGCTGTTGACCACCACCATGCAACCAATTCTTTATCCACCCAACAGTCCCGCCATTAAATCCATTTCTCTCCAATTTGAAGAGCAGGATGTTGTGGGGGCCATGTCAAAGGTTTTTTAGGAGTCCAGGTATGGGAGCCATAACCCTTCACTGATGCAGTCACTTCATCATAGAGGGCCACTGGGTTGGTCAGGCAGCACTCGCCCTTGTTGAAGGCATGCTGGCTGTCTCAAGTCACTTCCCTGTCCTCCATGTGCCTTAGCAGAACTTGTAGGAGGATCTGTTCCATGATCTGCCCAGACACAGAGGTGAGACAGACAGTGCAGGTACTTCAATTTGCAATCTATACCTTCATTTATTGTACCAAAATGCTAACTTTATCAGGCATAATATAGATGAACACAATTAAATGGTGGTGTAAATAATCATATTTGGTAACCATGAATAGCTAATTTAAGAAGATATGTAATTTTTAGGTGTTCCAGCAGGAAGACCATTCATTCAACAGTGATGACTTTTACTAGTTCAGTTTGAAGCCAGGTCATCTGTGTTCCATGACTTTCCCTAGGTAAAAGTAGTTATGGCTTTGACAGTGGAGGAGCAAATTTCTGACCTGACCCAATCTCAGTCATAGTTTCTCCTGGCTGATGTTCAGAGTTGGTTGTAGGAACTATTTAGTTCCTGTGCAGATGTCAGAAATTATAAATGAATATATAAATAAATGTGTGTGTGTGAGTCTTTTTATCATGTCACCTTTAATGAATTAACTTTTTTTCTGTTTTTACAGATTATCTTGCGAGGTACTATTCTAACAACAAATGCTACTGTTGCTATTGATGATATCAGTATAACAGGGAACTGTGTAGTTGTGAACAGATCACTTCCAGAAGTCAGCCAGGAAAGTAAAGGCAAGTTTCATGGTTTTCAATACATTTTCCCCAGTGTCTGCTATATATAACTTATTTTACTGACAACTTGAAGTTACCTTTAATAAAGTAGAGGATAATCTGAGAAAAAAGGTCCATATGCTGTAATTAATCATCTCCCTGAAGTTTTCAGGCCGTGTTGGATGGGTCTTTGACTCTGCCTGTGGCAGACTAGATGATCTTTAAGTTCCTTTCCAATCCAAACCATTCTATGGTTCTATAATGAAGGCTTTCATCCTTGTGTTACACATTAGCTGCTATAAGAAATTTGCACTTATTCTGCAAAGTGAGCTCCAGTGGGAATTTCCTGGTACTACTTACTATGTAGAACCTGCTCACATTCCTGTTTGGATGCAGAGGCAGAAACAAAGCATCCTATATTTTCCCCTAAAGAGCAAATTCTGCCACTTTACCTTTAGGAAAAAGGCTTCTCCCATCATTACTGCTAAATATCTGACATATAATAAATGCCCACCAAACTCATCTTGGTACTCACACTTTGTTGTCTGGAAAAGCCAATGGAAGGAAAAACAAAACAACATAACCTGTCAGACTGCTGCTTGTGGGCCTCTTGATGCTCACAGCTGCTTTTCAAAAATGGCATGGGCACATGTGCAGTCAGGGATGATGTTGATGAGTTATAGCCATCAGGTATCTGAATTTAACATCCAAAAATTTAAAGGCATAATAGAGAACTTCAGTGTTGTTTCTTTAAGGCTTCTCTGATCCCTATATACAGTGGGGTTTGAGGTATTTAGAGAAATATTTATTTGCTTTAATTATTTTCCCTGCAACTCCCTCATTTACCTATTAATCACAAAGATATTGTTTTTAGAAAGGAGTTTTTTTTTAAAAAAAAATCCCTGTCTTGATAGAAATATGAGTATTTTAAAAAGTTAAGTCAAACAAAGAATATGAAAAGCTGTCCATCATTCCTCTCACTTACTCACTCTCCAGAAATCTACTGAAGAAAAGCCAGCAGACCCTGGCTTTTCCTTGAAATTTGGGGGTTTTTCTAGTGTGTGATTTGAGGTACAGGCTAGTAATGGTGCAACACCCAACTTTGGCTTCTTGCAGCTTTCATTGTGACCTGAGCACAGAGAGAGCACAGCTACAGCTGAAAGGTTTGTTGGAAAACCTGCACCTGGCTCCCAGGGAAAGAGCAGAAGCCATACCAGGCTCTGAGCAGGGGCCTGGCTCTGTAACACCAGGGTGTATTTGATAACTTTTCACACGGAAGTTTGAATATTGTGGAGAGTAAGATTTAGTTTAAGGCCATCAGACATTGAGACCAGCTCTGTTTCTTGTCAGCTGTGATATAATCTAGCACATTGCATAGGTGCTGATCTGTTTCTTGCACTGAGCACGTTGCTATATTAAAAGGAGATAAAAAGCACTTATAATTTTCTATACTTGTGGGTTTACTTACATGTCTTTTTCTGATTTTTAAGGGGAAAGAGAATCTGCAGATGCTATTGCTTCATCTTTTTACTGTCCAGAGGGATTTTTTTCATGTGAGGACGGGCAATGTATTTCGCCTGATAAATTTTGTGATTTTAAGCCTGACTGCCCAAATAACCATGATGAAACCAAATGCCGTAAGTGAAAACTTTGAAATCTAAGTTGTTAAGCTCCTGTGACTATGTTCCTTTGTCCTATTTGCAATGCTTTCATGACTTCATAAATCTTGAAATTTAATTAAAAGTAAAAGCTCTCGAGAAATAGTTACTTCACTTTGATTTTGTTCTGTGAGTTTTGCCCTCTTAGTTTCTGTAGCAACTACTTCTCTCTTAGCATTAAAACCCGAAGAAAAGGTTTTGATTAATTATTTAGCAGAAGATGCTCCTTTAAAAATAGTATTTTATTTTATAATTCTAATGAACTGGTCACAGACTTGCATTCAAATTGTATGTTTTATATACTTACTTTTGATGTGAAGATGCCACAGCAGTACCACAAGCCTGGCCACAGATACAATTTCAGCTGAGTCAGTGTCTTCTGTTTGGATGAGCTGTGACTCCTGTCAGGGCCACATGCCTGGGCTTTCTGTGCATGGAAACAAGCACGTGGGAAAGTAGAGGGAGGTGATGCATCCCAGAATCCCTCTCCACTGTACAGTCAGCAGGGAGCTTGGAACTGTTTCAGGGTCTCTAATATGCAGCTTCAAAAGTCTTTTTGATTCATTCACTTTCCTGCTTTGCATAAGAAATCACAGTTATACTTTGCACTTTTGAAAATGAGTCTCTTGCTTTGAACCATCAGCTTTGCTGTAGAACTTGTGATGCATTTTCAAAAGGAGCTGCCATGAGATTTATTTAATGCAAGTTTTCTTTTTAAAAATAGAGCATGATGCTTTCTAGTACATGCAACACAAATGACAGAAATATTGTGGACAAGATTCTCAAATTATTTTCTGTGCCCTGTTATGCATCTAAAAACATACACTACTTTAGAGGTGCTAATATAGTCCAGTTTCACTGTTCATATTTTATGGTTTTTATTTGGAGATTTGAGAGTCTTTGCTCAGATAAACAAAGATCTATTTGACTATTAGCAGGTAAATGAAATAATTACAGCTTCTATTCAGTTTTTCTTCAATTCTCACATTGAGTCTTCTTCAGCTACAGCACTGTTATTGAGGGTTTTAAGTGTTTAGAAAGACTGCTATCCAAAATATACAGAACTTTGACATATAAAACTGCATTTTGTTTTACTATATAACAATTTGCCTAGCTAAAATCAGAAATGACTTTTGAGTGTTCACTAAGCAGAATATCTTTCCTCTTGTGGGCCAGAGAAAAGAAAATTCAGATGTTACTGCAGTACAGCTGAGGTTGGAAGTCATATTTGAAGATTACTAAGTGGTTAAACACCACCCTGCTTGAAGCAGGGCCACCAGAGCCAAATGCCCTGAGCTTGACAGAGTTAGGTTGTGAATGCCTATGAGAATGAAGACCCATCCAGCCAGGACACCCTGTTCCAGTGTTTGATCACCCTTGCAGTAAAACAAGTGTCTGTTGCTTCTTCTCATTTCACTGGGCACAATGAGAAGAGTTTTTACTTCTTTACTGCTTCCCTGTCCATGTTATTCGTATTAAAACACTCCATACTTTAATTTAATTGATGTTTTTTCTACTTTACTTATGATTACATACCTTATGCAGCATTGGGTTATGATAGTCTGGATTTTTCTCCCATTACTCTTTTTAAATTCAGGTACAGGTTATTTGTTCTCTGAAAAAATAATAACACTTCCAAATCAATAGTTTAATTAAAAAAGTGTTCTAAATAGATTTAGCTGCACTGGGATAGCAGTGAAGTGGTAGCTTTTAATCAAGAAAATTAAGATCTGTTTTTTGTGGCCATTTATATTTCCTTTTAACTATTCAGCCTTTGTTTCCATTTCAACATTGTACCTTTGGCTGAAGACAAATATCCAGCTAGGTATTCAAGCAGTCCTAGACCAGCCTTAATTACAAGTAGCCTATATGGCAACTGATTTTTTTTTCTTTTTCCTCTAATTATATGACTGAAGACTCTTTTATTATACCCCAGTCTCATTTGTCAAGACAATACATTAACAATGCCATGCTAAAGGTTAAACTTTGGAACCATTATATTTATGGTGATCTTTGCTCTAAGTATATTGCTGACTTATAAATCATTGTTACTGCTGAGCTGGCTCAATGTGTGCTAGCACTACAGCTTGTAATGTGGGAAGCAGAATGTAGGTACACAAAGGACACTGCAAGCAGTTTGGCAAGTTGACTGTTTCCAAGCAATAAAATTGCCTTTCAGCACATTAATCTGGTAGTCTGCAGCACTAGAATAGCTCTTATAATTATTTTCAAATAGTATTTCATCATCTTCATGCTTATGTAGTGCATCATTACTTTCTATATTTTCTTTGCATGTTCTTGCTCTTGGATGCAAGCATTTCATATTTCTCAATTTTCCTTATTTCTGAACTTGGCTAAGCACAGATTTTTGTTCACCTCTTCCAACTACATTGTTGTTTTCATCAATATTAAGATTTTTTTCCCATGGTGTTCCATCTAATAGTGATTGCATGCACCTTGACCTTGCTAATGTTTTTTCTCTTTGTATGAGAACCAGGCAAGGATATTACATGGGCTTAAAATTTCTTTCAAAATATGTTTAATTTAAATCTTATAATCTTAAATTCCAGCAAGATGATTTAGTTAGATGCTCGGGTCCATTACACCCACTTAATAAGCCAGGTCTCCATAGAATTTTTTTAACTCTCAATATCAATCCTTGAAATATCTCTTGATTTTCACTTCCACTCAAATGAATACCTTTTTTTTCTGTCAGGCCTGAATGAATTCAGTTGAAGATTACCACTTCTGGGACTGCCAAAATATTTTCTCTCTTGAGTGCTGCTACCCCTGACTATTAGATCACAGCTTTTCTTCTACAGATGAAGAATTTACTATGGCCATAAAGCTTTTATACTTTTTATACTTGACTTCCATGCATTAAAGCAGAGGAGAAATGTGACAGCCTTTTTCAAACTGCAGATTTACAGCAGTGACCTAACACACCTATCACATTGTGTACTTGTGCTCTGGAAGATGAATGTGCAGCATGACTTCTATGGTCTCCATCCTATGCATTTGGTCTAGTCCAAATGCTCACCTTTGCCCCCTAAGAATTATGTTGATGGAATAGGAATAAGATCAGGTTGAAAAGCAATCTGGTAATGTAAATGTATTCTTGATATTCTGTCTGGCCTTCGCTAATTTCTCCCTTGTGCTCTGTCTTTTGTGTCTGCTCTTTTTTTTTTCTCTGTGTACTTATAGTGTGGATTATCAGGAATAATTATATGGGTTTCTATATAAAATAAATAAGAAATAATTTACATTTATATAAAATAGCATATTTTTACAGGTTTATCCATGGTCACATGCTTTGAGGTGCTCCAGCCTGACCTCGTGCACAGTCACTGCTGTATCGAGGTATACCTGTTGCAGCACTGACTCACCCACACCCAGAGATTCTTTGAGATGTACTTTCTGCAGCATGGACTTACCCTTCAGAGTTACAACTGCTGCCACACAGACACAACCATGGCCACAGATGTACCTGCTCTGGCATGGGCTTATTCTCAGCCACAGACACCCCAGGAAGTCCCAATCTCGTGTGGCCTCATCTGCAGGTCACAGTCCCTTTGACTGGAGTCCACACTGGAGCTCCAGACTGTACCTTCCAGCACAGCAGCAGCAGTGACCTGGCCATCTGCCAGCAGGCACATCACCTGTGTTGCTATCAAAATGCTCCCAGGCACTGTAGAGTAAGGAGATAAGCAGTGCAGCAAGCAGTGAAAGCAAGAAGCAGCCAATAATGAGCACTAGACTCTAATGAACAGCCAAGAAAGCAGACCCCATGGCAAGCACAGGAGTGTGCCAATTAATATCTAAAAATCAATACAAGCTATAAATTCGATCCAACACATTCCAATAAAACTTGTCATTATCTCAAACCCTTCAGGCCACGTGTGCCAGAAAAGACTGATGTGGTTGAGCCCCCAGCTCAGCCCCACATAGCTGCTCACTCGCTCCCCTGGTGGGATGGGAGAGAGAATCAGATGAGTAAAGGTGAGAAAACTCATGGGTCAGGATAAAGACAGTTTAATAGGGAGTGCAAAAACCATGCACAGAAGCAAAGCAAAACAAGGATTTCATTCACCCTGTGGGCAGGCAGGTGTTCAGCCATCCCCAGGGGAGCAGGGCCCCATTACACATTGCAGTGACTTGGGAAGATCACCACCATCACTTGGAACATCTCCCACTGGCCTACTGCTGAGCATGACACCACAGGATGTAGGCTATCCCTTTGCTCAGTTGGAGTCAGCCAACCTGGATGTGTCTCTGCACAGCTTTTTGTGCATTCCCAACCTCCTTGCTGGTGGGGCAGTGTGAGGAGCAGGAAAGGCCTTGACTCTATATCAACATTGCTCAGCAATAATTAAAATATCCCTGAATAATCAGCACTGTTTCCAGCACAAATCCACAATACAGCCCTTTATCAGCTACTGTGAAGAAAATTAACTACACCCCAGCCCAAAGCAGTACACATAAACACATGGTATTGTTTTGTGTTTATGTCTAAATGAAAGATGCATTTAATAGTTATTATTTCTATGGTGTACAATTTAGGGCAGCACAAGCATACTAAGGCTAACCTTAAATTAAGTCATTAATAAGCTGAGCATAATCTATACATTTGTACACAGTTTTATGTACCTTAATTTGAGTTAGAAGGCAAGTAAAGAGAAGGATGCACATATTGGTTCTTAAAAACTACTTTAGTGGCATAATTGTTTAAAGATAAATATTATTTGGTTTCTAGTGGTTACCTTCATATGAATAATAAAAATCTCCTCAGTATTATAAGAAACATTCCCCATATTCCCCTTACTAATCTTGGCAAAGCATAACACTTCTGCTCTAATTATACAGTAACTCTTCCTAAATTTTTTTTTTTAGAATCAAATCTTGCATACCAAAATGTCTGTCTCATATGTTTGCTACTCTATTTCAGCCAGGCAAATCAGTAATTCTTAAAGGTGAGACCAGAAACAACAGCCAGATCAGAAAGACAGGCTTAAGTTCAAGGAGTGAAAAGATTACCAGGTTGTAAATTGGAGAAGGTACCTAATGCTGGAAGTGCCTAGATAACTGCACAAGAATCTGTTCATGAAACTTAAATGAGAAAGGGATGGGACTGAAATCCCATCTACAGAGAAAGGAAAACACCTTTGACAGTGGGCAAGAAGTGGCTGCAAAGGCTGCATTGCTTGAGCTGGTTGGTGTAGGAGAGAAGTAACCACAGGGCTGGAAGAGGCCAGGGCAGGAGGGACCTCAGCTGCTCTGGGGGGAGAACTGGGAGCAGCTGATCAAAATGTCAGGAGAGAGAAAAAATAATGAAAGATTAAATGTCTGGTAAGAGAGAATACAACAAGGAGTGAATGGGAATGAAGAATACAAATGTGGAGCAGTGATATTTTTGGAGGGATCAGTATAAAATGTGGTTGTTAAACTACGGAGAGTTTAGACTACATGAGAGGACCTAGAGCAGGGAAATGAGAACAGGGAACCTTGCTTGGGGAAATGAGGTAAGAGAGTGAGGATTTCCAGTTTTCCAGTGATACTAGGACTGAGATAAGGGGTCACAGAAGAGCAGTTGTGTAATAGATAAAACAGGAAGTAAGTTGTGGAAAAGAAAAGCATCGAGGAAAGAGCAAGGGCATTTTTCTGACAGAGAGCACACACACTTTCAGAATTTCTATAGAACTCAGAAGTCATGAGTCTAACTTGTCTACTTCTTTCAGCAAATATCTACATAGTATTTTTGGGCAAAACCTATGTCTCATTGCATAGTTACTCTTATTTTGTTTCCAGCAAATTATGCACTTTGAGAAAAAATATTGGATGAGCTTTGGTGACAGAGAAAACAGGATGAATAACAAGAAAACCTGAATAGTGACCACTGGAGCTTATTTTTGCATAGGTCAGTAAAAACGAGAACTTTCCCTTCAGTTTTAAAGAATTTTTTTTAGAATTTTATTTTCCCCCTGTAAAAATCTCAGTCTTTATAAATCCTACAGATAAGTTAGGAGACATTTAGTGCAGTTAGTTGCTAAAAATGTAGGTGCACAGTGATAAGATTTATTTATAACAAAATCTTTTTAATCTGCATGTTTTGCCTTCCTTACATGCAAAGCTATTTCTCATATCACAAGTGATATACACCTCTGTGTTATGTACAAATCATGTCCATCTAGTACTAGAAAGCTCCCATGACTAAAATCACAAATAAGTCTGTTGCAATTTCATGGCCATTGAAATGGATTTCCAAAGAGAATTTAGCAAAAGAAAATGTTCTGGAGTACTTTGTTCCCGTAGCCATCTATAGGGGTGACACCGTATCTATTTGTTTTAAACCTTTATGTTATCTCTTCACCTGGATTTTTTATTTATGAAGCATTCTGTATAAACTTACATGGGCTGAAAGACGAGAGATTTTGGGGGTTGTAGAGATTTATGAACTTCCATTATTGAAGAAATGCTAACATCTTAAACACTTGTTTTTAAAATACTGTTCTGAGCAAGACTATTTCTTAAATTCATGTTAGGCATCACTCAGCTAACAGAGAAACTGCACATCTGATTTGTGAAGGCCTTAGAATAAAACTCCTCAAAACAGAAAGGGAAAAATTACTTTGCATAAGAACCCCAAATCAGAAAGAAATCTAGTGTTTTGTGGTAACAAGTCAGCTCAGAGAAAACTGAATCAGTTGAAGATGTAAAGGCAGCTTTCTCAAAGCATCAACAAAATCAACCACTCTCAAATGCAATGCTCACAGGATCACTGATTCCTTTTTGACTAGGGAAGGAGATTGTTAGGAATAATGCTAAACAGGGCAGCAAAGAAAAATGTATTCATAGATTTGGAGACCACTAGGGGTTAAACAGCATCAAACAAATGGCTGAAGTATTTTCTAAATCAAAAATATAGAAAAAATGACAAATTTTGGTAGGTTAAATGTAAAATCATTAGTAAGGATGACAAAACAAGTTTAAGAAACACTAGGAATAAATTCATCAGCACATGAAGGGAAGACAGCCTGGCAGAGTGCATAGGCTTATGTGAGATTAGAGTATATACACAGCATGTGAGAACAAAAAAACACATAGGAGAAAAGCAAAAATAAAATTCTTAGGAGAGAAAGCAGACTATATTGTTGAATTCACTGTGAAAAAAAAGAGCATAAGCACCCAATCAAGAGACTTTTTTTCTGAATAATCTGTCTGAAATGGAAGCGCCAGTCAAAGAGGTTATGGAACAAGACAATTAGATAATTGAAGTGTTATCAAGCATCAAGATCCAAGTGCATTTCACCCAGGCTCTACCAGCTTTCTGTATTCCTTTATTTTCCATAGGTGTTAAACAGTTGGTTTGTGATTTAGTTGAAGGTTTCAGGGTTATTTTATCTCACTGTACTCATCCATGCTGAAGCTAAATGGTCTAGTGAATCCTTTATTCTCTGTTTTGTCTGTGTTACAAGTTACAGGTGCAAGAAGTCTGGGCTCAGACTTAACAGTTTTATCTTGTTTGTTTGCCTCATTTGGTGTAACCATCTGTGTCCAAGGTCTGTCATATACTTTGTGGCTGTTCTTCTGGGAATATGGGATGCTTTCTTCAACTGAGTAAAAAGCAAATAAAAAATAGCTGTCCATATTCCTTCTTCATGGTATTCTCTCTGGGAATTTTCAGTAATTTCTCTCATGGTTAGGTCCTTGAATATTTGCAGATATATTTTGTCTTCATTTTATTCTATCAAAACTTTCTGTCAAAAAATTCCTTCATTCTGTTTTTTAGTCACATTTGATTTGTATCATCTTATTGTAGGCATTTCTGACCCACATACACCATATGTAGAGAAAACATATATTTTATTGGATCTCTTAAACATTATTTGTTCTTCCATATTTGTAGAATTTATTTTTTTTTGAAGCTAACTGTGGACTTTTAACTGTCAATAATTTACAAAACCTTCTCTTTTTAGAAGCTATAGCTATCAATATTACTAACATGCCTCACTGGTAATTTTTCATTATTTCTAAAAATTATACATAACTAGTATAACATAGTTTCTAAGGAGGAAAACAAAATCAAACACAAAAATAAAAAAATACCTCCCACGTTTTTCATAAATAAACACTAATGTGATCTTATTCTTCAGGGGACTTCATATGATTCTGATATGTGCATATTCTACATACCATACTATGACCATAAGATAATATGACAATTGAAAGCTGTGATAAGAGTTACAAAATAATGGCAGAATTCTGACAGTCATGTCTGAATATTTGCTTTATTTATTCTATGTACATGATTAGTAAATTATTTCTTGAAATCTTTAATTCCCTTAATGTTTTCCATTTAAAACCTGCTATATTTGCAGGAATAAAAAAAATATAATTTTGTGATTTAATGAAGATTTTTATAAAATACCGGAGAGAAAAACCTGATGAAAAGGAATTCTTTACTGTGGGAGTGGTGAGTTATTGGAACAGTTTTCTGGGCAACTGCCCAGAAAAGCTGTGACTAGCCCATCCCTGGAAGTGTTCCAGGCCAGGCTGGATGGGGCTCTGAGCAGCCTGGTCTAGGGAGAGGTGTCCCTGCCTATGGCAAGGGGGCTGGAACTAAAAGATCTTTAAGGTCCCTTCCAACCCAGACCACTCCATGATTCTATGTTAATTTACATTCATTCATTCATAAATTACACCTTTCCACTCATTTTTTTTCCCTTTATTTGTAATATATACATTTTCTAAAATATCACTGCCCTTTTAATTGAAGAATTGAAGAATGCAGCTGAATATGCTTTTCAGATCTTTTTCACTTCAGTAGTTTGTGTTGCAGGGATTACCAGTATCATAGTGTCTCGCTAATGCCTGATATTTAACTTTATTCCAGTTATGAACAGAGAAGGGATTTTGTTATCATTAACATACTTGCTGGCATTTAGGTAAAAAGGGATTTAACTTCTGGCTCCAACAACAAAAAAGATCTTGCAGAAAGTTGGTGGCTCCCTATGTGTGCCCAATGTTCTTGCTCCGTACCAGGAGGACTGTGAGGTTTGTTTTCAGCACCTCCTCACCTGCTCTGAGTGCTTTGGCTGAAGCACCTCAAAAGAGAAGGATCTGTTTCACTGTGAACAGTGCACACAGCAATGGCTTGGCTCTTCCTCTGTGGCTGCTCTTTTACTCAGCTGTTACTAAGCAAACACCTCATGTCTGGTACGAAGCCACTCTGCTTCTCCACACCCCTTTCCTAGACTTACTTCTAGAATATTGATGACATATTAGAAACATTTTATTTACTTTTCATACTGCAAAGCTTTTTTAGTTAATGTTGTATATAGAAATGAAACGTCTCCTTCTTTATTCCAGCTTCTGTGTGTGACTTTGAAAGAGAGAGCTGTGGCTGGATTGAAGCTGTAAATGCAGATGACTTTGACTGGGTAAGAAGCTCCAGCAATGCTCTTCCACCTGAATTTAAGAAGCAAGCTCCTCCACGGGATCACACCTATAACAAATCTGAAGGTAAGACAAGCCAGGCCTAGAAACAGAGAAGTGGAATAGATAAATCTGCTTCTTAACCAAATTTGAAGTGGAGGCCATGAATGCTGTAAAAACCTTTATACACCCTTTATTTCTTTAGCCTGAAAAGTTGCTTTTTGTTTTATTTCAACAGGTCATTTTATGTTCATTCTGAAGAGTAGAAACAGCATTTCACAAATAGCTCGGCTACGAAGCCCAAAGTTCAGGCAAACAGGATCAAATTGCACACTGTCCTTTTGGTATGAACTACTTTACTTTTAAAATTCCTGGATAATCTCACATTGCTTCTCTTGGACTGAAATTGAGGTTATAATTTGAAATGAATACATC
This sequence comes from Urocynchramus pylzowi, assembly GCA_013397555.1. Classification (NCBI taxonomy): domain Eukaryota; kingdom Metazoa; phylum Chordata; class Aves; order Passeriformes; family Fringillidae; genus Urocynchramus; species Urocynchramus pylzowi. The sequence goes on along the minus strand of VZRH01007040.1, from coordinate 481,868 downwards.
TTTCTCTGAAGTATTTATTTCATTTTCTTCTGTCAGCATATAGTCTTCATTGTGAACAATAGAGATATAGGATAAAATGCTTGCAGAAAAGAGGTGAAACTTGACATGACTTTGTTGTTAGGCTCTGAGCAAAATTATAGTAATGTGCCTGTATATACATGGGCAAATACCACAGTCCTTTTGCTAGCAATTCTTTGGTTAAGTAAATTTGAAAATGTGAATTTTTTTTCCAAGAAAAGGAAAGCATTGAAAAATTGAATAGGTCCTTTAGTCACGTTGAGTATTCAAAATTAGATGTCATTGTTGTTAAGGAGAAGTTCCAGTGTGAGAATTGGTTCTCTGTTTCTGCTTATTTTTTCATATGCACAGAAAAAACCAAAACAACAAAACCCCACAACTAAAATCAATAATCAAACCCTAACAAATGTTTTCAGTAATTGTGTTGTCTCAGTCTTTGTGAAAACTTGTCGAAGATAGACAGAAAAAACATAGCTTTGATAATTTGTTTACTAAGGCCAAACTGGTGTTACTGTTTAAATAAAGGTTTGGCCTGACCTTGATGTTATTAAGTGCAGTTTGTCTCGGTGATGTCAAATACATCAGCCATAGGAAGTGGAACCGTCTTTTTATTCAAGATTCATGATTTCAAGTTGTATATTGCAAGTTGTTGGTTGTATATGTTCTTCTGCTCCCAGTTTTGTTGTACAATTGCCAGTCTAAGTATTTGTCAGTTTTAAATGCTGAAGGCTTAGAAGGCAACATGTTAACAATAACTAAAACAGATAGAAAGCATACTTATGCATTCAGTAGGTGTTCTGTTTTTCCTTCTTGAAACTTTACAATCATGTACTGAATTAAATTTATAAAAAGAAATTATGCGTCTGAGTGAGCAGTGTTTGTTGCTGAATACAAAAGCAAATGTATCTCTTCAGTTCTGGATTTCAATTTCATGAAGTATGCTTCTTCTCTCAAAATCTTCAATTCTTGAGATGAGGCCTAGACTGATACAGCAGCCTATCCTGCCATCATTCAGAAAATGGAATGACTTACATGCCCTGTGGACTTCCTATATATCACAGAGATATAACAGAAAAGATAGGGGTCATTGCAACAGGTGTGGTCCATTTTCATAATTTGCCCACTTAACATTCTTACTTTTATCATTTTAGGTATTACAATTACGGACAGTCAGTTGGGGCAGCGGAGCTGCAATTGCTTGTGGATGGGCTGACACAGCCTACTGTCCTCTGGAGGACGTATTACAACGAGGGAAATCAGTGGCTCAAGGCAGCCATTCAGCTTGGACGCCTTCCACATCCTTTCCAATTTTCACTTGACAAAATCAGTCTGGGTGTTTATGAGGGCGTCTCAGCAATTGATGATATTAGATTTGAAAACTGCGCTCTCCCGCCTCCAGCATTAAGTTGTGAAGGTCCAAAGCACTTCTGGTGCAGAGACACAAAAGCATGCATTGACAGTTTATTGGTCTGTGATCTTGTGGATGACTGTGGGGATGGATCGGATGAAGCCAGCTGTGGTAAGTACTCTCCACTATTGCTCACTAACACCACACAAAAATTAACTTGCCAATTCACCCCTGAGCTGAACGATCACAGAATTGCTACAGCCAGTAATGATTCCACTCAGTATAGTTAGAGATAGAACAGAAGGACAATTTTAAGCTTAAAAGCATATGATGAGTTAAACTGAGGGTAAATAGAATTCTATCTTCTTTATCCAAAGAAACTCTATTTCTTTGTCTTGTGTAAAACATGGACATTCATCACAAGTTTATTTTAAAAGGAAGGATTTAAAGTCAATGTGCTATCTTTGATTTTACTGACAGAAGCACAGATGTACTGATGGACTGAGAGGAGTGTATGTCCTACCTCTTCTTAGGATCTATACTCTTCCTATAAAAAAAAAAAAGTTAAAATATCTATACTAAAGATAGGAGTCAAGCTGAACATATTTGTCCCCTTCAAATGAAGCACTTGAGAGTACTGAGGAAAGCTATGAGTCGTTCCCATTTTTGACATTCACCTTGTGTGCTGAAGGGTGCTGTTGATGGTTTCTCCCCTGAAGCATGCATTCATCAATTTTAAGAACTCAAGAACATTAATATAAAATAAAATTAACCAGCATTTGCTTTATCACTTCCTGTGGTAACTGAATTATGCAAATCACAATCAGTTTGAGAACAGGGGGCACCTTACATCCTCGAGGTGATATCAGTCTGCAGCAATAATTGCTGAATATCAACTTAAAACTGATGTAAATTTGAAAGAAAGTGAAGGCTTTCCAGCTTATCTTAGTTTTTCTACTTGTAGAATGCCTAGTTTATTTATAACCCATTTTGAGGTCTATGATAAGGTTTGAGTTGCAGTTTTAAACATCATAAAATGCAGCAGTTTAATTTAAAAAAAATGCTATAATGTCATTTACTGCTTATTAAAAGCAGATACAAAGTTGGAATGCAAGTTCACCACCTCTGACACATTTTGTTGTTTTATATTAGAAGTAATCAATACATTTTGCCTTGGTGTCAAATAAAAAAAAATGCAGTTGGGTTATAAACTCTTTGATTAGCCTTGATAAAATTATTGTGTTAATATTATTGAGGATAATAAAGATCTAGACCCCAATGTGTTTCTAGGATTACATCTGCCAAGCAAAAATACATTCGATCATTTATCACACATACCTACAAGACAGTATGGTGTGGTTTATTTCATTCAATTAACCTCAATTTTAGCTCCTTTGTTCTGTTCACTTTCAGTTAAAGAACTTTACAGACTTTAATTGTAATAATACATAAAATTATTAACATGGATAATTTTACTCACAGTTCTGTTTATTCAATAAATTAAGTACAATTTGACAGATATATATTGGAAATAAATATTTGCAAGGATAAAAGAAAAATATTAAAGCACTGTCCCCTTTTGACACTGCATTTTATTTTTGACAGTCTGCTCTCTTTACATTTCAGACCCTGACCTACAGTGTAACTTTGAAAATGGGCTGTGCAACTGGGAGCAGGATGTACAGGATGACTTTGACTGGATCAGAATACGGGGTCCAACCCCCACAGTTAATACAGGCCCGTTAAAGGATCACACAACAGGCACAGCCAGAGGACACTACCTTTACCTGGAGTCCTCTGAGCCACGCCAGTTCCGAGATAAAGCAGTTCTGCTTAGTCCTCTCTTCAACCCTTCTGGCTATGGAACCTGTGTGTTCCGCTTCCACTATCATATGTTTGGAAAAGAAGTTTATAAGCTGTCAGTCTTCCAAAGAACTGTGAGTAATACTAAGGGATGGCTGTTGTGGTACAAGTTTGGAAATCAGGAAAACAGATGGATCAGACAGACACTCTTCATCAGCAGTTCTAAGCCATTTCAGGTATGATCCTTCTAAGGTTTGAAGTGTTTATTTCCTGCATCGTAAAACCCTGAGAGTATATGAATGAGTGCACAATCTCAATGTTATTTGTAACTGTCTGATCAATTTTACTTCAAAATATGTTTGCAGGGCTTTTTGAGGAAATATGTAAAACATTTTTGTTCTTGTGGTTACATTAACTTTTCCCCCTAAACCACTTAATTTTAATATTTTGAACATGTGTTATTTAAAATGAATACTGTTTTTATTTTTTAAGGATTTGGTGAAAAAAATCTTATCCAAGTCTACTACAAAATAGTTTGATTCATTAATTCTGTTCAAAAGAATATCCTCTGCCTTGCCTTATTTTTAAAGAGTTACAAACTAATTTTTAATTATATAATGCCAGAAAATATATCAATACAAGATATTTGGCTGCCAGGTTAGACTGAGTCAAAAATTTCTTGGAGAAAGATATGATTAAAGTAAGTCACAGCTATAAACTTTGTCTTATATTCGCCTCTTTTAAATATTGTATATATTATTTATCTTTGATTGCGTGCAGTCTGTTTATTCCAGTTGGGATATTCTGCAGGGTTATTAGAGGAGACATTGGTTCTCTTGATTGTCAACTGGTCCTAAAATTACCACCCTCCTCTACCCCCCACCATATTATAAAAAGAAACATCTTCAACCTTCCTTTTAAATCTGATATACTGCAATATTTTCTTTAGATTGTTCATTATTATTTACCAAAACAGCATTTTTAAATAGAGAGAAATTCTATCCTCTTTGGAGGAAAAGGCTTTAATATTACTGTGGATGCAAAGAGGCACATAGTAGAGTGTTCATTTTCTGTCAAGACCTTTTATAAAAATATAAAGGCATATAAACATAATGCTTTCAAAGCCCCTTTCCCTTTCCCTTTCCCTTTCCCTTTCCCTTTCCCTTTCCCTTTCCCTTTCCCCTGTTTATTGGTTTATCTAAAATTGCTATAAACCTCTGTGTCCTGTATTTGACCTCCTGAGAGTTAGGAAGGTCTATTCAGTAACTGATGTGTTGTTCACATGTTAGTGTTGTAGTATTTTCTGTTTTCTGTCAAAGACCTTATGTTATTTTGATCTATTTTTGTTTCTCATAGTAATTTTTGAGGGATGTGAGGTGTAAGTTTGATAATTCTGAAGAGATCAAGATCTGATGTTCGTTATTGTGTATTGTGTATCTTATAATGGAGTTTGCTGTGTCATAACCTACAACACTTCAGAATTCAGAAGTTTTGAAGAGAGCAAGTTGTGTTCTATTTCTACTAAGTTGCCAAGTGCCGATCTCTTTGCAATCTTTCTTTCTCTTTCCAAACTTTCTTTTAAGTGTATAGTGTTTAAATACACTTTATTTGAAGTATTTCTACTGAGATTTGTACTAGAACACCTCTCAGTTGGTTTTAGGCTGTCTCCAGGCTGTGTAACCACATTAAAGCTGCAGCTTCTATATTTACTATACTGCGTTCACAGCACCCCATAAACTTAGGGTTTCACTGCTTTCACACCTCATGCTTAAAGTCTTGTAGGTCACCTCAATTCTTCAAATGAAGTGTTTAGATTCACCTGACAATGGATTTTATTTTTCAGGAAAGTCTAAAAACAAGATAGAACTTTAAAATAATTTTCTGGTCAAAATACAAACCTTGGCTTCCTAATCTTCTCTGTCTCTAAGCAGAGCATCTTGTCAGCTCTTACAGGATTTTCAGAGATTCCTAGTGAATAGAAAATGTTAGACTCTTAGGACCAAAGATAGTCCAAGTCTTTGTCAGTCAGACCTTCATTTTGCTTTTTTTTCTTCTAAATGTGTGAGATAATCATACATCTGAGATGTCTTCTCTTCCTCTTTCCTCCCTAGGTAAGTAGCTTGTTTGTTGACCCCAGTCAGAGGAATAATCACTATAAATAATAAATCCCTCAAATTCACATTTTCAGTTTATTTGCTAGGCATGAGAAGCCAGCTTTGGGAGTATATGAACAATTGTGCCTATACACCAACTTCTAGGAAATGGAGAAATTTTCAGCCAAAAATTCAAAGCAGCAAAGAAAAGGCATTTGAGAACCTCTTGAAAGTCAGATTGTCTTTTGAAAGTTTTGAACTCTATAGGTATGAAAATCTAGGCCTTTTAATTGAATGCTCTGGCAGAAATCCAAAGGCAACAGCAGACTCTCTTGGCTCACACCCACTCCCAATAAGCCTCAGAATCTTAATTTTGTCAAGAAAGCCTTTTTCTGGGTGCCATTAAACTATGGTGACATTTGTTGCTGTTCATCAGGTGTTTTCCACCAGAATGTTAAATGTGACATCATTGAGAACAATGGGAGTAGCTGGAGGAGGAAAAGATAAATTCAGAGCTAAACTATTTAAACAAAAAGAATGCAGTTTTCTGAGACAAAATTAAGTACCTCTGTCAAATACTACTACTGACAAGTATTAAAAATAGTACCAAATACACATGCTTACAAAAATTTTGCAACTTTATTGATCTAGAGTTTCTTTTCCTCTGCAAAGGATATTATCTGCTGGAAATTATAAATTTTTTATAATTGGAAAAGTTCAAGTTAAAAATAAATTTCTTATAAACTATTCCTTTTAAGTCTATGAGATACTTGTTTCACCATGAAAAAACCCCACTGTCAAGTGTCCTTGTCTCTTTACTTGTTCTGCATTTATTTTAATCCTGTAAAGTTTACTTACATGTCTTTTCCTTAGATAAACACTGGAAAAGGTTTAAAATAGCTTTAAAATCTTTAAAATAAGACTCTGTTCATGGTAACCTACTCATGTTGATGATGAATAGTGTTTCCTTTTATCTTCCTCAGAATAATCATATCTGAAATAGTTTCTGCTCAGAAGAAAGTACAAAGATTCTATTCTAACATTTTAGAAAAACTTTACTCTCTGAGCTTGCTCTATTTAGTCATATTTCTGATGATATAGAAAAGGAAATTGTGATATCTAAAAAATGGCAAAATTCCATATCTCAGTCCTTTTGGGCACTGTAGTCTCCTTTTTGTCATGATAGAAATCACATACCCATCATGTGTGTCTTAAGAGACCTAGGGCAACTTTACTATATTGCAAAACATATTAATAAAAAAAAGAATCATTATCTTTACTCCAATACAGTTATTCCCTTTTTGCTCATGCAAATTATACATTTATCTCTGTAAACAAAGATGGTTATAGATCCTTGATACTGAAAAATGTAAGTAGTACATTAGGGAGTCTATCATCATTTTATGATGATTTTATAAAGGTCAGTTTTGCATTTTCTTCATTGGCTCTTATGAAATTCAAAAATGCAAGTACAGTGTTTAAGTCCATGGTTAACTATTAATGCTGTATTTGGTATCATTAAAAAAATTTTAGTATTCTGAGTATCATATAAAAACTTTACTTGTCCCTTCAAATATAAAAGTTTCTCTATTTTAGTATGAAAAATAGGGACCAAAATCAGAAGAAAATAAATAATGCAAAATAAGGTTGCAATTAAGTAGGTATAAAATGCATTTGATATTTTCCTATTTTACAAGTGGTTAAGAAAAGTAAACCAAAAATTCACTATAATAATTTTAATCTTTTTATCAATTAAGTATTAGCTTAGAAAGTAATGGAATATTGATTGAAAATTAGAATGATACATTTGCTATGAATATAGAATAGCACTATGTTCTCTGAACACAAAAAACAACATTCTTTCTCCAACTATTATCTGTTGTGCTATATATATATATTTTTTTTTTTAATATATGGGTACTTGTATTATGGTTTTTATTATGACTTTGGCATGTCAGGTTCGTATCAAATACATGTGTACATCTTTGACATCCAGGATCTTGTCATTCATCTTGTCAAGAGAGACAGGAAGTGCTAAAAGTCGTACATAAGGTACTAAGCTGGTTAGGTTACAGTCACATAGGCTGTTCTGCTTTTTCTTCTCTACTGTTCCTTTTCACTCCTCAGTGAGGTGAGATAGCAGTTTTTCTTTGGGGGTTCTGATGATCTGCTCTGTAATAAGTGAAATGGCATCACAAAAATCACTCTTCAGTTATTTCTGCAATTCTTGCTGTTTCTTGCAATTATTTTTCTGAGGAAAGAGAGGATTGATCAACATCCTCACCCCACCGGCCATTTCTGTAATGAAAGACTCAGAATTACAGTGGTAAATGGAAATATTGGTGTAATTCCATTTTTAGAATTATTTTTATAGTGGTTTGGGGCTCTGCTTCAAACAAAAAGAGTCCACTGTGGCAATTTTTGAGGTTTCAGAATCTAGTGTTTTTCTTTCGTGCATTTCTAGTGGTGGTAATTTCATACATTATTAGTACAGAGGGACTTACAGTAAACTAAATACCCTTTTTACCAATTTAAGATAAGATAGTGACTCACTAGTCTTTGTTAGCTATAATATCCTGTAAGTAAGAATAATTACAATTTCATTTCCTACATAACAGGCATCAGAACTATGGAAATTACAAATTTTAGATCTTATATCCCATTTCACAGCACCTCAGAGAGAATATTTTAATAGGGTTTGTAACAGTGATAGTTTTGTAGACTTATTTGTGTGAATTTTTCAGCCTTCTCTAGTCATTAATTGATAAACATCAGGTTGAAATTCTGGACTTATAGTGATAAGTTCCAGAACATGTAGCTGATCAAACTTAACCAAACTTCTTTGCCTGCAACTTCTTTGGGGGAGTGTGCATTACTTTTTGTTGTCCCAAGGAAAAGTATTTTTTCCTAGTTTGGAAAGCACAGGAAGAAAGAAAACAAAACAAAATAATTGTATATTTACCCTTATTTTTGGAACATTAAACTGGAGGAAAAAGAAATTGAAATGTTTGACCCTTTTAGAACACTTGGGTAAACTGTGTTCCTTTCAGAAAGAAAGTTGCTTGAGATGTAGCAGAGAAACATCTAATCAACAGTGTTAAAAAAGCTTCATAGAGAAAGATCATTAGTGATTTTTCTGAATAGAGACAAGAGAGGTATTCTGTGAAATCATTATGTAATGCAATCCAAGCAAAAGGAAATAGTATTTTAGCATGGTCTGTTGTGCAGCTCATTGGTGGTAGATGTTTTGTGTACAAGAAACTACAAACGAACTCAACAAGTAACCTGGCCAATTGTCAGAAGAAAAGTCTGTTAAGGTCTAGTAACACAACAATGAGGCTACAACCTCCCACCTGCCACACACAGCTAAGAGTCTGGTGGAAGCACTGTGTGCCAGGATGTGGCATTGCTGTGAGAGATGCCATCCGTGGGGACACACACTGAGCTGTGGACAGCCAGCCTTGCCATGCACATCTGTGCTCATGCTGCAAGGCACTCTGCTGCACAGAGCTCTTGGTGCATTGGGAGGCTCACTCTTTTTGATATTCTAGCTGTGATTTCAGATTTTCTGCAGTCACTTTCGCCCTTATTGAACCAGTTTATTATTGTCAAGTGTTGTTAGCCTTCTGCCTTGATTTGATTGTCTACCTGTTTCCTTCTTCAGGGTCTCATTTCAGGGTGTTTTGACATACCAGTAGGAGTTTGTTAATGTTTAGTTGGTCAGATACATATTTTTCATTAAAATCTGGTGTTGAAGCAGCTCTGAACTTATCAAGGACTTCTCTAAGACATTTATTACGTGTCTAATACCTACTTGTGATCATTTTTATGTTATTGCTTTTGATCCATTCCCTGCTAGTAATTTCCACACAAAGATTTAGAGAGCATGGATTTCCACTCAAAAAACAGCTTCAGTTTCAATTTTCAATTTATCACTCCTCATCTTCCTTCTCCTACTCTTCTCCTTTGTACTTCCCTTAATAATCTGCTGAGATTAGTATTCAGGAATTCTTTTTTTTTTCTTTTTTTTCCCCCTGTCCTTTAAATGTTACCATTTGCTTTTGTTCCACCTTAGCCCTCCAATAGTACTTCAAAAAAATTGATATCTAGACATATTTGCTGCATCTCAGTAGGTTTTTTTCTGAATATTCTTCTTTGTTACTGTTCTGTATGTTGGCTTCTTTCATCCCTGATATTTCTTTGCACAATACTCTGTGGTTTTTACATCTACATTGTGCTGTTGGTTTCTGGTCTGTTTACAGTAATCATTCTCATGTTTTTTTCAGTGTGGCATTGTACAGCCTGTAGTTTCAGGCAGAAAGTTTTGTATGTAGCTGGCTCTGGAGCAAGTTTTTATTCATTGGCTCATATGGACCTTTAAAAATCCAAATGCACTGGAATGGGAAAAGACATCTTGCACCAAATAAAACGTTGCTTAAATTCTCATCCAACCTGACCAGCACACTTCTCACCATCATTGTAAAAAATGTCTTCCTTCATGTCCAATCTAAATCTCTTCTCTTTCAATTTCAAATCATTGCCCCTTGTCCTGTCAGTCTAAGTCTTGGAAAAAAGTCTATCTTTCTTATGAGCCAGCTTAAAGTGTTGAAATGCTGCCATAAGGTCTCCACATATCCTTCCTTTCTATAAATTCAAATCTTTCATACTGTCTTCATAGGAGAGGTGTTCCAATGCTCTGACCCGTTTTTGTGGCCCTCCTCTAGACCTACTCTTGCAGGTCCATGTGGTTCTTATGCTGAAGAATCCAGAGCTGGATGCAGTACTCCAGGTGTGGGCTCACCAGGATGGACAGAGTGGAAGAATCACCTCCCTTAGCTGTCTGGCCACACTTTTTGTATGAAGCCCAGGGCAAAGCTTACACAATTCTGTGAGTTATTTAAACAAAAAAAAAAAGAAAACAAAAAACAAAACCAAAAAACAACAACAACAACAAAAATATAACCAAGACAAAACAAAAAAAACACCAAAAAACCAAAAAAAAACCCCAAAACAAAACAAAAAAAAAAACCCCAAAAAACCCACCAAAACCAACCCAACCAACCAACCAAAAAGTTACATACCCAGATCCCAAAAAGTTGCTGTCTTACCTGTATTTAACATTCATGCCTTTTTAGAATGTGTCCTGGCAGGTGTGATGTGCAGAGACGGTTTCAGGGTGTCTGAACTGTGCAAGAGGTTGCTCTGCCAGGCCAAATCATGTGGATTAGACCAAATCTGTCCTGGTGAAGTGCCAATGTGTTTTGCTATGGCAGCTCTAATTCTTGCACTTGTAGGTCTGAAGCTCTCCACCATGTCCCATCCTCACAACTAGCCTCAAGGGGCTGGCTGTAGAGGGCCAGGAACAAATGACATATCTCATGTCAATCTCATGTTCATACTTCATGCAGAACTGGTATAGGCTCTAGTTTGGGCAATTCTTGCTCAGGTTTCCTAACAAGTTTTCCTGACTAGTCCACAGTCCAGGTCAGAAACAATATACAATATACAATATACAATATACAATATACAATATACAATATACAATATACAATATACAATATACAATATACAATATACAATATACAATATACAATATACAATATACAATATACATGTGGAGTGGATAATGTGGGAACCAAGGCACTTGTGGGAAGGGGTGAAAAACAACCTTAAGACTTTGTGGTTGGTGGTGAACTTTGTGTTGATAGTGAAGACTATTCAATACCTACAGTATGAAGTGAAATACAGAGAATTTTCATGCTGAAAATGTGTGTGGTACGATGCCGTGTGTTTGAAAAATAAGTAGTGTGAGTTTTTAAAAAAGTCATTCCTAAACAATGGTTTTGCCATTTTTGATAAATGGATTTCTGAACATAGAAAAATGTGGAAACAAGGAAATCTCATGAGGAATCAGGAAAATATATTGTATAAACCTTCAGAGAAAATTTTGTGGGCATTGTTCAGGTCTTAGGGAAAGATAGTGGCCTTTTGTTCAGCGCTATCAGAATACTAAAGAGATAATCCACTCTAACAATAGAAATAATTTATTCTTTGTGCTATTGTTTTATTGATATGCTGTGGAAAACTTGTCATGATGTCATCAAGTCCCAACATGTGCACATAGAGGACAAGGAATGAGAATTTCTAATCTATCTTTAATAATGCCTTTTCCAGTGAAAATTATATTCTTAATTTCACGTCTGTCATTTCCTTGCAATTTCTTTTTTCTTGAGAGGAGAGAGCACAAGGGGGCCGGGGTCAGTGCTTTTTACCTTTTTTGTCCCTATTTACATGCAGGCTGCTCAAAGGAAATCATATAAAGTAAAAATAGCCTTTCTATTCTCTGCTGAACTGTCAAGTTCTGCCCATGTTTTAAATATGGACAACCTGAAGTAATGAAAAGTTTTCACCATCTTTCAGAACCCACAGCCCACTGAGAAACTGTGTTGGGCCATTTGAATTCAAGGGGCATCATGTAAGATAGGAGTTTTGTTTTCCTGAAAATTAAGAGCACTGTTTCACATTTCCTATTGATATTACTGTATTACTTATCAGCAACTGCTCAACAGGAGAATAAGACTTGGATAACTTTTCAAGGAGAAGTTAAGTCAAGTTAAGAGAAGTCAGAAGGAAGACTTTTATCTCATGGCTTAACCGGATCTAGAAGCCATCTTTGAAAATATAACAGGAAGATCACAGGAAAGCTGTACTTTGTTGAAGATTTAATTCAATTTCCTTCCATAGTGCGATGCTTTATATCAAGCAGAGTATTTTAAAAACATTTTTTACAGTCTTTCTTTTTTTTTTTTTTTTTGAGTATGCTTATAGCAGAATTAAGAAACAATGTAGAAATCTACTCCCACTGAAGTATATGTCAAAACTCTCATTAACTGTAATGAAGACAGGATTTCACGTCAACCCACACGTTCTGGTGGTATCCCTATGTTATTGTTTTATTACTTTGGGAGGTTAAGGCCATATGCATGGATGTAGGAGCAACAATTCTATATAACTAAGTCAGGAAAAATCCTTTGGGGCAGGAAAGGTCCTATAGGCAGAAGTTCTAATACTGATCCCTCTGCTCACTAGCATTTGCTGCTGAACAGATAATTCAGTTTATTACCACAAGTGTATTCACGAGCATTGAAAAGAAAGCAATGAGTGCCTCCTCTTAGGATGCTCCTTATCTCAACCTGGAAGAATTACCTTTGCTGTAAGCACTGCATAGATCAGATAAAAGTCTGTCCATTCAGCCCAATGCAGGCTTAGACAGAGATGTGAAGATGTCTTTCTGCAGCCCTTTATATCCTGGTATGCTCTGCCATACAAAAGGGAGGGACAGAAATACTCAGGTCATAACAAGTCATCCTGGTCAATGTGGGACACTTCTTTCAGGACCAAAAGTCCCAGGTATTTGATATAGTAACTCAGACAGAATCCTGGGTTTTTGTTTTTTTGTTTGCTTGTTTTACTTATTTACATATAAAATCTGAGGCAAACTGTGTTTGGGAGAAAAAGCAGACTTTGTATATCCTTGTAGATTAAGTCAAAACTAACCATGAACTTAAGGTGGTTTAAATTTACTTTCATAATTATAATTGCTATATAGATGTTTCTGTAAGGGGCAGGTTAAACATGTTGTTTTATAAACCTAGAATCTCAGAAATTTTTAGGCACTGACAATATAGTACTTCCAAAATAGTTCTTCCAGTGCTAATATTAGAGTGGCAACAGGATCTTTTCTCTTAAATGAAGTTTTGTAACCTTAATACAGGAAAATAAAGACTCCCAGAATATGTAGTTATTAATCCCACCAACATCACTGTATAGTCTAAAACAGGATAGAAATGTGATTCATCCCTGCACTTTAGAGAGATGCTGTGAAAAACATCATAAATCAGAATGAGGGTTCACAAGCTCATAGCGAAGTGTGATAAAGTGCTTTACTGAACTAGAACTAGTGTTTTTCAGTATCTTGTAAAACCAAGCACTGTAAAACATCAAATATTTGACAGAAGATTTTTCATATTTGATGTGTGTAACCTTAAGAATGCTGGTAACAATTCATTTGGAGGCCTGTGTGAAAGGACTTTATTTCAACTGTTGAAGTCTTGAGACATTAATTTCTAAAGCATTTTCAATGGTCATGAAATAAAAGGGCTGATGAGCTTTAAAGAAGGGCAGTGTGATCTTGAGCTTTTTAGTGGCTATGATTTAAATGATGTGCTGACCCAGTGTTGATAATCTTTCCAGAAGCTGATGGCAGGTCTCCACTTGTGATTGCTTTTGGGGTTAGAAGGGTTCCATGCAGCACATAACAGCCCTGATTGCCTAAATCATCCCCCCCCAGGGGAGGGAAAGCTGGAACAGACTGTGACAACTCATGCATCCATTTATTTTTTTTTTTTCCTAAGAAAAACTGTTTTGCAGAAGGTACAGAGGAACAGGTCAGTGCCATGTAAACAGAATGCAACTAGTGGACACCTAAATGGGAGATTGAGGGAATGATCTCAAGTCCACAGTGCCTACTCCTTTGATGGCAGCTGAGGAAACAGAGAAACAAAGCCAAGGAGGAATAAATCACCTTGTTTGGACTCACCAAAGCAGTCAATATCTTATTTGACATGAATTAATAACTACTCAAAAATTCAATATCAAACTTAAATTTCTCTTCTTTTTTTTAAAATATTTTTTTTTTCTGAAACAATTGTGTTTTCTTGGAAAATAGTTTCCCTTTTAATGTACTTCTTGAGAAATTATTGTAGGAATATGTTCATGCATTCTTGAAAAAATCATTCTACAGTGAAGACTTATGACATGACTTGTGACGTGATCATTGGATGAAAATATTTTAACAAAAAAGAAGCTTTGAAGCTTCGTTCTGTGGCTTGTCCTTTGTCTGTAATTAAAAAAGTTCCATCACCTCATAAGGATATTATTGATTTACCTTATTGATTTTTTGATGAAAAGTTATTATACATTATTATACAATTTTCTTTATTCATCCCTAGCATTAAAACATATAGATAGTTTACTTCAGAGATATGCTGTGAAATGGGTAGGAATTTGCTTTCAGTAAGTTACAACAAAAGTTTTTATGAAAAAGTGTTTTGCCTGTTGTGTGGTTGTTCTTTCCTGTTGAAACCAAATCACGTGATTTCATGCCAGAAATCATCATAGAAACCTAATCTAAATTACCATGCTCTAACTGAAAAATAAAGAAATAAGAAATAAAAATCACTAAATAAACCTGTGGACACCTCCTGTGACAAAGCTGAGTTACTGTTTGTCTAAATTACAAGTTGATTACATTAGAACTAATATCACTATTTCCTAGATATTTGGAAACCCTCAGAATTTTGAATACACCACAGTTTTTGAAATTGATTCCATTCTATCTTAAATTATGTTTGTATAGAGATTAAGATTTCACGTTGCTAACCTTCAGCGGGAATTGGCTAGTGACAGAAATGATCATTACTGTAAAAATTGAGCATTTGTACAGAACAATACTATCCATTGTAATTCCTCTATTAGCACTTGTCATAACGTCACTTCACTCTTCAAAATCTATTTTGTTCAAAATCTTAAGGGATCATTCTATTTATGTATACAGAGTGTCATTCTAATACAGTTTGCTTTCATGGAAAGGTGTTTTGTCCCCTCTTTTCTTTATGTCAAATACCTTTTGATACCTTTATAGATTTCATTGAGTCTGGATCTTAGACTTCTGAAAATATGAAATTAGGAGCTATTTATTCTCATTCAAATAATAAATGTGATGTGAAGTGAGTTTCACAGCAGATGAATTTCCTAGAGGTTGCTTTATAATATCTTATGAAGTTTGCAGAATTATGTCTGGCAAATTAATTTAAGTGGTCAGTTTAACCACAGCTGCAGAGAGACTGTGCTCTGTATTGAGGCTCTAAACTCATAAATTGGTCTTGTTTTCAGTTTTAAGTGTATACCTATGCTATTGTTACATTTTCTGTGTTACTAATGAGTTCATGCTATATTTCAAAGTATCAGACTTCCCAGGTACATAGGTAAATATAAAAAAAAATAATGTGAGTGGGGAGATTTTAAACAAAACTATCATACTGAATTCAGTTCCTCCTAGAAAACTGTGTCCTGCCACTGCTAACTTTGAATATTTTTAATCCTTTTAAAAACATATTCCTGCTTAAGGTGCAAAAGTGCAGCTTCTTAGAGGAAACATTGGTGGAATATGTTGTATAAGGATGTCCTCAGCCCATGTGTCTGTCAGGACTGGAGACATGGACACAGGCAGATTTGGAGACTGAGGCTTCTTGCACATTCAGCAGTGACATCCACAAGTGCACAATCCAATCCCATGGAAAATTAATGTAGTTGTGAGAGTATTTGGGTTTATCTTAGTAATAGTAAACTCACTGCCTCTTTTTCTAAATTTGAGCTAAATAAGAAGTAATTAATTGCAGGTAGATAATCATTCATACTTTGAAAACAAATTGAAAATTATATTTGAACTGCTGTGTGTTTGCCAGTCAAAATTACAGTGGAAGGAGATTTGTTATTTTGGAATAATAAATTTCCTTGCGTGGCTTTTCCAAATAGTAATGTTTTTGTTTGTCCTGTTTCCCATTTCTAACCATTTTATTGCTATTGGTATCAGTACTGTAACATTGTCCCCATTTTAATCTAAAATACCCAAAAGCCTGGGGTAATATTGTAAAGAATATTTGTGTGTATCCTGAGGGAAAAATAAGAATCCCATACTGCTGTGAGAGCAGTAAAAAGCAAAGCTGTCATTTATTGTCGTCGTTCACATGAAATATATTTTGTGTAAAATGGCCCATCTGGAGCATATCCATAGCAGGGGACATTTACCTGTCTTCTTTTAGCATACTCATTTATTTTGTTTAATGGATATAATATATAAATGAAGTGTATTCATTTTTATTTACTCCAGTGATGTCAGCATCAGTAATAAATCTACAATTCACATGCAACTTCAAAATTGCAGAAACAAAAATTTGTCAGTGTTAACATATTTAGATTGATATTGTTCTTTTACTTTTAAGGGGTTAGGCCATTCCTTGCAGCTTTTAAGTATTTTTCCCTCCTGTTACAGTATGATAAATTTCAAGTATAATGTTTAAAAGGTCTTTGTACATATCATATGAAAAATGGTTCTTGTTGAATATAACCTTTCTTTATAAATAAATTACAACAAAAATAGTAGACCTAACATAAATCTGAAGCAGAACCATCATATTTTTGCCACTATTTATCCTTCATTAATGTGTAGGAATTTTTTACTTAAGTGAGGAAAAAACTGGAAAAAAAAAAAACATTAGAAATTTTCTACAGCAATTCTGAAATGGAACAGGTGTGTAGCATGTAAAATAAGGATTTAAAACAATGGAAAAGAAATAACAGTTTTTGAACTCTGTTGGATCAGCAAAAACATCTTTTTTCAAAGTGTGTGGTTTGAGAAGGCTTTATTATTTTTATAAATAGGTGTTTATTATTTAATTAAACTAAGAATATTCGTATCAAATCTTTCACTAATCACCTGCTAGGTATTTATCCCTCAGCAACAGACAGAAGAGAGGAGGTTTATTTGGTCTTCCAGAGAGTATTTCACAAACACCAACTTCTCCTATTCCCTGGCAGTAGAAAATAATGAAGCAAATACAGCATTGACAAGTCTAATGAAACAGTAGAATATTTTTCTTTAAAAGGTTCCATAGCTAATTTCTAACCTGCCTAATTATTTTCATCATACTGAAATTTGTATGAGTCTATAATTTTTTTACATGAATGATACTATATTTAAGCATGATTAATATTATTGCAATAAGTACCAAAGGAGGTAATCATAATATGCCACTTATGATAATGTCTTGCCATCATTTTGTATCACAGTGATGTTTCAGTGAATTTATACCATTGTGAAGCCAACCATTCTCTTATGGTTCACTATGATTAATGTGACCACTAGTGAAAGCTGATAATAATTACTCGCTTTCGTAAATTGTCATTAAATAGACTATATCCCCCAGAATAAATTTAATCTCATTTTAAGTGAGAAACATGGCAAACGACTCCTCTGTCAATTAATAAGAAATATTTAATGAGAAGTGGAACTCTACTATACACTGAAAAATGCTTTTGTAAATCTTGTTTTCCTAGATTTTGGTGAAAGGTATCGTAGGAGATGGTTTCACCGGAGACATTGGACTTGATGATATGTCTTTTCTGGGCTGTACTCTTTACAATGGTAAGAGTTGAAATGCACATCTCCAAGCTGTGAGCTGATTTGGTGCTGTCATTTGTAAATATTGCTACTAGAAAAGTAAAAACTAGG
This sequence comes from Urocynchramus pylzowi, assembly GCA_013397555.1. Lineage (NCBI taxonomy): Eukaryota > Metazoa > Chordata > Aves > Passeriformes > Fringillidae > Urocynchramus > Urocynchramus pylzowi. The sequence continues at coordinate 464,254 of VZRH01007040.1, read as the reverse complement.
TTAAAATGTGAGTCAGGAAATCCAGACTTGTTTCTCTGCTTCTCAGACTCTCATATCCAGGCATGAGCACAAAATAGGTTCTGCTATGTATGTAAGGTCCAAAAGAGATCCTTAGTGAGAAGTGTACAGCTTCTATACTCTTTTAGATCTTGACTCCTAGAAGGAAAAAGAAACTTACCTGTGTGTAAATGAACTGAACTTTGTTGAGACAATTCAGTTTGATACAGCTTTCCCTTCCCCCTCTTAGTGTACTTATTGTGCCAATTGCTCTCATGTGACAGCACACAAATAGTTCAGGTGATAGAGCAAACTGTTGTCAAAAGTCATTGTTACTAAGGGTAGAACAATCTCTACAGAGCTGTAAAATATTATATCCCAAAATACATGCACTTCAAGATTTTAAGGGGGCTACTGTCAGCTGCAGCAGGCATTGCAGGCTCTTATATGGTGTGACAGTTGCTCTAAAGTCATGACAGGGCTGTAGAGCAGCAAACAATTTAAAACAGTGTCTGAATATTAGTATCCTAGCACTTACTCTAAAACACCCTAGTGTAGATGCATTTTGTTCTACTAATCCAAAAATTTATTATAGATATAATTAGTTGTACAAGGAATATCAAATGTGTATGGTACTTCTTTTGTAGATAATTATCTAGTGTTTTACCATATTTATACAGGGTAAAGTAGTTATTATAACATTTTGGATATGAAGGCTTTTTGTAAATACTCCATTAATGGATTGTGCCTTATATACAGGCAATAAAATCTTAAAATAAATAATCAGAAAATCCATAAATAATTTCACATTAGTTATGAAGAAAACTTTAAAACTAAACAAGAAATTGGAAAACATAGAGGGTCAGAATTTCAAAGTTCATAACTAGGAAAAAAAAACCCTCATTGTGTGTGGAAAGATAAATTGAAAATACTCAAGCATAATGGTGGACAGGAATCAGGTTCTATATATTTTTAAAATTGAGAGCAATTTTTAAGACAGTCTAGAGTCCTGTCTTTATTTTATCTCCTCCATGCCATAAAAATATTCCAACAAAAAAGCAAAGAGACTGTGGGAATAGCCTGCAAAATAGACAACAGCTATTTCATATTCCACCATATTTAGTGCCAGTTGGATCAGGTTGAAAAAGCAGGGTTCCCCTGTCCCTGTACAGTAAAATCAAGCATGGCCCAATTGCTCTAGGTCCACTTTAAGTGACCAAATACTGACAGGGAGAGATGAGCTTGACAGCTTGATGGTAAAGTCTCTCATAAGTAATATTAAAGATGTTAAATATTTTGAATCTTGAGTGTACTGCTTCAACACATTATGCCCTGACCAGAGGCAATTCAGTGATGCTTGCTCTGGACAAAATGGTATTCAATAAAGTATAGAAAATAAATTGTTTCAAAATAGAGGAAGTATCAGATCCTCTTTTCTTTTCAGGTGTTGTGAAGGCTATAGTTATTCAAAATTTCTTCTTCCATTTCGGTGTATCAGGAGCAGAGGATTGAATGTGGCATTTTTATTTAAAAATTTCTGACCAATAAGGCCCTTGCTGTTATTCTGAGTTGCAGATAACTTTATCAATTCATATAATTCTTACTTCAAAACATTCCTTCCCCTAAGTCTTTTGTTTGAGTTTGAGGGCATTTTGAGAGTATCATTCATTTGACTGGAAAATAATTTATTTAATGTCATAGATTTGCTTTCTACCCTACAAAATTGAAATGGGTAATTTATTATCAATATTAGTGCTCCAGCCTTCAGGGATAAAAAAGAAAATAATAATTCCTTGCCATCCCAGACACTTTTAATACAAAAAGTCTTCACATGTACTTTTTAATTAACTCAGGTGTATTGCTCAGGTGCATTGTGCACTACAGCTATTAATTTCATAAATTATTAAATTTTAAAAAGGAGTTTTATAATGGAAATTCCTTTTATGGACAAAAATAGAAAAGGTTTTCAAGAAAAGAGAGTAAGATTGAAGAAAGGTGCATACCAAAGAATAGGAGGACAAAAAAAGACAATTGATTTGAAAGAAGTGGTAATGAGTTTGAATGAAATATAAAGGAGGTGGTGGAGCAAGGTGGTGACCTCAGAATAATTTCTCTAATGAGAAAATAATTTTTTTCAGCGATAAATTTACAAGGTAAGAAGGTTACATGGTAATTTCCACAGTCGCTTGTAGTAATCAACATGTTGAAAAACCCCATTATCATCTGAATAATCTGTTAGCCTTGGTGCACAGGGAAAATCAGTTTCTGTGATTGCTGTGTGAGTGTCGGCATTTTTGAAATTACTCACTGGGTTAATCCAAATTTGAAAGAGCAGCAAGAGGTGTAAATCCTGGAAGTGTCAAAGATTGAATGGATGGTGTGACAAAACCAGTGCTTTCCACTGAGGAAAGCTCCAATTCAGCTCCTGCTTAACAGCATTTCAGTCACTCAGCTGTCCAGGCATGATTCCAGTGAAGCCATACCCTGGAGAAGGGGGGCAGTGGCAAAGGGAGAAATCATTATGAAGCTGGAATGCCTTAGTCCAGGTGCTCAACATCCTTTTGGCTCCTTTTTCAAAGGATACTTGCCCACTATTTCTACAACTACTTCAGGAACTTCAGTTCCTGCCACGCTCCCCATGAACAACTGCACAGAGGAGGAGTTTGTCTGTCGGGCCTCTGGCCACTGCATCCAGATGATCCAGAAGTGTGATTTTAGACCTGACTGCTCTGATAAGTCTGATGAATCAGCTTGTGGTGAGTGGATCAAATCACATTCTTTGCTACCTTACTAGTTTGTGGGTCTTAGAGCTGCTAAAGCAATGTGTTTATCTTATCTTCACATTTAACACCTAGATGCTATTTTAATGTCATTTTCCCTAGGAACATAGTAACATTTTAGTCTTAATATGTGTGATGTGATGCACTTTCTGCCTTCTGATTCAGACTCAACATTTCAAGTTACTACTGAAATGTGGTAGAGGGAGGAATCCTCAGTTCCCTAATGATTGGTAACCATACATGACAATTTTAAGTGAGCATATTTTCTTAAAGTGTTTTTAGTCCAGACTGGAAGAGAGAAAAACTTCAGAGTTTCATCTTTGGGGTGGACATCTGGGAGAACAGTATCCACTTCTTAACTACTTCATTGAGTATGAGTTTTGTTTGATTGGTTGGTTGTTGGGGATTTTTTTATACAAAATTGTTTCAGCATAAGCAATAATTGTGAAATTCAGCCTCCCCCACACAGAAGTGAGTTCCAGCCTGTAAAGCTCTGACAGTCTAATGGAGCATTGTCAGGGGGTCAATGGACAAGGTCCACACATGATGCCCATAAAGATCTGAGACAATTGTTGATTGCTTCTGAGTTGCAGCAGTTCACACTGTAGCATTTTAGAAGCTGTTAATGACTTCCCTTTGCCTCAAAGAACAAAGTACTTGGAAGTACCAAAGCCAGTTAATGAGGGGGACAGACATCTAGAGACAGTGACCTCATCAGCCTTTGCAAGCAAAACTATTGTCACTGAAAATGAAAACTCTGAATTCATTACACATAGTGAAGGGAATTCAATCCCCTCTCTCAGGGCTGAGGGCTCAGTGAGAATAAGTATCACTCCCTCCCTATGCCTATCTCTTATGTGGGAACAACTGGAAGAAATTATTCTGATGTTTATGTGCCACAGTAGTTTCCTATATTGTGAAAAAACACCAGCCATTGAAATCTTGCCCTGAAACATAAATGAAGAACCCTCTGAATATTTCTCCCCTCAAAACATTATCTTATAAAACATGTACATTATCTTACAAAATATGTTTTTCTTCTAAGCAAGATAAATACTGTGGAGAATACACCTTTACATATTAGCTCTATCTGAGGTCTCCCATCACTAAGATGGGAATTTATCACTTAAATGACAATGCTGGACTAGGACTTAAAAATGTTCAGACTGAAACAGAAATAGATCATAGAAAGGTGTTATCTTTCTCAGAGGCACTTTAAATATAATGTTTACAAAGCATGTTAAAAAGGGGAATAAGCATTTATCGCAACTCATCATTCTCAGGAAACATCACAAATCTTCATATGGGCAACCCATGAGATCACACTGGCTGCAGTTTGCTTTCTTTGTGAGGATATACAACCTATAAATCAAAACCCACTCTCTCTTTAGTCTACCATTTTTAGCCTTCAAGGAAGGAAACATCAGGCACATTCTACCAACAAACCATGATTTCTTGATGCAGCATTTTTTATGGATTTATGGGTTAAAATAAATTGTTGTTTCTCTTGCAAAAGTCTCACTGCACTCACTTAAACTTAAGTATAATAATCTGTTCCAGGGTTCTGGAAAGTGACTAGATTCAACTTGGACCATGTGCTGGAGAATAAATATTCACAGCAGAAATGGAAAATAAAATTTGTTTCTTTACCCTAAGTAGGGTCAGTAGTGAGCTAACTTTGATGTTCAGGAAGCAAAAACTCTTTGGAAGGCAGCTCTGTGTTTTTTTAGGAAGACAACAATACAGTATTTGATACTGATACCAAATAGATGCATTTTTATGTAACTTCCAAGTTTTGTGAGGACTGCTTGAAATCTGGTTTGGGTTTTTTTTTTGTTTGGTTGTTTTTTTGTTTTGTTTTGTTTTTTTTAGAGTTATGGTCATGGACTTTGTAGACAATGTACAACAATTTGCTAATGTCATCAGTCTACAGGATTGGAGACAGAACCATACAGCAGCTCACAGATTCTTGTCTGATGAATTTTACATGAATTTCCTTGTATATTACATGACAGATTACTAGAATTACCTGAAAGGTGGTCAGAACTCACATGAAGGTAGATGCTGAGGTGCAAAGGAATTGGTTTATTCCCAAAATTAGAATCAGTCTAATAGAGGAGAAAATATAAAATTCATGTTTTATCTGTAAGAAAAAAACTTTGCATGCTAGTAATGTGTCAGTATTCACGGATACTATAAATTGAATCCTTTTTATTTCCATGTTGCTTTTTTGGGTTGTAACATGAGTTAATAGTTTTCAATTTTTATATAAACATGAGTAATCACTGTTAATCTCTAAAGTTATGGAAGTCTGTGACTTTGAAGATAAAGACCTGTGTGGATGGCATCAACCAGCCTTGGAACAGATGTCAGGAAATTACTCCATACAAATCACAAAGACATTCAAGTGGCAGCTTGGAAGAGGAGCAAATCTCTACCCTGAGGAAGAACAACACTGCCCATTAACTGATCATACTACGTGAGTACATTTTTCAGGTGCTTGAGTCTCTTCTAGAATGTGTGATCTTAACCACATGTTGATTGTCAAAGGGGAAAGCTGCTGCCTTTACACTATTGAAGCAGTTTGCTGATTTATTAATGACATGTAATTAACTGACAATAGATAAAGTAGGTATGTAGGATCAATACTACAGATGAAACAACATTTAAAAATCATTAATAAGCAGGTAAAAATTTTGAAACATCTTTCTATAAGTAACTCCCAAAAGTTTCAGTACCTCCCTATCCAGAGAAACATGTGCATGAGGATATGTGGAGTACAAGCATGTTCCCCCTTATGGGAAAGCAAGTTTGGAAGACATGGCTGCTCCAGTGTTACCTCCTGCCAGCACCCCAAACTGCCAGTGCAGCAGTTGGCTGCAGGCTGTTGGCAGCCCCCAGGGGGGCTGGTGCTCTGTCTGGTCTCTGCAGTGGTTGTGGCACCAGCAAGATGATCTCTGGCATGTCAAAACCAGGTGTTGGCCACTGCTCTTTGCACTGCATTATGAATTCCTGCTGTTACAAATTTTCATCCTACTCCTACGCTTCTTTTCAAGCTGACTTCTCTTTTGAAAGCTGGCTTTGTAATTAATTTGGCACTGCTTAATTTAATTCATTGTGGTCGTCCTCTTGACGAGTTTGTGGTGAATACTTCCTAAGTCTTTATTCACACAGAAAATTTATGTTCACTTCTCTACTTTACTAGCTATTGTTAGTTGCTAGCTGATACTTCCAATTTTGTTATTGTTAGCTATTACTCTTATCCCAGCAGTTTTGCCCAAGGGTGGGCAGTAGAAGTTAACACAAAATGTCCTGTGAATTCTGCACTCATTTAACTAATGCAGTTCAAAATGCAGTTAGAGCTAACTTCAGTTTAGCTGGTATTTTTTTCATCAGTTCTTTGTATTTTACCATTTCTCTGGTTAATTATAAAAGTTCATATTATAATGTAAAATATTTCTGTTCTCTCAGTGAAGATTTGTAAATTAATGTTGCATTTCTGGGTAGATTGCTTAAGGTAGTTACTAGCTCCTCTGAAGATACTCCTTTGATTTAACCAGCTTTTCTGCATGAACATTTGGTTTCAAATGTTTGGGGTTTTTTGATTTTTTTTATTAAGTAAGAAATGTGTTTTAAAAAATGCATTAATCCAATGTATTCCAGTCAAAAGTAGCAGTAAGAGTTATTGAAAAAAAAAAAAAATCCCTACAGGTAACTAGCAAATGAATTGAGTACAATAAATTTTAAATGTTATACAACTTCATTAATAAGTAGATTTCTGTGCAGTGTAATTACTCTGAACAGAAAAATACTTGCCTGGTTCTAGTGACATGTATGTTTAGTTTCTGTGACAATAGCCCATAGAGTGCAAAGTTGGTCTTTAAATTAAGACCACTTCAACAAAATTTTTCCTATATCGCTACTAGTTTAAAATGACAGTATTTTGCATTTTCTCAGCCTGAATTTCTATTGCTATTAAAGAGTGAGCTCAATATGTTAGTAATTAATTAAAATTACTGTATTTTTACAAAGATCCCAAAACAGCAATACTAAACTCAAAAAAAATCTTTCAACAATAGCAAAGAATTACAAGGCTGTCAAGATGTTTCTAGGTCTCTACATTATATATGAAAAGGAAATGAATCCCATAAAAAAGAGCAACTGTTTACAATAAATTAGCTGTCAAATCTTTCATTGACTGCTCTTTAATTGTTGCATATTAGCCAATATCAGCCCTGCATGTGTACTTAGTAAATCCTCCCACAACCTTTCCAGTATAGGTTTACCTTGGCATAGTGATACATGGAATTGTATTACTGGTTTTCAACATATTTTCAAGGTTTAATGCAACTAACAGTGTATTGAAAAGGACTGATGAAAAGAGAAAGTAAATGATCCATAGAGATTGCAGTTTTCAGGCAACTCTGCAATGTATTGCTCTTGTGATGATTCACATGAGATGCACTTTGGTTCTGTGGTTTCCCCCTTCCCTTTGTTTATTGGCCTATAGAGAAGTACAGAAGATAGATGCTTTCAAATTACCACAGGAGATGCAGAGCAGCAGTTTTGTTGAATTAAAGCCCTGCAGCATTTTGTTTTATTTTCTCATCTATTTTCCCCAAATTTACGCTAGTTAGATGAGGCAAGCTGTTACTGTAATCCTGTATGTTTGCAAATTAAAATAAAATATGCAGGACTATGTATATAAATGTTTGATTCATTCCATTGCAAGAGTAGTTGGCAGTGCAGCTTCCAGTGAGTCCTTTCAGAAAAAATACCTGTGAATACTTGTAGTCAAACCATCTGCTTCCTTCCCTAAGTACTTGGGCTAGCCACATGTAGGCTGGTGAGTTGTGAGGTGAAGGTATGAGTCTTTGAAACTGTAATTACATTAATTAAGTGAAAGTAATTACTTTGGAAATAGAGGGAACAGCTTGTATGTGTATATAGAAACCAAAGAGTGGAGGAATAGAAGCCTTTATGGGAGTCTGCCATTGGAGCCTGGCTTGAGCTATACAGTCCCTGGCTTGAGATGGAAAAAGTCTGTCATGTGTTGTGCAAAGGGCTGGTGGGCATTGGCACTGTGCACTGAAAAGACCACTGCTCATATTCAAATGCAGAGCACATATTCAAATGTGACGTGTTTCTATACTCAGCAAAAGGAATTCTCTATTGCAGCTAGATTTCTAAAAGCTACAACAATAAAATTATCAGTTTGTATCAGTAAGTGTATTAAATTGACACCAGCAAATGAAGTCTTTTAATTTATTTCCTTTTTAAGCAATCTGGTTAGTGATGTAGCAAATTCTCTGACATTATTAATGATATTTGGGTACAACTGTTAATTGAAAACTTTGTAGTCACTTAATTGATATGATAATTCATGCATCAAATCTAATAAATCAAAACAAAAATGGATGCAGAGATAAAACGAAACTGACATGATAATTATTGCTGTGTAAATAGTTCCCTTGATAAACATATTTTTAATACATCTGTCTTTTTTTTGTGTCTTCTTTTCAGACAATCATTATCAGAATTCAGGAAGTTAGGAAAATTAAATGTTTTAGTAATATGCTGAAGCCCAGCAGTTTTTTCAGCAGTCAATAAATGTTTTAAATTCGAGAGTCTAAGAACTTCAAAAGAGGAGAAAAAATTATAAAGTATTGTGTGTGTGGTTTTTCTGTTTTCCTTGAGTTTTTTTGTTTGTTCATTGGTTGATGGGTTGTTTTTCCTCGTGTGTCCAACACAAATACCAACTACTTTTAAGAATAAGCTAATGGTGAGAAATTATTTGCAGGATAATGTCAAATAATTTCATTGCAAGCAATCATAATTTAATCAAACTTAATTTTTGTACAAAGAAAGAGAATATACCTGAAGTATTTTTTACCTCTTATGTTAGGATGCCAGAGTACAGGATTAAACTCATAATGAAAATAAATTAAACTGTGAATAATTTAATCATTGTGTGTAGATAAAACTTTGCCTACATTTGCCTCATTTTCTTCCTGGAATTCATATTTATTACATAAAACAAAGCATCAAATTTTTCTGCGATACACTTGAAGCATGGTCACAGATAGAAATTTTCTTTGGGAATTTTGACTTTTAGGATCCAATAATAAATACACTGTAGTTTTATTTAGTACAAGAATTACTTCTCACATTACTGGGGGTTTTCTTTTGAGCAACTTTCTGATGTCAGTGTCCAGTGACAGGTCTCAGTATGACTTGTGTTTTGATGTGTTAAGCACCTTTGGTTCCATTCTGTTTTAATTAATTATTGAACCTCAATCATGTGATAAACTTTAGATGCTCAAGATAGATTTTTTTTTCTTTAGCTCTATTCTTATAGAACTTGATCAGTGGGCATCCAGCATTTTACAGACAGCTAGGAATACAAGTAGAGGTTGTCTTCTGCAATAGGAAATAGCTCTATGACATTCTTTCAGAAAGCTGTCTTCCAAAAAATTTATGTCTGCTTTATTAAGGCATAACAATTATATTACATTTTTTATTTCTGAATTTATTTATCTTTAATATTAAATTTTAATGGATGTGGGAGGTTACTAGAAAAAAAAAGTTTCAAATCATAATAAGAGAATTTACTCTTTTTTGGAATAACCAGTTTGAAATTAATATGACACATATGGCTGTAATTGAAAATCTGCATTCCTAATGACTGTTTGCTCTCAATTATTTTTTAATTTTTTTTTTAATCTATACAGAAATTTGCTGAAATTTAATTCAAGGAAAGCCTTCCTTTATTTTTTTTTCTTCTAGTTGTTAGATACAGATTTCAGTTACTGGCTGTTTAGGACCTATTAGAATTTAAGTGGTTGGAAGTGCTCAGCAGAGAAAATCTTTCTCTGATGCACAGAATTAATTAAATTATTGGAGTTTTTATCTTCCTTTAAGAATATTGGAAATGACATATGTTGTAACATTTTAATTTTGAATATAAATACTTTTTCTGAGACAGTATCCTCACAGATGCAATAGTCTTTATTCAGGGAAGAAAATTTTTGAAGCCTATGAATATATTATATGTCACACTGCAAAAGGTCTGTGAAGGTTTTGGTGACATGTTATGACCTATGATAGCCCATCCTGTATTATCTATAGAAGGATAAGTAGTCAAAGAACTTCTGTTGCAGACACTGAATATCTAACAAGTACAGATACAAAAGAAACAAGGAGATTTTTTTTCATTCTCCTTCTCTCTCATCAAAAGTCTTCTCATGCTTCCTAAAGATATGTGCTGCACCACTTTTCTTTCACATTCACAGTCACTGTACACCTTAACTAAAACCTGGGCCCTGCCCATCACGAGCTCATCTCCTTCCCACACCACCTGTGCCCTTCTGGCTGGGCTGACCAGCACCATGGGCAGTGCACTGAGATGCTGTCACCCAGCCCAAAAAGGAGGGGATAAATGTCCTCTTGAATGAGTGCTTGGATATTAAGTTGTCTTTCACTTCTGAATTCTTGTAGCATTTTTTGTGATTTCTTCCAGCAGATATAACATTGGGGGAAATGTTAGGGATTGCCTTTTTTTTTTTTTTAACAGAAGGCTTGTTCTTTATAGATATATATATATATATTTCTATAACACTTTCTGTAATATTTTGTAATATTTCTAAGTTTTTTCTACCCACCTTTCAGCAATTTCCCACATTACAGGCAAATTTCAAGTAAAAGGTNTACACCTTAACTAAAACCTGGGCCCTGCCCATCACGAGCTCATCTCCTTCCCTCACCACCTGTGCCCTTCTGCTGGGGAGTGCATGAGATGCATGGGCAGTGCACTGAGATGGGCAGTGCATGGGCAGTGCACTGAGATGCTGTCACCCAGCCCAAAAAGGAGGGGATAAATGTCCTCTTGANCTTTTCTTTCACATTCACAGTCACTGTACACCTTAACTAAAACCTGGGCCCTGCCCATCACGAGCTCATCTCCTTCCCACACCACCTGTGCCCTTCTGGCTGGGCTGACCAGCACCATGGGCAGTGCACTGAGATGCTGTCACCCAGCCCAAAAAGGAGGGGATAAATGTCCTCTTGAATGAGTGCTTGGATATTAAGTTGTCTTTCACTTCTGAATTCTTGTAGCATTTTTTGTGATTTCTTCCAGCAGATATAACATTGGGGGAAATGTTAGGGATCTCAATTATTTTTTTTTTAACAGAAGGCTTGTTCTTTATAGATATATATATATATATTTCTATAACACTTTCTGTAATATTTTGTAATATTTCTAAGTTTTTTCTACCCACCTTTCAGCAATTTCCCACATTACAGGCAAATTTCAAGTAAAAGGTACAATATGTACGTGGCTTCCCCATTTTATACTTAATATTGAGGTTACATTGGGCTCTATATGAATACCTGTCAGATATTCATAAAAAAGATTAACCTGTCATCACTTCTTTGCCTGTTTCCTTTGGAATTTTGTAATAATGAATTTTGTATGCTATGTCTTTGTATTGCAACTTTTGTTGCTAGAAAATATAAGTTTTCTTTGTATACCTTCTTAAATTTTACTAGAACGATCATATCATCTGGTTTTGACACTAAGGATCAAGAATTAATAGGAATCAACAGAAAATGAAGTTAGCATGATGCAAAGGTCAAAGTACCACAGTTTGCCACCACCTTGTGTCAAATATATAAAGCATTAAAATATCAATGCTAAATTCTGATGACAGTACAAGTAAAAAAATGATAAAATAATGAATATTTTCTCAGACATATGTTTTTTAGGAATTACAGTTTAGAATTTAACACCCTATTAGCTAATTTTTTTCTCTCAGAAATCAATCTCCTGATGATAGGTTTTTAGCTAGGAAATCATAGCTAATTTAAAACAAAAAAAACCCAACAAATGCATTAACTTCAGCAAAACTTCTGCCTCCTAGTTACTCGTGCTTTGGGGTAAAGCAGCTAGAGAGGGGAGTGATCTCCCACAGCCCCAGTACCCTGATATAGGATGCAGAGGATGTGGAAAATGCAAACTGAAGCCACTGTCTTGACTGATTCAAACCATCAGCTTGTGCTTTGATGGCCCACAATTTCCTGATGTGTCCAGTATTCCACAATCCTTTCCCTTTGGTCAAGACAGTGCTTCTTTTGAAGGTCATCTATTGCCCTACTGGGTCTTCTTGACCACTATTTTGTTTTTTTGTCTATGCAGAAACCCATCTGTTCTATTAGCAGGTCACTCACTGGGCAGAGCCCAGACAGGTGGTGTTGGAGAGCTGGAAGAATACTTTCAGTGCATAATAGGTGCAATAGGTGTGGGGCTCTGATTTGCTATATAGATATTGTACGGTGTTTATGGACATATATAATCAGGAAAAATGGAAATGCATGTGGAGTCTGCTGCTTTCTGAATTTTGAAATTTAGTATAGTGTGCTGATAATTGGGATATTTATAACTCTAAGTAAACTAAAATATCCCTCTCCAGTTTATGTTTTCTCTTTTTTTTTTTTTTTCCTCATTATTGCTGAAATTTGGAAGGAAATCAGAACATTTAGTGAAAGGGAGTTTGTTTTCTAATCAGGTTTAGTTTTCAGTCCTAAAGAAAAATAATGAGTAATGGATATTTTGAAAGTCCATTTAAGTGTTTAGTTAGGGATTCTCAAACAATTAGTAGAAGATACACAGATTAATTAAGACTTTAAAAACTGAGAGATGTCCAAAAATTCATTAAATAGGAGCTTGAACTTGTTGTACAAGAAAGTACATCTGAATAAGTTTTGATCCCCTTTCAGACATTGCAAAAATAGACAATTAGTACTGTGAAATGTGTAATTCACAGCATGAGACATGACTTGATAACACTGCCAGATTTAAGATGGGACTAATTTTTTGACAGGTCTTCAACTTTTCTTAACCCACCTAATCTTTCCCTAATTATTATATTCATTCAGTTCACTGTGTTCTTTTGAATGCCTTGAAGGGGGAAATAGCATGAAGATTCTTCTATAAATGTCCATTCTTTGCCAACTACAGTTTAAAAGATATTTGAAATATTAAGCTATTAACTAAGACAAGTATGCAAATATAGGTCAGTTGCTTATGTTGAAAATTTTATATCCATTAAAATATTGTGAATTTCCCTCTGAAATTAATTAGGATTTTTGGACTGGCACAGGAATGTCTTTGTATAGGGAACGCTTGTAGTACAGAGGTAAAATTAATTATTTTCAAAGGGTAAATATCGAGACTTTAATGACACTTAGTGTAGCTGCCAACTAAGAGGTTTTCCATGGGTTAGTTTTCTAAATTGGCCTGAGTTCTTGCAGCTACTGGCAGGGGAGCCTGCCTGTATTCTGCTGAATTTCAGCACTTACATAAGATCTATGCTGAAAGCTAGATTTATTCACTATTATGTATGTTGAAAAATACAATGTTTTACACTTGTTATCATCAGATTCTTGAGGTCTCACTTAAAAAAACCCAAAAAACAAGTCAAGGGAGTCTTTTTATGGAATAGGAAAGAAATTAATTTAAGGATGGGTCTGATTAACTCTCAGAATGAAGGAAGTTATCTTCTCTGAAGATCACTTAAAAAACGAAGGTTGAGGATGAAGACAAGAACTTCATCTGGCAGAGTAAGAGAAACTGCTAATTTACATTTATGGAAAGCTTTGGAATGCCTTATCACTGCATATTTCTTACTAGGTTAAAATAAAAGTGGTCNTACAAATGCATTAACTTCAGCAAAACTTCTGCCTCCTAGTTACTCGTGCTTTGGGGTAAAGCAGCTAGAGAAGGGAGTGTTCTCCCACAGCCCCAGTACCCTGATATAGGATGCAGAGGATGTGGAAAATGCAAACTGAAGCCACTGTCTTGACTGATTCAAACCATCAGCTTGTGCTTTGATGGCCCATAATTTCCTGATGTGTCCAGTATTCCACAATCCTTTCCCTTTGGTCAAGACAGTGCTTCTTTTGAAGGTCATCTATTGCCCTACTGGGTCTTCTTGACCACTATTTTGTTTTTTTGTCTATGCAGAAACCCATCTGTTCTATTAGCAGGTCACTCACTGGGCAGAGCCCAGACAGGTGGTGTTGGAGAGCTGGAAGAATACTTTCAGTGCATAATAGGTGCAATAGGTGTGGGGCTCTGATTTGCTATATAGATATTGTACGGTGTTTATGGACATATATAATCAGGAAAAATGGAAATGCATGTGGAGTCTGCTGCTTTCTGAATTTTGAAATTTAGTATAGTGTGCTGATAATTGGGATATTTATAACTCTAAGTAAACTAAAATATCCCTCTCCAGTTTATGTTTTCTCTTTTTTTTTTTTTTCCTCATTATTGCTGAAATTTGGAAGGAAATCAGAACATTTAGTGAAAGGGAGTTTGTTTTCTAATCAGGTTTAGTTTTCAGTCCTAAAGAAAAATAATGAGTAATGGATATTTTGAAAGTCCATTTAAGTGTTTAGTTAGGGATTCTCAAACAATTAGTAGAAGATACACAGATTAATTAAGACTTTAAAAACTGAGAGATGTCCAAAAATTCATTAAATAGGAGCTTGAACTTGTTGTACAAGAAAGTACATCTGAATAAGTTTTGATCCCCTTTCAGACATTGCAAAAATAGACAATTAGTACTGTGAAATGTGTAATTCACAGCATGAGACATGACTTGATAACACTGCCAGATTTAAGATGGGACTAATTTTTTGACAGGTCTTCAACTTTTCTTAACCCACCTAATCTTTCCCTAATTATTATATTCATTCAGTTCACTGTGTTCTTTTGAATGCCTTGAAGGGGGAAATAGCATGAAGATTCTTCTATAAATGTCCATTCTTTGCCAACTACAGTTTAAAAGATATTTGAAATATTAAGCTATTAACTAAGACAAGTATGCAAATATAGGTCAGTTGCTTATGTTGAAAATTTTATATCCATTAAAATATTGTGAATTTCCCTCTGAAATTAATTAGGATTTTTGGACTGGCACAGGAATGTCTTTGTATAGGGAACGCTTGTAGTACAGAGGTAAAATTAATTATTTTCAAAGGGTAAATATCGAGACTTTAATGACACTTAGTGTAGCTGCCAACTAAGAGGTTTTCCATGGGTTAGTTTTCTAAATTGGCCTGAGTTCTTGCAGCTACTGGCAGGGGAGCCTGCCTGTATTCTGCTGAATTTCAGCACTTACATAAGATCTATGCTGAAAGCTAGATTTATTCACTATTATGTATGTTGAAAAATACAATGTTTTACACTTGTTATCATCAGATTCTTGAGGTCTCACTTAAAAAACCCCAAAAAACAAGTCAAGGGAGTCTTTAAGAGAACTCAACTGTCTTTTACCTCCAAGCAAGATTCTAGTAGTATACTCAGCACGAAGGCAAAAAAGAAATCTAAAATTGCTACCTTGAAATAACAGCTTTCTTCAGCAGAAAGGAGAAAAATAAATGAGTTGTCCAAATGCATATTTCTTGAAAGATTTGTAACTATGAGTTTTCAAATTTTTCAGCTATTAATTATAGTACAGTCAGTTTATTTGAAGACTGTTTTAATACTTAGGCTAAAGGATTAAGTAAATGCATGTAGTAATTATAATGATGTCTGAGTTGCCAGGATTCAGTGATAAAAGAAAAGCATCAGCAGCAATTCTCTTATCTGCCTTTTCATGAAAGGAAAATAAGATTGTGGAGAAGATCCTGATTTCCACAGATCCTAACTCTTCCTTNTATGGAATAGGAAAGAAATTAATTTAAGGATGGGTCTGATTAACTCTCAGAATGAAGGAAGTTATCTTCTCTGAAGATCACTTAAAAAACGAAGGTTGAGGATGAAGACAAGAACTTCATCTGGCAGAGTAAGAGAAACTGCTAATTTACATTTATGGAAAGCTTTGGAATGCCTTATCACTGCATATTTCTTACTAGGTTAAAATAAAAGTGGTCCAGCTAAGAAATCCTTTATTTTCTAATTCAGAGCTTAACTCACTGAACAGATGTTAATTGACTCCACTAAACAATTTGCATCTACAGAAGGTACAGACCCTCTAGCTAATTTGAACTCTCTGCAAACAGAACTTACTACTTTTTTCAAACTCTTCCCCTTGCAGATCATGTGCTTCCCTGGAAAGTCCATGCAGGCTTCTATACCAGGCAGCTTAAGAATTCAAGACAGAGAAATTACTTTGTTCTGTGAGCAAACATGACACAGGTTGATTTTCACTAGAGTAAAGCTTTCCTTTTAAACATGGATAGGTCACAAGTACATTAATCTTGTAGTCCTAAATGATAGGAGTGAAAGTCAACAAGGATGCTCTACACATACTTACCCATCCCCTTCTGATCCCTCCACTTCCAATTACTTGCTCACATGACTTTAATATTTGTGTAATCACATACCACCACCGTGTTTAATGGCTAGCACTGTGAAGTGTTTCATACTGGGGACTTTCATCTGGTTTACTAGTTTTAAATGTGATATTATGGCAAATACTGAAACGAGGTCAAAAAAGTTGCTCGGACACTTGTCTTAGGCTGCACTATGGGACAGTTGTATCTGGGCATAGATGTGATCTTTGGCCTGCCTATGTCTGACAGAACATACCAACAAGAGATGGATGACTGAATTTCATCATAGGACTGATTGTTCCCTGCCACTGTTTCAAACTAATCTCACTGAGAGGCATGGATGTAATACTGAATACTCTGGGAAGTGTGAGATCTGTAAGTGCTGTTGCTCTTCAGCGCTTTTTATCATTCTGCTTCTTACAAAACTTCTTGAATGCTGTTGTAAATATGGTGCCAACACCCTTGGATCACTAAAGGCATGAGTTCCCAGAAGCAGAGTAAATTATGAATTTTACAATATTTTTTGCAAACCTTAAGAGAACTCAACTGTCTTTTACCTCCAAGCAAGATTCTAGTAGTATACTCAGCACGAAGGCAAAAAAGAAATCTAAAATTGCTACCTTGAAATAACAGCTTTCTTCAGCAGAAAGGAGAAAAATAAATGAGTTGTCCAAATGCATATTTCTTGAAAGATTTGTAACTATGAGTTTTCAAATTTTTCAGCTATTAATTATAGTACAGTCAGTTTATTTGAAGACTGTTTTAATACTTAGGCTAAAGGATTAAGTAAATGCATGTAGTAATTATAATGATGTCTGAGTTGCCAGGATTCAGTGATAAAAGAAAAGCATCAGCAGCAATTTCTCTATCTGCCTTTTCATGAAAGGAAAATAAGATTGTGGAGAAGATCCTGATTTCCACAGATCCTAACTCTTCCTTCCCCCTAGGATTCTGCCCAGATGAACTTTGGTCCCTGCTATGTTTATGAGCAGTTTTCAGTGATCTCACATGTAACATATCTGATCTATGCAAGATGAAGATCTGTCCCATTGAAATGTTGCCTTTTTCATTATTTGGTCGCTTGGAAGGGTTTTTGTTGTTTGTTTGTTTGATTGTTTGTTTGTTTGATTGTTTGTTGGTTTTCTGGTGAGACACATTGGGAGGTAGAAGCAGTAGTCCAGCTGAAAAAAGTCTCTGATTTGTGAGGATTTTTGAAGGCCTGTTTCTGACCCTGTACCAGCAAATTCCTTACTCTTCCCATTAGACAGGATTTTCAGTCTGTGAAGAATGTGATGTCAAGACATCTTTGAGCATCTTGTGTTTCTCTTGGCAGTGCTTGCTGGCTAGGGTCATTGTCTTCTCACTTATTGTCTTCTCACATCACTACAGCTGTAGTGATGCAACTTTACAGAGTGGTTGCTCAGAACTTGTCCAGTCTGGAAAACCAAAAGGAAAGGAAAACCAAATAGCAGCACCTACTTAAAAACATAGGTTCCATTGTCAGGTTTGTAAGCACTTGTTGGGAAGGATTATTTTGAGAAGTACTGAGTATGAAGCACTTCTGTTGGAGAGAAGAGAAATTTGTCTTTGGTCAACAGCTGCATTTTATTTTTGAAATCAAGGTTTTTAAGTGCTAAATCTTAAATACCCAAAACACTAAAACTGCACTTCTGGTCTCTCTGTCCACTCAGAGTCTGATGCTTACTTCAAAGAGACCTCATGTTTCCTGGTAGCACAGGAGACAAAATTTCATCCAATATCTTGGGTTTTCCTGACATTAAGCCAGGATCAAACCCTCTAAATTCCCCCAGGAAATAGGGTAGCAGGGAAAGCCAGAGTCTCTCTAGCCCCCACATCTGTATGATCCTTGGGGTTCATGTCAGCATTTTTTTTTTCCTTTTTTGCCAATCTCTGATATAAAAATACTAGCTGCATTTGCAAGGGGTTTTTTTGAATTCTGGCTACATACTAAGATGCATCCAGATACCCAGACAGCAATTGCTGTCTAAGGTAATATTGCAAATGTCAATTAATTATGATGCAATGTTTTGTTTTAATAAGATATAACCCTTTTTCTCTGAGCAGGTGCACTGAAGAAGGCTGGTATCTCTTTGCAGACAGCTCAAATGGAGAGTTTGGTGACACAGCTGACATTGCTACCCCAGTCATCTCCCTTACAGGGCCCAGGTGCAAAATCATATTCTGGAACTACATGAATGGTTCAACAATAGGTTCTCTGGAGGTATGGAAATACTCTTTATTTTGTTTTGTTTTGTGTTTCTGCATGAAATTGCTGTGAGGAAATTTACGCCTTCTCTTTTAGTTTCATTAAAGCCCAGGCTGCTAATAAATGAAAATTAACAATTGCTAGCACTCTACTGCTCTCAATGTGTTATGATATGAAAGAAGCACTAGTTCAAATACTGGAGAAATTAGAAATTATAAATTTCTAACACAAGCAAAAATTGTGACTGTTATAGACATGCCATGATTGGAACTTCAATACAAGAAAAAGTTTTGTATCACACAGTACCATTTGACACTGAAAACCAGCAATAGCTATTTGGACATCAAGGCCTTTGGCTAATGTGGGAGCACGAGAAAAAGAAGTAATTGTATCAAAATTTGACATAAAATCTTGTAGAAAGAGTTTATTGCTTGAAAACCTTGAACATATCACTTTCAGAGATTATTTATATTCATATAAGCAATATTGAACTAGTTCTGTGCATATAAGCAACAAATTTTCTTTCCCACACCCTTTTCCTCATTGTGGTTTAAATAAAAGCACTTCTGTAAAGGAAATTTAAGTCATTAGCAGCTTGTATATCAAATAAGTCACTGCAGACAGAAATGAATAAAACAACATCATTGTTCTAAACAATTATTTTTGCCACACAACTGTGTGCTTATAATGGGATTTCCCAGGAATGTTATAGAATGCCTACAGCATGAGGAATGGATTGAAATAAATGCTCATATAAGTTACCCCGTCACCCATGCACTCAGTATCATATTGGATGTGGGCAGTGCATGAGGATTTAAATGTACAAATTATAAAAAATGGTGACAGAATTCAGCTGTTTTGAAAACAAAATTAATGTTTGTGTTGACATTAGAAATGTGATGTGGGATGTGGTGAACTACACGTTTTCTTGGATTTTTTCCTAAACAATTTTTAAAATATTGTTAAACTTCTCCCAACTAGGTAAAGATCTTGCTAGGCTGCTTGGCAAGTGGTCAAACATTAATTAATCAGAATCAGTGGGAAATCAGAGGATAAAGATGGTTCATCCTCAGTTTGAAGGCTTGGGACCAATTAATGTGCTTTGGGACTTCTTTGCACACTCCAGGGTCCAGGCTCCTTTGCAGTGTAAGAGCCCATGTTCATGGGGATCACGTTCAAGGAGTGTTTTGTAGAAATCAACTGCAATTCTAGGGAGCCTTGCCCACTATTACCAGCCCAACTATACCAGTATAGTTTTTTTCTTTTCTCAGTTTCCACACTGATTACAATTTCCCTCTATTCTTTAACTGATCCTCCCTCTCCCCCAACTTATTTCATTTTCAGATGTACCAAAGGAAAATCATGAAACCTTTGCACACTGTTAATAATTGCCTGGTTTCAATTGCTTGATTAATCAACTAATAATGGGTGTAAGAATAACTCAGACTATAAAATTATTTAGGTGATTTCTCATTATTTATATTAAGAAGACCCTAAGTATTGAAGGAATGGGAATATCTTCTTTGCTTAAAAGACCTTTTATCCATATCTTCCCCCAAGACTACCACATTTTTTTTTACTTTTGCTTGTAAGTCTGCATGCATGCCATCAAATATCGTGTAAGATTTCTGAAGATTTTCCTGCCCTTTGCATGAATGGTTACCTTCCTGTGTTTCCATTACTTTCTTAAATATTTGTATTTTAAGATTTGCTGTAACTTCCCTGAGAAACCTCAGTTTGATTGTTTGTTGCAATCCTTTTTATTTAGTTTCTGTACTTTGACTTGGCATGGGCAATTCTACCAAACTATTAGATGTGCTTTTTTGCAATGTAATTGAAATGCATAGAGGTTCAAAGTGCATTAAGGTACAGGGAAGCCGTGGGTTTTAATAGCAGACAAATTAATGGCCATGTTTTACTCTGAAGTTTTAACCTTTTTTCATGATATGATAGCAAATATGAATTTATGATGCAGGAATTGGATATATAATAGAGTAAATAATTTACAGCCTGTAAAAACATGTATGTGTGTGTCTACAGTCACACACATACCTTCATATAAATATATTGTTTGCATTTAAGAATAAAAAAGATACTTTCTTATTCAGCACTCTTTATTCTTTCAAATAATGTCTATAATACCTTTCTCACTAATTTATTTATTTTCATTTTAAATTCATGTCTTCTATGGCAGATCTTCCTGTCTACAAAGTCAGAAGTCACTTGTTTTTCTATCCAATTTAATATGTTATCTATTCCTTTTTTTTTTTTTTCCCTAAAATGAAAGCTCTTTAGTGTGAGGATTTGCTGTTTCCTTGGCAGTACTTACCTGTTATGCAATATCATATACACTCATGGGACTGCATAAATTTAAAACAAAAAAAAGGGTTTTTTCATTATGATGAAAAATGCCTGGGCTGCCCTAAGAAGATTACACAGCATAGCAGTAAATCCTTGAAAGCAGAAGTAGTTCAGGCAACTGGTGAATGGATGTTTAGCTCTGCTAGTACCAGCTGGAGACACAGCTTGACACACTTCATCAAACACCCATCTTGTTATTGTCAGCTCAGTCGAATTTGGATGCCCAAGAGATTGGACCAAAGAATATTTAGGGCTCTGCTGATGTTGAAGTGTGTCATCATTCCCCAATTTGCTGTTTACAAGGGTATTGGCTTTTAAAAGTCTTTCATTGCTCAGAAAGATGAAATTTTGTCTTTATAAAAAAAAAGAAAAAAATTTATTTGTAGAAGAAACAAAATGTTTCATAAGAATCAGGACCAGAAAATCCACCCTGGAAGAGCAGCTAATTGTATGCATGAACAAATATATTTTTCAGTAAGTCTTGTTAACCCTGTTTCAATGTTAACAACTGAAAGACAACCCACTAATGAACACTTTTTATTCACTGCTAGCCACTCTAGATAAATTAATGAGATAACTTTATCCAGTTAAGGCCGTGGGCTGGGTATGTTAATGAGGAGATCAGAAAATCTTAAAACATTATTTTCTTAGTATAGTCATTTATACTAAGACATATCCATGTGCATCAGGTTGGACATTAGGAACAGCTTCTTCACCCAGAGGGTAGCTGGGCTCTGCAGCAGGATCCCCAGGGCAGAGGGCATAGCACCAAGCCTGGCAGAGTTCAAGGAGCACCTCAGCAGTCCCAGGCATATGATTCAGCTTTAGGTAGTCCTGCAAGGAGGACAACTCCCTTCCAATTCCAGATATTCCGTGGTTCTGTGAATTTTAATGGTGGAATAGAGATTAGATCTACAAGATAATATTGTACTCTTGTATGTGATTGTAGGGCTGTTACTTGAGTTGGTAATGGAAACATTTTTTTGTGACCTAAAGTTATTTTCTTTTTTAGGTACTCTATAAAAGCAGTAACAAGACATCTAAACTGTGGACTCAAAGTGGCAGCCAAGGTCCCCAGTGGAACAGAGCAGAGGTGTTCTTAGGAATTCGTTCAAATTTTCAGGTGTGTCTTCCAATGTGATGTTCTTCCTAGAGAGCTGGATATTTGTACTTCTGTATTAAACATTCTTCGTCTTCTCATTTCCCTTTTCACACTATGCATGTACCTCTCCTCCTGCCTAGAAGAAATCATCTTTTTGGCTGTCTTATTAGTTATCTGAGCTGGACTCATGTTTTTGGAGATTTCTCACTCCTCTTTTATCTCAGAATGATATCCATTTTTAAGACTGAGAATCCCATCTATCCATGAATCTAACTCAGCTTAAAATATTCTACTTCTTTCTCCTTAGTTTGCAGTAAGTAAAAACATCTGGATTTTGAAAAAAGGATCTTGAGCAGGATGTTTGCTTTGAAGTTGGAGCAGATTCCCAAACCTCTTAGAGATACTTGCTTAGTTGCAGACTTACAAAAAAAAAAAAAAAAAAATCCCCAAGGATAGTCAGTAACATATTTTTTTAAAAGAGTTACATTTCCTGATACTTCTATCTTGGAATTTTAATGAAATTTTAAAATTCTTTTTACTTTCATGGGAATAAATGATGAATGGCAGACTAGTCTTTTTCAGAATTTTTTTGCAGAAGTAGGAAGAACCCTTGCAATTAGTTCAGGATGAGTGAGGACTAGTATCTCTTTGAGTGGCATGATTAATTTCCTTTTTTGGTGTGCTTGGTAATGTTAGAAGATGGTCCTTCCATAACTAGAGAGACAGATCTGTACCAACTGTAGTACAAGATTTCATAGAACTGTGCTTTAACAGTAAGAACTGACCACTTCATATTAAAAGATTTGTGAGGACCATCAGTCTCTGTTCTTTTCATGTTGTGTGTATAAGCTTTTCTCTATCTTATCAGTGGTTTACTGTAATAGCTCTGTAATTTTTATTAGGTTATTTTCAGGGCAAAACGTGGTGTCAGTTACATGGGAGATGTGGCAGTGGATGATATTACCTTTGAAGATTGTTCCCCTCTGCTAATCTCAGACAAACCTTGCACATCAGAGGAATTCATGTGTGCCAACATGTACTGCATCCCAAAGAGTAATCTGTGTGATTTTGTAAATGACTGTGAAGATAACTCAGATGAAAGCCCTAGTATTTGCAGTAAGTATGGTAGTTTTTTAATATAATTATCATAAATAACTGTGCTTGCTGTGAATTTTTAATACTCAAATACTTTTGACAACTCATCAGCTAAGAAAGCAAACAAGAATGTAATAATTTAATTCTATTCCTTGGCTTTTAAGGATTTTTAATTATTGTTATTTAATTTAAAATCCACGATACAAAATACAAAGAACTGCTAATGGATGTCTTAAAATAACTCAGAAAGCAGCTGTCTTTAAAAGCAGAATAAAATTATCCTGCTTTCCATATGAAAAGAATGTATTAAAGCTGAAAAAAATTCAAGCATAATACCTTTGGGAGACGAGATATACCCTCCTCAGATATTTCAAGGGTTGTCAGGTCTCAGCAAATTATTTTAATCTGAATATTGTACAATTTTGGTTTTACAAGACATATCAAGATGCAGCATATGTAGTATCTGATTCAAAGAATGTTTCATATCAAAGGACTCCTTCAGAATCACAATATATGGTATTAACACTTCCTTCTTTTACTACTACAAATGTGGGAAATGCTCACACAATCAAATCTCTGTTGTTTGGTACCATATTAGCAGTTACCTCATTTTTACTGAGAATATTAATTCAGTTTATCAAATTCTCAGTGAATAAAATTCTTTGAAGCAAAGGTATGCTGATATGAAAGCTAAGGTACATGGCAAAGGAACCATGTTTTGCAAATTATTTTCATACTATTAAACTACTCAATAATTTCCAATCCAGGAATAGTGCATCACTAACCTATACAGGGACCAGCTCAGATCTTCTGCAAGTAAAAATGAAGAGTATTTCAAGTTGCAATTACTCGTTAAAAATATTCTCAAGCTTTGACTTTTGTTTTCTGAATTTTTTTTAAATTTTAATGGGGTTTTTTTTGGTTGCTTGCTTGTTCAGGTTTTTGGGGTATTTTTTGGGGGGGTTTCTGCATTGTTTGTGTTTCCCATGAAATATCATCAGACAAATATAAATTGAAGCATTAAGGGCAGAATGGTTCAAATAAACTGATGGGTTTTCATTTTGCAACTACTATAATAAATATTTTATTCCAATTTACCATTGGAAGAGATTAATTGAAACAGTCCCATACATTGAATGCTTTCCTCTAATGTGTTTTTTATTATTACTTTAAAGTAATGAAAAAAAATTGCAAAAAAAATTTAAAAATTTTCCTAACTGTATTTTAATTGTGAGCTTTATAGTGAAGCATTATGGTGCTTTAAAAGTGCAGGAATCCTTAAATGTGCAAGTGCACAATCATCTGTAGTAACTTGAGCTTCTAATTAGGCTGCCTAAATTCTCTTTTTCATCAGTGGAGTAACTTGTTTTCAGACGGAAGTTCATGCCACTTAAAATCAGTTGTTTGAGTTAAATTAAAGAAGTTGTCCTGTAGATATTATTATTATTATTATTATTATTATTATTATTATCCTGTGAATATTTCTCTTTGTTGACAATCAAACCTTGTAGAGATGCTACAAGGACATCTAAACTTAGGTTAGGTAATACAAAATATGCACAGCATTAGCAGGGATATCAGTGCTCATGCCTTAAGGTCTTGATTCTTGAAAACATGTCTTTAAAATGAAAAGGTCAGTTGTAAGCATGAATTTTATTGACTCAAGATGGCATTTGTAAATAATGGAAGGAATTTCTTCAAGAATGGTCTTGAAATATTAAGTAACTAAATCAGTTGAAAAATATGATTCAGATAAATTTTATGGGTAGTTTCATTCAGCTGAGTTAATCTACAATCTGTGATTTTCATAAAAGATAATAATATAATTTCACATATCAGGTCTGGATTGGTTTAATTGTTACTTCAGATGGCACTATATTTGCAGACAGAGGTAAAAGGGAAGCTAGTTTTGCCAAGCCGTTCGTACTTTTAAGAAATAGTTTGTAACTTTTTTACTTTACGACATTCACGGATTAAAATTCAAAGAAAAAATGTTTTATCTGCTTTCAGCCTGAAATTTTTGAGGTAGCTGTCTTTCCTGTTTTGGTCCATGTGTAGATTCCATGGATTCTAGATCTTTAGCCTGGTTACTGATGCTTCTGAGTACCTTTCAGTTAAATAAAACTACTTTCAAGTGGCTGAACTTTACCAGACCTCAGATTTTGAGTACATGTCTCTTTTGGAAGAGATATTCTGTAATTTTTGATATTGTTCTACAAAATATTACATACAGTTTCCAAATTTATCTTCAAGGCACTTTCCTTTTCAGCAATAATAGTAAAAATATTCAGGGCACAGTCAAAATCTTCTTGAAGTCTGCTGAAATTCCAGCTTATTTCAGCAATTTTACTCTTACTTGGTAATCACTAGAATGAACTTATAGAGGTATATAGAGAAAAATATACAGAAATTAAACTTCTGGAATGATGCAACTGACTTAATTTATGTGGACAGTTTACTCACCATGCTGGCTCTTTTGACATTCAAGATTCAAAAATGTATAAAGAATATGCATGTTGTTTCATATAAAAATCAACCAAAATTATGAAAGCNGTGGACAGTTTACTCACCATGCTGACTCTTGACATTCAAGATTCGAAAATATTATAAAGAATATGCATCAACCAAAATTAAGAAAGATTTCTTCTTTTCTAGGTCTTAAATACAACTTAAGGAGATATGTAGACAATCACAGAATCATTTATGTTGGAAAAGACCTTTAGGATCATTAAATCCTGCTATTAGCATTACTAAATTCACCACCAAACCATGTCCCTAAGAGCCACATTTATGTGGCTTCTAAAGAAGTGGTTGATGTTGGTGAACCAACCACTTTCCTGGGCAGCCTGTTCCAATGTTTAACAACCCTTTCAGTGAAAAAATTTTTCCTAGTATCCAGTCTTAGCCACTGCCAGTGCAACTTGAGGTCCTTTCTTCTCCTATTACTCGTTACTCGAGAGAAGACACTGAGCCTCACCCCACTACAACATCCCTTCCAGCAGTTGTCAAAAACACAANCCTGGGCAGCCTGTTCCAATGTTTAACAACCTTTTCAGTGAAAAAATTTTTCCTAGTATCCAGTCTTAGCCACTACCAGTGCAACTTGAAGTCCTTAAGCAATGTGGTCACCCCGACCCTCCTTTTCTCCAAGCACCCCCAGCCCCCTCAGCTGCTCCTCTTCAGACCTGTGCCCAAGGCCCTTACCCTTCTTTGGACACAATCCACCACCACCATAATTTATCCATGTTTCTATATTGGCAAAGAAAATACAAGTGAATTGAGGACTTGTGCAAAAGTAAACTAACTTTGGGTGTGATTGGACTCAGGATTATCACACCCACATTTATGTTTTGGCTGTATCTGTCTATATAGAAGCTGTGCTTCTATGAGGCTCAATACTTTCATTTGGATGTGTCTGTTCCCTAGATAGAGGCATTTCTTCCTGTTCTCACCCAATCTTAACACATTCCTTTAGAAGGAGGCTGGTTTTCTGCACATGTCTTGAATGCTCTATGGGGGGCCAGTTAAGACCCTAAGGAGCTAAAATTTGGTTGTATTTATACCAAGGATTTATACAAAGGATGTTGACTGTAACAAAAAAAGCACTGGACCCACCTCATATATATGCAAGTGGGTTTATCCTAATATTATAGTCCAGGACATTCAAAATGCTCTTTTTAATGAGATACATGGATATTATTTTTTATAGTGAAGTTTGGTTGGTTTTTTTTTTTTTCCCCATAGGTTGGAGTACTAAGTTGCACTATATGTACTTAATTAACTACTTGAAAATAAATCTCTTTTCATGTGTGGCAAATATATTTCAGGTACATCTATTGGGCATTGCAATTTTGAGTTTGACCTTTGTGGATGGAAGCAAGATGAAAATGATGACTTCAACTGGCACCTCAGAACTAGCAGTACTGCAAAACTGGGCACTGGACCAGCTACTGATCATACACTGCAAGAGCCATCTGGTCATTATATTTTTATAAAGAGCTCATTTTTTCAGCTACTAGGACAGAAAGCTAGGATTTCTAGTCCTGTCTTAAGCAGAAAGAATAAAAACTGCACGGTATGTGAGGGTGTGGGAGTAGCAGAAATGAAGAATTTGATTTCTAGATTGCACCAGGAGAGTACTCCTAAAATTATTAAAGATAATTACTGAAATAATTCTTGAGAAAAAAACCCCATACTTTTGTGGAGAAGTCAGGATCAGATCTAATTTCATTTTAACCATAACAAAAAAAATGCATCTTGCTGCAGGAGAAGAGTTACTCTGGAAAGAAATGAGTACTCTGTGAGATTCAGATGAAGCTGCCAGTAAATGCACTGTCTGATTTACAGTGTCTTATGCAACTCATCCAAAGTAACAAACAACTATTTAATGGTTTCTGACTTTATGAGAAAGTGTGTATAAGTGCAGTAACAATTGCTTTTCAAAGGATATAACTGCAAAAGGAAGGATGTGTAACAGAAGGTTTTGTTACCAGCTCTTCCCTAGAAAATGGAGAAGTGTAAGCCGTGATCTTCCAAAATCTTACAGCACATTGCAGGGAATTCAGCTTGAAAATTTCTTTGCAAACCTGGAATAAAAAGTTTCCTGGTTTTGATACATCTTTTATAGTCTTTGATAAAAATATAATGTCCCAGAAACTTTAGCTATGCCTTATTTTGAAACTACAAGTTTACCTTTATGCATCTAATAAGTAGGCCTCTCAGGAGGATAATTTTTATGAGGACATTTATAAAAAAGGTTCTGAAATTAACTGTTTGTAATCAAAGAACTATGCTCATTAAATGAAGATGGTCTTAGACTGAAATAGTCCTAAACAGTTTATTGGCTATGCAGGTGACATCTCTGGGAAAAATGTCCATTCACGAGCCTCTAGTTTCATTTATCTCATACTATTCCTGAGGAATATTCCTGAGCAGTTTATCTGTAACTTGGAAAGAATCCTGCTTATGTTCGAGATTTCTAACCAGTTCATTTTACTGAAACATTTTTCTCTGAAAAGTCTACAATCTCTTTATAGATAAGAAAGTCAGGAAGTATTAAACATAAAGGATTTGATTTATGATTCAAAAGAAAACTTGAATAATTATGATATTTAGTAGCAAAATTTAATCTAGCCATTATAAAATTATCTTCAAAATTGGAACCATGTCAATTTTTTGTATTGCCTAAAATACATATATTAAAAGAATTCTGCTTACACAAACATGGAGATCTTGGCATTCTGCTTCTAGCATCAAATTTATGAGTATCTCTTTCTCTACATTATCTAGATATTACATATCTATTTTATGCTCCAAAAATAACTTTTCCACTTTTTGACTTCTATTAAGCGTAATACATATGTAAAGAAATGCAGAATAACTGAGAATGACATGTTGACATCTGTACTGTTATGTATCACACCTTAAATGCAATTAAGTGCTTGACATGTAACTATGGGAAACAGTTGCTTTTATCACAGAGAAAATTATACACAAAAACATGCAGGTTTATGCACTTTGTACAGACCGAACTCTTGACATCCATGATAGGGCCTGAAGCAGTCAGTCATATTTGTGATATTTTACTTTTTGCAGGTTTTGAGCAGTTCTGAAACTTACACATAGATGAATGTGCAAAGGAAGGGCAATTATTGGTATACGAAATTGTATGAATGCAAAAAAAATACGTGAAGATCTGAAAACTCATCTTATAAGATCAGAGAGTCCCCTGAAGTATTTTACTCCTTTCTATGGGTTATTTGAGAAGAAAATGCTTCATCATATTGCAACAAATTTAGTATGGGATCTTAGATCATTTCAAATCATTGGAAAATGAACATTTACATCAATTGAATGAGTTTTATGCATAGAAAACAAATATAGAGCAATAACTATCAAAGGACATAAATTAATAAAAGTATTTTGTCTATATACAAGACTTTCAGAAACAAAGCTGCACTTTCAAAAGGAATGGAAATCCAAGACTGAATTGGAGAGTGCAGTTAAATGTGATGAATTTTCACAGTGGTCTTTTATCACTGTGATATGTATTTGGTCTTTTGTATTTAAAAAAATTTCCTCATTTTTACTAAAAATAAATAAATCACTGTTTTGTAATCCAAGTACCTCTTACATATTTTAGGTTTCTTTGGGGTTGTTTCTGCATATGTCCATGTAAAAGTTTTGCTCCCATTACAGATTAGATTATTGTCTGATTGCACATTCTATAGCCTACATAAACACATTTTTAACCAGAAATTGTTCAGTAAACTGAAGTTGCTTCCTATCTTGTAAATGGCACTACTCCATTCCTCTCTTTTCTTAAGAAATATTTTAGTTCTCTCCCATTTATATGCAAGAGTCATCCAAAGGCATGCAAGATCTGCTGCTGAATATTTAATGCTGGTTTTGAAGTCTGGCTTATGGAATAGTCATAGAATTGCCACTAGTAAGTCGTTCTGTTGCCTTTTGATTAAATTATTTTTCAATCAGTAAAATTAATGACTACTCTGAATGCTATTAGTAATGCTCAGTTGTAGAATTAGAGTAAATACAATAGCAGAATTTGACTGAAGTCACCTACTGCATTCTTTATGCTCTTGTTTTGCTTACAGATAATTTTCTATTATCATATGTATGGAGCTCACATTGGATCGTTGATTATCTACCAGAGAACTACATTGAAACACGAAAAAATTCTCCTTAATCTTACTGGAAACCAGGGAAATTTCTGGCAGCGCAAGGCACTGACCCTCTTTGGAGATGGAGATGAAGATTTTCAAGTTGTCTTTGAAGGGGTAGCTGGAAAAGGTCCCAAAGATGGCATAGCACTTGATGACCTCACGTTTTCCAGGGAGTGCTTACCATCCCAGGAGTTTTTACCAGCAGAACCCACAATGCTACCTCCAACAGGTATGTTCCAGCTATGGACAGTCTATGTAAATTTGGAAAGAAGGAATAGCAGCATTATTTTAATTTCTTTGTCTCTCCTTCAAAAGAGAAATAGTATAAAAATACATATCTTTAGCAAGATATGTATATCTTTATATAAAAGATATACATATCTTGCTAAAGACATTCAGAAATTTTAACACTTTTAGGCAGCCCATGAAATTCTAACAAAATCATTTTATTAAATAGTTGTTTAGATATTGAGTCAACTTTTGTGAATCTGCAAAGCTTCTTTTCCTGCCATGTATACTTAGCCAATATCCTGCTTAATTCAGTAGGATTTATTTATCAAAAGTTGTAAAATAGAGTTGTTGTAGAATAAAGAACTGAGTGGGACAGAGCTAATATGGACAGTTTGCAATAAGGCCAGCAGGCTTAAATGGTTTTTGGCTGATAGGAATTGCTACTAATACTGGTTAGGCACCATATCCATCTTCTGCCTGTGTGGTATGGTGCCAGCATCTGTGCAATTATTTGCACCATCCTCACTTACTGCACTAGGGAAATAAAACTCAGAAAACATTTACCAGAAATTATACAGTTTGGATGGGGATGGATCCCAATAACCCCAAGGTAAGAGCTACTCATGAAAGCGCTGCTGCTGTAGGTTAGCAGTATTTGCTTGGACAGAAATGATGAAGGAGAGACTCTTTGATGGAAGAGGAAAAATCTTTTTCCACCTTCCACATTTATCACAGAGCTACTGAAATGTAACTCCCTGAAGTGGAATTTAGGAGACGCATTTTGTTCCTGGGTCTACTACAAGTTTCCTGCATGGCTGCAGAAAGTAATTTTATCTCATGTCTCTGTCTTTCTGATCAATAAAACAAAGTTAATATTTCCCAGTGTCAAGGACTACCATGAGAATGGATCATTAATTTATGTGAGCAACTTTGCTTTGTTACTGCTGCTAATGAATAGCCTTCCCCTTTAGGATGTCATTAAGTGCTGCTCAGGCATTGTGAAATAACAATGATGAGACTACATCAAACCCAAGAAGTTGCACTGAACTTTGAGCACAAGATAAGCAGGAAAGATATGGGCAAAATTTTCCAGACATCTCTCTGCTAAGGTGCCAGTTCTAGTTCTATTGGCTTCTTACTTCTGCCAAGCCAGTCATGGAAATTTATTGCGAATGACATTTGTGTTTTTAAGTTCAGCTTTATATGAATGTTACCCCAGGAGGAACACTAGCAAGCTTTCTGATTCTTTATTTTTGTTGTATTCAGACTCTATCCCTTTAATGGGAGATGCAAGTCCCTGTGGCAATGTTAGAAGCTTTAAAAGCTTTGGTTTGGATGGTAAAGGATGTTCCAAAACACCTTTATGTTTTATAATAAAAAAGATACTAAAATCTCAGGAAAGAGCCTCCAGAGACTGATTTCTTGGTGTAGCTCATATAAGATGTACTTTGTGAACTTCAGAGGTTCACAAGACTTTAAGGCAATGGTTTAAAGTCATCCTTACAACAAACCATATTTTTTACATTGACAAATTTTACTTGTCCAGGATAAGAGTTTATGTGACCTACTGCGGGGTTCAACTTACAGCTGCTACTTAGCAGTGGTATCTGTTTGCATCACTGCTTGTAAGTGGGTCTGCTTCTGCCCATAGAAATGCTCTGAACTGTGGCAAAATGCATGCTGGATGTTGTGCATAGTGCTCTGTAATGCAACTTTTTAAAATAGAGCCAGCTAAAATGGCCATGATGATCAGCTGCAAAAATCTGCACCCTAGACTTATCTGCTTATATGTAGAAACAAAGGAAAGTTTAACCAAAAGTAAAACACTTCTACCCATTGATCAATTTTTTGAAAGTTTCTGAGGATGAAGAAGATCATGCAGCAAAGATCTGTTTCCTTCTTTTCTCCAGCTATGGAATATATTTGCTAAGAAAGTAAAAATATTTCTTCTTTAAGAGATAAACTCATAGTTTTTGAGATCTACTCTAATACAATTCCTTTTCAATTTTTTATTTCTTCTAGATAATCTCTGTAATGCACATATCAAAGGAGATTCTTCTGAGCCTTATTGAGCCATATCACTGTGTGAGACAAGTATACTAATTAGTCTTTGCTTTTTATTTCTGTGCATAGAGTCATATGGCAATGAATGCAGTGTAAAGATGAAATTGAACAGAATCATTAAATGTTCCCATCTGTGACACAGACTCACTGTTCAGAGGAATTTTTCCCTGGTTCTATATGAACACCTTAAAATTCTGCACATTAACATATTCTAAGGTGGCTGTTTCTTTCAGCCAAACATACAGTAATGTTTAAAGGCAGGAAGTGAACACTGGACCACTGGAGAAAATAATTTTGAAAGTTAGCATTGTAATTTCCTGTAAACTACAGGATACTGTAGATTGTTCTCAATATGCTGCTTAGCAACAACAATGCTGAACTGCAAAGCCACTGAGAGCCACTTAAATTGCTGGGCCTGAGAAACAATAAACATCATTTTAGGATGGCCCTTATCAAATTTTCACTGTATGAACATCAGTTTTTGCTCCTGTGTCGCAATGGTACTGTGTGGAGGAAAATGGAGAGACAATTTTGTTCTAACAATGCTATTTGTGCCTGTTGCTGTGTCTCTGCAGAGAGGTAGGGTTTTGAGTTAGGTTCTGCCTTGTGTAAAAGGCTGCCTGTATCCACATCAGCCCAGAAGAGACCCTGACAACACTGAACCTTGTGAAAGAAGCAGTTGTTTCTGTATTTGGTTTGTGGGGCAAGGTTTTGGTGGCAGGGGGCTACAGGGGTGACTTGTGAGAAGGTGCCAGAAGTTTCCTTCGTGTCTGACAGAACCAGTTCTGGCTGGCTCCAGGATGGGCCCAGCAGGCCAGGGCTGAGCCCACCAGTGAAGGTGGCAGCATCCCTCTGATAACAGATTTAAGAAAGGGAAAAGTTGTTGCACAAAAGCAATTGCAGCCAGAGAGAGGAGTGAGAATATGCAAGAGAAGGAGTTTTGCTGGCCCCAAGGTAAGGGAAGAAGAGCAGGAGATACCCCTGCAGCCTGTGGTAAATACCATGGTGAATTAGGCTGCCTCATTGCAGCCATTGAGCTTAATGGTGGAATAGCTATCCATGAATAATATTTTGCACTTACAGTTTTTTACAAAAGAGTCATCATGGATTTGACAACAATTTCCATGATCTCTAAACTTGGTTTTCCTATCTTCTTTCTATCCCTTCCTTCCTGCAGTGTTGTTACTGACTATAAAAATTGCAGATCGCTCCATCAGAATTTCTGCTCATGTCTCCTTTCATTCACCTGGGAATACAACAGCTGCCAAGGGCTGCCTGATCAGATTAGCAGGCTACAATGAAGAAAAGTTATTCCAGAGACTAGGGAACTGGTATCTGCTGACTTCAGTTTTGTAGAGAAGACAGTTATTTTCAGTAAACTAAAAGTAATTCACCGAAGAGTGGAACATGTCTTTGAGAACTTTGAGAACATAGGAATATTAACAGAGAATCACATCAAAGTCCATTTCACTTGATATCCTCTCTACTGCTGTCAGTGAGATGCTGAACATATATGATACTTCTTCTTAATGTTCCTAATATTTCCTTTTTAGGTGACCTCACAAACCAAATATGGTTTTGGATATGTCGTAAACCTTAATGCATTTGCCTTCTGTATAGAGCCTAGTTTCCCTAGAAACACATTCAGAAGTATAGCCCCCTTCTCATTTTTTGTAGCAAGTTGCACAGTTCTGCCACTTGCAGAGTAAAGACTCTGTCTTTACTCTCTTTTTATTGAAAATGGTGAACAGCCAAACACATCTACTCCATACTGTTCTCTATGCAGTCATCCTTAAGCAACATTATACACTGAAGGAGTTTCAACTTATTTCTTACATGGAAACTATTCCTTATGTTTTCCTTTCTCTGATTTTTAAAAAAATCCACTATACTCTTTTGTGATTGTAAAATCAGGTCCGTATAGAGCATTTAGGAAATGAGTGACCAGTGGAATGATAATGTAACAAAATGACTATTTTTCTCTTTTCTCTCTTTCCTGATAAATCCTAAAACCTTGATTGTTTTGTCCTTTTTGAACATTGGGCTTTTGTGTTCCTGGAACTGTTTCAGAACTGTGCTGTGTCACGCTTTAGGAGTGGTAGTGATAGGATTCCAGAACCTGTGAAAGATGGACTGTGTTGTTCTGTGGAAGTCAATAGCATCACATTTCATTGCCAGTCATTCAGGGTGCAATTAATTTGCTAAATTGTGGCTGTTTATCTCCATTGGATTTGTATAAAATAACTGACACACCTGTGGGGGCTGGATGTTATAGGGATTATAAGAAAGTGAATGTCCTGCAATGGCAGCTGATGTCAGAAAGGTTTTTTATTTCATAACTAACACTGGGTACATTAAGCGTGTTCATTTTCACAAAAAACTTGTCCTATTATTCATAGTTATTCCTAGCTTATATCACCCTGAATACCTTCACATCACTGAAAAATTTTCTTAACTTGTAACTCATGCGCTTCCCTTGTCTTTTAAAAGTAAAGAATACAGTCTTGCTGTTCCTCTGTTCTTTCTTTGGGATTTTTTTGTTTTAGTTGATGGAGGTTTTGTTTTTTTTTTTTGGTTCCATACCGATTTTTAAATCATTTTAGTAAAAATTTCTACTTCACAGAAACATTTTAAAATTTATATAATTCGGCAGCAACATAATTAAAATAAATACATGCAAAGTAATAGAATAACCAGGAAATCAGATTTGCCAAAAATATTTTCATTTGAAATATAGCTCAAAACTCTAGAGTGTACTCTAAAGGCCAAAGGATAATGCTTATATCACTCTTTTGCCATTATAATTAGATCTATAAAAATTTACAGACACATAAATAGAAATAACTTTGGCAGTTTTTGTAACTTATATATAATTACAAGAATAATAAAATTTTATGCTTCAGTGCATAATGTGATCTACTGAAAAGAGGAAAAAAAGTCTTTTTATGCAGAACTAATCAAATAACAAAGCATTTACAGCTTCATTTAAAACAGCCAGCATTGACGATTGACTGAGAGAACAGGATGCGAAATAAATAAAGTAATATTTCCAAAGCATTTTAAAACCAGTTCTGGGAAGAGAAAGAAAATTCTTTCTTCTGAAAAGAGAAGAAACAAACCTGAAACCAAACAAAAATAAACAATTAGCCCTGAAACAGCAATAAAAGCTTAACAAAAACCAGTCAACCAACTAGACAAGGACCCCCAACAAAAAACCCCAACAAAAACAAGCATATAAAGAGTACTCAACATTTCTTTTGGAAGATTGAATCTCTATATGTAGTTGTTTTAATTATATACAGCAGATTGTGAAGGGGTTTTTTATTCATTGGTAACTGAACATATTCTCAGATATATCTTGAATTAATTTCCACACAAAAGGCAACTTTCATTTTCATTATACAATAATACAAAAGGTTTATCATTATGGTATTTTAAAACCAAGAAATCTACATGTTTATTTTTTCCTCTCTCCTTTCTGTTACATTATATGATTCCTTCCATATTTTTCAGAAAAATGGTGGAAATACTGTAGAGCTTGCTATAAAGCTACTACATTTGAATATGAAGTAGTCATGAATACAGGTTACTTGAATTCAATTTCTACATAAATATTATGAAAATTATCCTTTTTATTGGCTGTGAAGGAGAAAAATATACAGCCCAGATTTTGCTGGTGTATTTTCTAATTCTATTGAGCTTTCTCCAATTAAGTTCCAAATCTGTGTAACTTTACACAGATTGTACTTTATCACTGTACTTTATCAATTTAACTGGAAATATCTTGCACCACCTTTTTAATTCCACAGTTTCTTCTGATTCTTTTTGCTTGTTTGTACCTTGGACTCTAATCTATCTCCTTTTATTTCAAGCTCTAACCTTACCAGATTTTATAATGGTTTGAAAGCAATGTGCCCATTTGCTAGACTAAAAAAGAGAATCACATATGGTTTTACTGGTCTAATTTGGAAAATAATGACAAAAAATTTGGAATGGTTTGTAATTTTAAGGGAGTTAAAAATATTTTTTTCCACTATTCTCTGGGTATTTAGAATACATTTTGGTCCCTAAACAACTACAACATTTGAACATACAGTAAAGTACAGATAATTTGAAGACATTTTCCATACTTAATAATAATTTTATAAGAAACAAAAATTTTCCCCTAGTTATTCTCAGACATAATAGTGAAATTAAAGCCCACAGATTCTTTGGATCAGCAGTCAGATGTGAGCAGAGCCTGAACTGGGCCAATAATTCATTGCAACTCTAGAAACTGGCCAACAGAATGTGATTAATGTCATCTCAGAACATGATTAATGTCATCTAAGGTCCTTGGAGGTAGGGTATTGTCAGCCCTTGTTTTCTGTTTCACAAAACTGTTTAACATCTTTAAAACTTTCTTTAGCTCTTGGGTCTCCACGGACTTGTTTCTGAGAAAGGTGTCCCAGAGCAGGCATCCAAATAAGTATAAGGTCAGGAGAAAAGAATTTCAGTGCTGGCTGTTTGATGAGAGTCTCTGAGCAGCAGGTGAGGGCAGCTGTTTATATCTACATTCATAGTATGAGCTGGTAATTCCTTTTAGCAATGAGTAGCTGGGGTTTGGGAATAGCTTTTGTAACCAAACTGCTCCAAAAATTGTAAGAGGAATTTTTGGTACTATATTCATAAAGGAGAACCCTCTTAAAGAGCCCTTCTCTTTCATTTTGTCTCTACTGGGAGAACTAAGTGAAATCTGAGCTTTCTCAGGACCACCAGTGCTAGTGTCATTATTAACTCTTATTATGAGACATTTCTCTATGTGTTACATATTCCAGATTTAGAGCTTGCCCTTCCTTGGGTGAACTGAGAACATGAAAGCCCTAAGTCTGCTCTGCATTCCAAGAACTAGATAAAAAGTTGCTCTTACTTGTCT
The DNA here is from genome assembly GCA_013397555.1 of Urocynchramus pylzowi. NCBI lineage: Eukaryota > Metazoa > Chordata > Aves > Passeriformes > Fringillidae > Urocynchramus > Urocynchramus pylzowi. The sequence goes on along the minus strand of VZRH01007040.1, from coordinate 427,458 downwards.
GTAATGACTTTTCTTTTTCTCACACATCTAAAAGTAGAGAAATGATGTCACAGTACAGAGGAGTCTTAGAAATATCGGATGTTTCTACTATTAAGTCTTGCAGCAGCAAAAGCGATCTGAAAAAAAAAATTATTTCACAGAATCTAGTCTTGTTTTATCTTCAGTGTAGTACACCTTTGCTGGGCATTTGAATTTTCTAGACATCCTGGAACAAAATTTCTATATGTGGTTAAGACTCAAGACAAGTGTAGTTCTTTATTCTCCTTCTCTAAGTGTAGGAAACAAGATCTAACTCAAAAGCTTTTTAAGTACATGCTTATCAATAGTCACTTTGGACTGCATTTTACATTACTAGTTAGGAATTTACATTTTCAATGTGATGTGCTGTAGACAAAGAAAATCATTATTTTGAACAAGATGTTTGTAAACTTTATTTGAAAGTTCAGTTTATACTTTGTGGTTTACATCATGAAAGATTTCGGACAACTCACTGCCTAGCATCATTTTCATTCTCTGATTTTTTTGTTCTCAAATTTTTCAACAGAATATGACTTCCAAGTAAAATGCTATTTGAGCTTTCACAAGGTACCTAACTATCCCAAGATATGCCTGGATGCTGTTGAGTGTCAGGATAAACAAAGTTAATACACAAATAAGAGGTAAAAATACTGTTAACTGTCAAAATTTTTAAGCATTCTTGCCTGTGGAAGGACCACAATCATTTTTTGCTCAAAAGTCACATCAACCCCTTGGTCCATCATGCATGTTGAAGACAAGAGGTAATAAATGTGTTAAACACCTCTGCCTTGTCTCTGTCCCTGTTTGTGAGGAGAACATCCTCATCCTGTAGTGAGTCAATTGCCACTAATATATTTCAAAAAACTCTTTTTATTTTCCCCCCACAGCTCTGCTCAGCTGAGCTTTTGCCACACAATTTTTTTCCCTACGGTGGAAAGCAGCATCTCTGTATTTTTCCCATGTCACCTGCCCTTGCTGCTGCTGGCCATACACCTTCTTTTTGCCCTTTTTCCAAGGGAAGATTCCTGTCCAACCAAGATGACCTTCTGCTTCACCTATTTGAGTTCTGACATTTGGGGATTGCCTGCTTCTGTGCCTTTATTAGGAGATGATGTTCAAAAAGTGACTAGCACTGATGGACCCCAGCACTTGCAAAAACAGTTTCCCAGGCAACCTTAATAACTAATTCCCTGAGCAGTCTGAGGTCTGCTCTCCTCAGGTCCAGAGTTGAGGCTTTGGCAGTTCTCCTGTCAGCAATACCCACTTTGCTCACAAGATCCACTCTGATGACAAGTAGTAGATCAACGAATTTGTCAAAGCTTCAAAAGAAGATTGTGTAAGAAATTACTTGGCTTCTGTTGGACTTAGAGATGAAGGTTTGGGCTAGGTAAATATGTGGGGTTTAGGTAGTATTTTTTGGGGGGTTTCAGGAGTGTTGGTACTTTGTATTTCCCTTAGCTTTCTTTCCAAGCAGAGGAAAGCTGAAGGGCAGAGCTTACATGGTAAGCACTGTGGAAATCCTGTGAAGTGGCATCAAGCAATTTCATCAGGGTTGTTTTTCTAACCATGAAATGTTCTGCTCTTTCCATCTTCAGTCACTTGCTAAGCAGATGAGCTACTACTTGCTTACCTCAAAGTGTGCTGGTAAATCTGAACACAGGCTGAATGATGGTGCAGTTAATAAAATTATTAATGCTTTCAGGAATAAATGACTGTACTGGATTGGATTAACATTAAATGAGATGAATAAAAAAATAATTTTGTCTTAATTGTTCATCCTGGCTGGAAAAAAGAACAGAATTCCTTAATGACATTAGGAGACAGTGTAACAATATTATAGCATAACAGTGCCAAGAGTAACTCTTGTTGTTTTCAGAACCTCACCTTAAAGCACTTTTGCTGAATTTATAGGTAAAATTTTAGTCTTTTTCTTTCAGTGTCTGATAAAAAACATGTAACTCAGAGGAAGGGAAAAGCTGAACACATTTGAAGCTACATTTCTACAAGATACTGTGTGATTAAGGAGATTGTTGGTATCTTTCTCCTCCATCAAGCATGAGGCATTTTTCATTTTCCTGTTGACCTCTTCAGTGGAGGCTTAAATGTGTGTGGAAGGCTGTTCAAGGCATCAATGAAATCTTTTAATCATCATGTACTCTTCAGATGAAGGTGGTAAATACAGTAATCCTGAAATTTCTTCCTGAGTAATGACAGATGAGGATTCATGGAGGTCATGACATTGCATTTAATCAGTTTTGGGCAGTTTTAGTTTCTCCTACACCTGACCCTTACTTATATATGTCTGAAAAGTTTTAATATAGCTGTGTTTAAGTATTGTAATTTACCATACAAATTCTGAGCAAATTATGTTTCTTGCAGCTCTTTCTCACTTTAGTCCCATCTGTGCACAAGTGAGAATTCTCCAGAACAATTTCCTTTGTAGTATACATTTGTATTGTTGAATATTACTACTGATTTAAGGGAAGAGGTTGACATTCATAAATAGTAGAGATCCCCAGCTGAAAATAGATGTAATTTTTGTTATCTTCCCCTTTGAATATTGAACAGTTATGTGTCAAATTAAGGATGTGACTGGACCACTTCATAGTGTCTAACATGTTGAAGAAAACACCATTTTATGAAAAACATCTGAGGTCTTGTGGACATATAATAGAAAGACTTTTTACTGCTTATTCTATGTGTTTTTACATGCCTTTATTTGCCAGAGAAAGGTTTCCCAACATATTTTTGTTGATACTTTCAGTTCTTGAACCAATTTTGCTCAGGTTCTGGGAATCCATGTTTACTGTCCTCTCTCACCAAGGTTAAATATGTCCAGGACAGTGTCCTCTGGTCTCAGAGTCAGAGCTGTGACTCCAAATTAGAGCTGGTTGGTCAGGCTTTCAGGAGGATTTGAGGGAAGTGCTCTCCACCTGTCTCATTTACTGAGCAGCTCTGGCAAGTTGTACAAAGGTGATTTATCACTGCACTGCAGCTTCACCTTCCACTATATGCTTTGGGCAACAGCTTGGGGTACAGTGGAGAATATGAAACAAACACATATGCAGCCAGTGAAGATCTCTCCCACTTCAGATTCTGTTATAACATCATAAAATGCTTTTAGTTCACTGTTTAACCAACTTTCATTGAGCTCCTTGAAGAAATTCCCTTCTGACACACCTCAGCTATCCAGAGTTTGTGCAACCCATTTCTCATGTTCAAACTGTTCTGATTTATGGGTGTCTGCTTTACTTCAAGCTATACTTTAGATTCAATCTCCAGACTTTTCTCCCATCACAAATGCAGCCAGTGAAACCACTGACCAATAGCCTGCTCTTGGATCTGGAAATGCAGATGCCATGCCTTCTTCCACCCTCCAGACAATCAGATAGCAGTTGGACCATTAAAACAGAGGTCACAGCTTAACCATTTGGGGCTCTAAGGTAGAGATGTCACCAGTTATGCACCAGTCCAGTTTCTCATAAAAGCAATGTTACATTGATCTGCTCCAGGCAAGATGTCAGTCTATAGTTTTTTAGCATTTTACATGAGCTTCAACTTGTACCTCTAAAGGACATGCAGCAAATTTTTGACATATTTTTAGGCTTGTGGATCTGATACCTAAGGAATGTTTCTTTTTCTGTGTCTTTACTAAGGAATTAATGCAGTAAATAGATTTTAATTTCATTTATTTGAGCCAGAATGTGACAACCCAAAAGTTTGTTCAATATAATTTTAGTTTGGATTTTTGCTAAGAGTAAACTCAAAAGTGTGAGTTAAGCTTTCACTTTAGTTAGTATTTAGTCTTTTTCACTGTGGTAGATGCATATGATGAATATTATTGTTTCTGGAAAAGCTTTGCTTAAAAACTAGATGTAAATTCCTCTTCTATTAGTATTTCTTTGTCCACCCTTAAGAAGACAGGTTATAAATTTCAGCATGGCTTTGGAAAGAGAGGACTGTAAAAGAGTTGCTGTATCACAGTTCCCGTTAAGTGTGTGTCCTGTTAACAGTTTTCCTTGCTTATCCTTTTCTTTATGTTGGAGACATAGATCACCTGATTAGCACTGGAATAATATTAACATGGACTGTATATCTTATTTCAGTTTTCTGGCAAGGAGCAAACCAGTCAATGATATTGGAATGTATCTTTCAATGAATCCAGACCTAGGTCTCTTCTTATTCAGTATGGAGTGTCAATACCTGAAGACAGGAACTAAAAATTTCCTTTCAAGTTGCCCTACTAGCGTGTTTTATAGAATAAATAGGTGTAGAATCACTCAAGCAACATGGAAATTATGCACTATTGCTGTTACTGAAGATAGTATGCCAGCACTGTTAAGAGTGGGGGAGTTAAAAAGACCTTGTTCCTCCTTCTCTAGTCAAAACCTGTTCTTTTCATTTCTTGTGAATGCACATTCACATGCATCTAAGCAATTGAAACTGAATCTTTTGATCTTTATAATATTGTTTTTAGCATTGTCCTGCTTATAGTATATGCAGTAAACTCACTATGAAGAGGCACTGAGTAGCCCCTCTTGCCTTCAGGTCAGAATTTCTGGTAACCTTAAATAAAGCAAAGCACCAGGTTATGACCCATTGAATGTGTCACAGATAGGGTATGTCTTAAAGAGTATTGAGTGACTGATAAAAATCAATACTTTTCTAATAACAAAGTACCAACAAGCAAAACAAAGATTCTTCAGTGCTCTGTCATGGACAGAGACAGTAATATTGAACAGCAATAGCCTACCTTGCTGTTTATGTTTTTGGGTTTTTTTGGTTCTGAGGTTGAATATTACTGGATGTGATTACTGCAAAAAAATTCTCTTGTGTTTGTGTGTGGGAATGGTCAAAATAAATAATTGATTGAGGAAGTGTTGGTTGTTGGAACTTTCATCTGCTCTTTGTCGTGGCAGTAACTTAGACATTTAACAGTTTCTTCTAAAAGCCCCTTTTGCAAATGAACTCAAGCTGTTGTTTTTCTAGCTTTCAGTTGTTCAGAATGCAAATCAATATGTCAAAGTACTTGCAAGGCTTACAAAACCAAATGTTTGCACTCAAATTGAGAAAATAAAGCCTTTTTCCTTAAAAAAAAAAAAAAAAGCTGATATACTATAATACTTTTTCCTTCCCCAACACCCCAACATCTGAAAGTCTTTAAAAATTCTTTTAATTTCTAAAGCTTTGCTTTTGAAATGAGATGCATTTTTCACATTCCTGCATTGAGAAGTCAGTATTACCAGGCATCATCAACAGTGATGAAAGCATTTTCTCTATGTCCTTGGGCTATAGTAGTGAGATAGTAGAGGAAAGATGTTCTTGTTAACAAATTATTTTTTTAAGGACACATAGGTTTCAGTCATACAGTAATGTCAACTCAGAGCAAGAAGGATAATGGAGTAATTTTTACAGGGAAAAACGCAAAGATCTTATTATCCAGAGAGCCCCTATCCCTGGGATGTCACACTCTTAGTCTGCTGATTAATTACTCTGGCCTCTATACCAGACTGTGGTTCTACAGGAGCTCTAGCTTTGATTTAGAAGAATATATGCTTCTAGCCATGTGAATGTAAATAAAATCTTCGGAAAATATTTTGAAGCAGCTCTAGATTTTCACACCTATTGATGGGTTATTCCAGTAATTATAAACTATCTCATTCATTTGATTTGGTTTTGGTTTGGAAAACATCCATGCTGACACTATTAAACATAATAAGTTTAAGAAGGTTAACATCTTATTAAATTTAACAACTTTAAAATTATCCCAATTAGAACATAATCTGTCTACTTCTGGAAAGGATAATAAAAAATATTTTTATAAATATATTAATAGCAAAATGAGTGCCAAGAAAAACCTTCATTCCTTATTGGATGCAGGGGGGGAATATGAGGAAATGATGAGGAAAAGGCTGAGTACTTGAAACCTTCTTTGCCTCAGTTTTCAACAATAAGACAATATTTTTTCTTGTCCTCAAGAAAAATTTATTTTCTCTCTTGATGTTTTCAGGTAAATTTCTTTTTTTCAGAATACATTTAAGAAAAACACTATTATAAAAAAGGAGATTAATCCTTCTCCTAAAACATGGTTAAAAATATATATGTTTTACCTGTTAATTTTGCTCAGGGTATATGAACAAGGATTATTAACTGGTGCAGCTGTTTTCCTCTGTTGTACAAATCCTACTCAATTCAAAGATTATTTATCTGAAGGATACATATAAAGATAAGATAAAAGATACTTATCTGAAAGGGGCTCTAGCAGCCCCTAAGGCTCTACTGCAGCCTAGTGTGTCTATGCAGTTACCACATAGGACAAAAAGTCTACCCACAAATAATCTTCAAGAAACACTGACTGGAGAAAATGTTTAGTGAACCTTGTTAAGGAGAAGTTCCTCTCAATTAAATACCTCTCTCATACCCACAGGAATCTATACAACAGAATGCTTGAACAACTAAGTTTAAGAAAAAGTAGGGAAGAAAGAAAGAAAGAAAGCTCTAAAAACAATTCCTTTTCATGTAGGTTTGGGGCTGTTTTCTGGGGGGAGTGAAGATTGTTTGTTTGTTTGGTGAAGTTTGTTTTTTTTTTTTTCCCTAAAGTTTTAAAGCCTTAGAAATGTCATTTAAAGAGAAGCTATACTGTGGAAGTACATCCAGAAGCAAGTCACGTCACAGACTCAGGCAGTGTAATATCATTCATTACACATGCTTGGAAAGATTCATTCATGCCAGGATTCAAGATGGATTTTTTTTGTTTTTCCTCATGAAACAAAGACTTCCACTTTTCAACTCTGCTGGTTTTTTTAACCTGAAATTGGAAACAATACCACAGAGGGACCTCAAAATTCAATAGTTATTACAATTATTGAGCATTGAACTGCAAGGGAAAATATTTCAAGGTATGGACTGCATCCTGAAATTTAAATTCCTAGTTTGCTGACAAAATAAATGTTTTGCTAAATTCTTACTGCAATGATTTAAAAGAAAGCTAGGATTATAATAACTAGCTTGTAAAAATATATGTCACTTAAATTAGGTAGCAATTTTATAATAAATCTGTCACCCTTTGGGATGGAGCACAGATGACTGAAATTCTGAAGATTGATAGAAGCTTCTGATGGACACTGACTGGCTCATTGATGCTCTTGCACCATTCTTTTGACCAGGACCATTTTCAGAGATCGTGTACTAATAAAATTCTCACTGATGCTTTTATAAATTTTTTTGCTGTGAACTTCAAACAAGTTGTTTTGTTTTTTTTTTCTGGTTAGAGATTACCCATATTTCTTGTCTCCAGATTTGGAGATCTTTGCCTGATGTTCTTGACTTTCAAAGTCAGTATCAGATTTTTATTCTTACTTGCTTCTTTTTGATCAGGAATTTTTCCTCCTTTCTCTGAGCAACTGTTTAAAGCCAAATAATATATAGTCTTTTGGAGCAAACCTGATACATATTTTTATGTTGCTAAGAAATTAGGAATTAAAAATTAATAATTTCCCTGGAAATCTTCCTAAATATTTCTATCATATTCCAATTTGTATTTGTATTTTAAATTTATTTTAATGAGAATTGCATTAGGAGGATTTTAATTTGAAGAGGAGAGGTTAACACTTGTTTTGTTTAGCTGATATCTAGAAATAAAGTGACCTGTTTTCACTTTAACCAAAATCTACAGCAAAGGATTCTAACACTGTTTTTTCATTTTGGAGTATTTGTAATTTAGAGTCTGGCTGAAATAAATGCCATGGGATGGAGGTTGCCAACATGGCAACTGAACACCCTATCTCTTATCCTCTTTTTTAGTAATAAATCTGTTTTTCAGACCTCCTGACACAATCCAGCCTTATGTGAATGTCATTTAGCTCCTTTAAATTAATACAACGGTAATGGAAGCAAGTTTTTAGCACCATGTGATTTTCACTATCAATTAACCCAGATTCTCCCTGTACTTGTACAACTTTTAGACATGTACATATTCTAATTTTGTCTGTTGAGCTCATGTATTCATACTCCTATTTTGAAGTAAAATTGTTTTTGTTCATTTATTTCTGGCACAGCAGAATGTACATAGTAAATGGGAAGGGGTTGATTTCAGAATGTTGTGTTTCACCTCTTGATTACAGAATGTACTAAAGTTGCTACGTTTTATTCAGAGTCCTGCAGAAACTGATCTGAAATGAAAACATGAAACTCAGAAATAGATCCTGTGTCTGAGTCCTGCAGTCTTTAGCTGTACAATAGTAGAATTATCCCTCAATAATGGCAGGATGACTGCACAAAAAGGACACCGTCAACCTACTGAACTCATAAAAAAATATCCATTAAAGGGCAAACCTCTGTAGTTAAAACAGAAAAGTTTTTTCTTCCAAATTAGGGCTCCTCAAGTAGGCTCAACTTTGCAGCTAAGATAAAATGATTTAATCCAACACCACATGAAAGGAGAATGCCAGCAATTAAGTCAGACTAGAAAGCTTTGTTAGTGATGGAATGCCTGGCTGGAGCTTGCCCTCTGAGGCTTTACAAGGGAAACAGTCATTTATTTAGGCAATCACTTGACAAAATACAAAAGAAATAAACTGATAATGGATTGGTACTTCAGGGGAACCAAAGGCTTTTAATGAAACTGCTCTGGACCACCCTCCTGCTCCTAAATATTAAGCTCTCTGAAATGTAACCTTCCAGTAACCTTGCTGGGATGCACGGCACTGTGATTCACCAGGACACCCTCATTCTTCTCTTTTCAGGCTCCTGCTCACATGGCCATAGGCAGTGCCAGAATGGCAAGTGTTACAGACCAGAACAAAGCTGTGATTTTGAAGACAACTGTGGGGATAATACAGACGAGAGTGAATGCGGAACTTCCTGCACCTTTGAGAATGGCAGATGTGGCTGGCAAAATTCCCTGGCTGACAATTTTCACTGGGTGCTGGGGGTCAGCTCGCCTCAAAGCCTCAGACCTCCCGGGGACCACACGCTTGGAAATAAAACTGGTATGTTGTTAGTTCACAAGGAAAGGGTAATTGTCTTCAGGAAATGTCTCATAGCTCCACAGGCAGCAGGGGAGTTCTAAAATCTCTAATCAGGGTGTCATTATTAATAAATTAGGTGTGTTACAATATTAAAATATTAATTACCATTGTACAATAATTTTAATTTAGGAATATTGAATCTTAGTTGTTTCTCATTGGAGTCAGGCAAGATAATTTGGTATTTGTCTGGAGAGAGGCATTTGGTCTGGCTGCAATTTGCAAAGGTGAGTTAGCTCAGCTCTGAGATCTACTGGGTCCCACTCCTCCAGAACCTGAGGTCATTTTCAGGAAGCTTATAATTTTCCATAGTGACTATTCATATTTTAATTTTAGATAATTTAAAAGAAGTAAATTAAAAAAAAAAAAAAAACAAAGCTCCTTTGTTAGTGTATGTCCTGGTTTGTTTTGGCCAAAGCACTCAGTTATCTGCTCTTGTTCTTGCTACAAGCTCTGTGCCTTCATACCTGCTTTTGAAGGTCCTATAGCTCAGACAAAGATGTTACCAAAGCTGAGCTCAGAACTGACTTTAAATTGAAATATTCACAGCAGAGTTGCACAAAGGCATGGTAGTAGTCGCTGGATGTTTACACAAACTGCTGAAGGACAAAACCGAATAAACTTCAAAATATGTAGGGAAAAAATTTATTTGCATTGTCAGTAATATATATTTTTAAGCTATTATCACAAATGCACCACTACACTTGTTAAATATATGCTTGACCTCAGAGAAAAAGCAGACTTCTGATCCCATAACACCATGGCAAACATCTATGGTCGTGTCTGAGCCAGGGAAGTGTCAAAGTTAGAATGAGTCCATTTGTTTCTGCATTATCTAGTGAAGTAAAATTTTTTTGCCTAATTCATATACAAACATTAGTAGATGTGCAATTATATTTTTTGTGCTATTTATAATACATTTATGTTTATGTCAAATACACACTTCTTATTTGTACAAAGGAAAAAAACGGATTTGAAAACTTGGGAGAATTTTTTATGCTTCTGATTAAAAATAAAGATGGAAGACTCAAGGACCATATCAGTGTTGAAAAATACTAACTCTCGGCATCTAATTTTGCAATTTCATCTGACTAAATAATTTATATGTTCATTAATATTCAAACAGAGTCAAAATGACCAAAGGTAATCTGAACCATTAGGGATACCTAGTGATTTATACATGCATATTTTTTTTTCCTGTTTCACAAGTTTTTATATAGTGCCACTTGCTATTTTGAAGATTACCTTTCAGGAGACTTCATCTGGAAATTTATCATGTTGTGGCTATTGTGTGATTTATTGGCAGAATTGCAACTACTGCAGTTCAGCAGGGATATGTAATCAAAGTAGCCAGAAAATATGGAAGAGCTCCCAGTCTTCTACACAAGTACACCCAAATCTTAAGCTGCTACCACCAGTTTATTCCTGATACAAGAAGTGCACAGGGAATGGGAACTGGTCATTTTTTCTCCTGAGCTGAGGTTGACTAATGTGAGACTTATGAGCGTTCTTCATATGTCTCTGCATTTACTTTACAAAGTTTTGGAATCTAATTTGAAAATGCAAAACATTTTTTCAGTAGTACATAATTTAATTTCAGGACATTTCCTATATCTTGAGGCCACTGCAATAAGCCTAATAAATGAAAAAGCTCATGTGAAGAGCTCCATGTGGAAAGAATCAAGTGGGACTTGTGTGATGAGCTTCTGGTACTTCAAGTCATCAAAAGCCATGGGACACATTCAGGTTCTGATTAAGGTAACAAAAAGCCCCTTTTCTTTTGAGTATATTATACCTGTAAGGGTGTTTGTGCTCCTGCAGAATGCCTCAGCACTGTGACATTCTGTCGTTCAGCTGACAGACTGGGAGAGCTCCCACGCACCTCCTGGTTCCGTGATAGCCTTTATTACTCCAGTCTCTTAAAAATGTTTTTAGCATTTCTCTTCCAAGAGAAGCCATCTGAAAAGCCAAAGAAAATCTTTTCAAATCCTCTTTTTATCTTCCCCTCTTCACATATAGTACCTTTCTCTTTGTTTTTTTCCATGTGAGGCTATTTTCATATTTTGCTGACATCCTCATTGGTATTTATCAGTATAAAGCCCTAATGTTCTGGGGGGATGACACAAAAAAAAATTACCAACATGTACAAATTGAGAATAAAATGCAAAAACATGACTGCATTAAATATTTTTATATAAATGGGTACAGAGTACAATCAATTTTATTTAGAAATATTTTTTTCTTCTCTAAATGTGAGATGACCAAAACATAATTTTAAAATATTGTCTAATTATTAATTTGCAAGTGAAAACTGAGACATTTGTTAAAAATTGGCTGTTCCTTTGCTGTTCATTAAAAAGGATTAACTGCTTGTAAAAACATTTTTTAAATCATAATACAGTTCAGACTAGAAATCAATTCTTATGTAGAAATTAATAATCAACATACTTCAGACAAAGCGACCAAATATGTGCTTGTGCTTACCTTGTATCTGTGCATCTCTTCTGGTTATTCAAGTGTAAATCATGGTGCAATTTATTTGCCATGTGTCTGTTAACTTCCCTTCCTGCAATATCTCTAATAATATCTTGATGAACTGTATTAAAGTTTTTGTTTTATTTCCAATGCATCTGTTGGCTGACTTAACTTTAAATGATAAATTATATTTTTTCCTTGAAAAAAAATTACTTAAAATTATTTCTCCAATATTCTGGATAATACAAAAACAATTTAAAAGCCTGAAAGATAAAAGACTTTAATAGATTTTGGTACCTAGAGATACAACCTAGAATATGTTTGCCTGAAATATAAAAAGCAATGAACACTTTGACAGGCATCAGGAAATTTTTTTCATTAATTAGTCCAAACACCTACAAAAAACAACAGACCACTCATCAAGTAACTGTATAGTTATTGAGATGTTTTTATACAGCTCTTTTTCCCAGAAAGGTTCAAATTTGTAAAGGAGGCAAAATTTTTCCATCATTGTACCTAGGATTTTTTGCAGATCAACTTAACTTCACCTGTTATGCCGTTATAAGGACCCATAAGTCCATATTTTAATTGGTGTTTCTATTTAGCAGTGTCTGTAGGAATATTATCTAATTAAACAACACATAGTCATGGGAAGTCATACTGAAGCTTCTCCTGCTGGTTCAAATGGCAATACCTCAATATTTCCATCCAGATTTAGTATCCCTTGATCTAAATTAAAGCTAATGTCAGTGAAATCAGATCTCTAGGTAGTGATTAGCTGAAAATAAAAGACGATGAGATGGGAGGGTAATTATCATCTCAAGTTTAAAAACTTAGCAAACTGTCTCTTGCTGAAGTAATTCCATCCATTCAAAGTTTAACTGAGAGTGAAGACTGTATATGCAATGGAACAGTGATGAACAATAAGATGAGAAAATATTTTTAGAGGCAGAATGAGGAAAAAATTTGTCTTCTTCCAGAATTATCACAGTGGAACAAAAATGGTAAGCAAATGTAAAAAGCCATTTTTAGAAAAATCATAGTTCATGGTATGCATCGGTGTCCTTAATATATGCACTGCTTGTCCACTTTCAGGAAGTCTAAGGATATTATCTATCACACTGATAAAGTGGTACCTCAGATAATGCGATAAACAACAACTGGAAATAAAACTAAAATATCATAAAAGGGTACTATAGCTAAGCATTAACCTCTTTTGCTAAAGTTTGCAGCTGGAGAAAATCAATACATTTTCCTAATGGAATTTCTCTGAAGTTACTGTTGTTTTGACTTTTTTCTCTTGAAAGTGTACTACATATTCTTTGAAGAAAACCATCTGTATATGGAATAATAATAATCCAGTCTAAGTGATGGGCTGTTGAACTAGCTGCAAGCATTTTGAAATATTCTTGAAATTGACCCCTTCGACATTTATGTAAACAAAAGATATTGACAGTGCAGCTACTTATGAAGACTGAAATATCCAACTCACCACTCATCTGAATTCAAATTACAAAGATTTGGTAGCAGTCCAAAAGCAAACAGAATATTCCCCAAAGAGATCTGGATATAACTATTCAAAACTTTTTCCAGTGAGATTTTGAGACATTCGAGTCTTGACTATGGCAGTTGTAAGAGAATGCCATCCATTGTAGGAGATATTTCAAATATCAGGTGCAACATGTTCACTGTGCCTGTTTTAGTGCTGATGGTGGGGCACCTCACCAGCATTCAGTTTTACTTTATGAGTCAGAAGAAACTGTATTTCTAAACATGCTTATAGAGAGGCAAGCAAGAATTATTAGGTGAAAGGGATAATACATTTCATTATTCTGTTATCTACAATAAGCTTTCCACAGCCACTTAAGTTGTCCCTGCAATTAAAAAAAAAAAAGAAGCAGAAGGAAATCAGCAACAAAGGATAAAACCATTTGTTGAAAATAATTTTTGTGGTATCAATGTCAATTGCTTTTGCATATAGACATCATAATTTAAGAAGATAATTTAGGACCTAGTACAGTTAGGGGAAGATTCTTTCAAAGATTTGAAACAAGCCTCCAAAAACAAATATGCAGATGAATAAGGAAGGTGAAACCTGTCATTAGTAACTCCCTCTGCTGACAATAACAAGGCCAATACACACAGGATCTCATTAGGAACTTCCAGTGGACCTTACCCAGGCATTTAATTAATTCCATCCAGTTAAAAATTAGCACAGACATAAGGACATTCAGGAAAACAAGAAGTCCTGACCAGTTCATGGTAAGCAAAGCTGGGCTCCATTTAATACTGCAGCAGCAGCCTAACCTGGCCAGGGCAGCAGGCAGCTGGAGCCATTATCCAGCCCCCTGCAGCTGCTCAGGGCTGCTGCAGCACAGACCCTTTACCTGGCTGCTGCTTCTCAGCAAAAGCTGGGAGCCCCCACAGCTGTTCCCCTGGCATTGTTATTGCTTTTAACCAGCCCAATGTACAGAGGAGTGGGTTGGTTGTGTGAAATGTGTGGCTTAGCAGGTGCCACAGCTCAGGTACAGATGACTCACAGTGGATTTTCTAATTCCCTGGTTAGTTTTAATGGACCTATATTTTGCTATCCCAGGCTGTGGACATGAAAATCTGCAGCAGTGGTCCTGCAGATGCCAGCTGGTTTATTCTGGACATTTGTGTTTGTAGGATCAAGTAGCTTAAAATTACATTTTCACAAATCAATATAATTGACCCTACTTCTATGGGAAGTCACTCAAGAATAAGGCTTAAGGAAACTGCTTATTTTACCTCACAGCATAAAATAGAATGTGTATTTCTACATTGATTCTCCTCACTGACTGTATAAGAAACAATCGACCCCTCACATTAATGTAGAAGTTAGAGACTGCATTGGGTTCAGGTAGCCTCAAAGCAAATTACTTGACCTCCATGAAACTAGAGGAAAAAATAAGTTTTCAAAGATTTGCTTAAATGCTTTACTTAAGAGTTTGCTGAAATCATGCTCAAAAAAATGTAGACTATCTGTAGATTTAATAAACATAGACATAAGGCTTATTTGTAGACAAAATTAAGGTATTAGCAAAATTCTTTAAAACTAATAGCAAAGAGTAAATTTTCCTAGTATTTAGTTCCACATAGCTGCATAGTGGTAATGGCCTTTATTTAATATCTACAACTCTGAAAAAGACATTTTTAAACTATTTACTCCCATTACTGACCTGTGAACTGTTATTAAAAATTATATTTGAATAAATGAAATGTCATCTGACTAAGGAGAGGGAATAAGAGACTGTTAGTCCGAAGAGTTCTGAAGGAAATCAGTGGAGATACTGTGAAATACAGTATTACTTGTCAAGAGTAACTTTTATGGTATCTTTACTTCCCAGGGTAAGAAAATATTTTATTTTTATTTCCTGAATCTCAAACAGCACTTTTTATCTTTTTAGACATTGTTTCAAACAGTGTTTTTTTAGGCCTGATTTTGACACAATGACATAAGCATATTTCCAAGCAAATTGAGAATGAGAGACTGATTAAATAGAAATAAATCAGTTTTCATTGCAAGCATAATTTTTCAAAAAGAGTTTACAAAGGAGGTACAAACAAATATTCACAACGGTAGGTAAATGCAGATACCATTCAGTGTGTTTTATTTTCCCAGATGAATACATTACAAAGTTATTTCAATCTTCTTACTGTCAGTTACTGGAAGAATATAATTCATTGTATTCCTATACTGCAACCACATGTAAGCATTCATTCCAAACAGTTGATGAGAGACAATAATAATGATGAGAGAGAATAATAGTTGATGAGAGAAAATAATGTATTTGAACATCCTTTGAAGGAATAAAGTATTTTTTAAAAGAGTTAAAGAGTCACCCTTGTATTTTGGCATCTTTCTTGTGAAGATAAGAGGTTTATCAGAGGATTTGTAACCTACAATCATTGTTTTTCTAGAAACACATGTAAGTGAAATTGTTCATATGTGATTTTTTAGCATTTTTTTTCTTAAAATTCTTTGAGAACTTGGCTTTTTCCTCACTTAGGAGGTGAGGGCAATGAAGGGTATAGGATTAGTATGACTAGGGCATGTCTCTGCCTTGCAGGGCAGTGCCTGGTTATAAACCCAGGCAGTCTGACAGATTTAGACAGAGTGATGCACACAGTCATTGAAGCAACTTGACAATAGCCTGCAACATTCCACAAGCTGTGTGTCTCAGAGCTGGTACCACTCTCCTAATTTCTACCCCAGCCTGGCACTAAATATCATAATGTGGCATAGACAACAAATGCACTTTCAGTCTCCTCCACACTGCACAGCTCCCTAGTGTTGTTTCACTGAACACATTCCTCAAGTCTGAGATCTCTGGGAGTGATTTACTTTATTGATTTATCATCTTATAATCTCATAGAGTGCTCACATTGCTGGTTTTTAGCATATGAGACTTTGAAGTGACTGGGATCTTTGCTGGTCAGACACATTTTGCTCTTTTCTAGCACTTTTCAGGGCACACATTCAGCAGTGAAAGTTGTGATATAAATGGGTCACAGGGCAGAGTTCTTTGAAGGATCACAGAGCTACTGCTTAATGTTTTTTACTGCAGCAGCAGACATCAAAATCAGATCTTTTTATAATAACTGTGAAACAGGCATAAGACTTTGTCTGAACAATAGCCTCTGAGGTATAGCCTTGGGCTTTGAGCATTTTCCACACTTCTTCTTCTAAGGAACTCAGAAATTTAATTGAACTTTTTTTTTTTTTGAGATAATAAATAATGCAAGATATAACCTTGTGCCTGCTGATACCTTTTACAAAGCATAAAATATTGATCAGATGTAAAATCCCAATACAGTATCTAATTTTCTTGATCAACAACCCCACTTGGAAAAAACTCTCCAAATTTCTTAGAAATGTTCTAAGAAAAAACCTGAACATTTCTAAGAGTTCAAATTGACCTCAGGAAAGGTGGAAGATCTTTCTTTTCTTTTTCTTTTTTCTTTTTTCTTTTAATCGCTTTTTACATGCCGAAAGCTTCTTTGGTCTTCCACTGAGAAAAGCGTTTTTCTTTTTTTTCAAATAAATACTGAACTGAGCAGATATTATTCTGTGAAACTTCATCAAGATCAGATGTAGCACTAGCACTCATGGTGCAGAACATTAATCTGTTACAGGTTTTGTATTCCTTTAATGCAACTCTTATTTTTAATTCACAGATAAGTTTTAGTGTCGTGAAGATCAAGATAGTCCTTGATCTTTGGCAGGCTTGCAGTGCCAACTTGTAGTGTGCTTAAAATTACTTTGATTAATCAATAAGGGTTCTTAACACAAGAGTCTAATTTTTATCCTTGCAGATTTTTTTTCTTTTTCTGACCTTCAGCTTTGAATTCGCATTAGCTTCAGGAAGAAAAAACAAACCAAACCAAACCAGACCAACAAAAAAAACCAAACCAAACCAAACCAAAAAAACACCCAAAAAAACCCCCACAAACCAAAACATAAACAAAACAAACAAACAAACAAACAAAAAAAAAAAAAACCAACAAAAAACTCAATC
Source organism: Urocynchramus pylzowi (assembly GCA_013397555.1). Classification (NCBI taxonomy): domain Eukaryota; kingdom Metazoa; phylum Chordata; class Aves; order Passeriformes; family Fringillidae; genus Urocynchramus; species Urocynchramus pylzowi. The sequence continues at coordinate 410,396 of VZRH01007040.1, read as the reverse complement.
AAATAAAAAATGTGAAAAGCACCCCAAATCAGCTGTGTTTCTGTACTTGCCGTAATTTATTTCACAAAGGTGGGAGGATCTGATTCTGGTAATTTCCTGTGAGAGTCAGACTAAGAATTTTGAAGTGCACTTACTTATGACTGCAATAATCTCTAAGTGTATTTGTGTGTAGGATGACACCACAGCATTAGGTAGAATCGTCTTATCATTACACACATGCAAGAGCATTGTAGAGAGCAGGTATTATTTGCAGCAGAGAGTAATAGTGTCAATGCAGGGGGAGCTTTGAGAGACACCAGTTTCTTCCCATCTTATTATGCAAACAAAACCTTCCATAACTCAGTAACTTCACAGTGCTTGCTGGTGAAAGGGTCATTGCAGCTGAGAGATTCATTTCCTGCCCACTAGTGGAAATCCCATAGTCCATTCAGAGTAGTTTCTCATCTTTGTAGACCCAAATTCTTCCAATAGGTCTTTCTCTTCAGTCGTACTCCTCAGGTTTCCAGCTTCCCTCAGCACTTCCCCATGTCCTCATTCTTTTGTAACTTGCTTCTGCAAGGTTTACCAGGCCATATCTGCATTTAAAAAAGATCAGGGAGCTCAAATAAGGAATTTTAAACTCATTTTAAAACTGAAGAAAACACGTTAACATGATTTTCTGTTTAAGTTAATGTAGTCGTGAGAGATGAAAGAGTAGTACTACTAAAATCGGGAGTTAAAGACTATTTGCATTAAGTCTGGAATATGTGGGTGTAACTGTGGTCTGCAGGGTATATTTGATTTTGCCTTCAGCAGGAGCACTACAAGCAGAAGATGAACACTAAAAATTGCATTTCTTAGCTCCCATACACCAGATTTGTAGAGGGCCTTAATCTATCTGTGATCCTAGTTTTTCTTTGGCTCCAGTTGTTTGGATGATATGGAAAGTCAGTGAGGTTTTTGTTTGTGCATTTATTGTTTTAATAAATAAATCTTTATTAAAAGTACAGATCTTACGGAATTAAAAAAAAAAAAAAGGAGAATTGTTTAACGTTTAGCTGCAATGCTGGGCTGTAATGTGAACCAGGAGTAACTGGGTGTGATCAAAATATGAGCATTTTCTTAGCAGAATTGGAGTCTTGTTTTCTAAGGAGAGTGAGCAAACCACAAAACCCACAACCTTCCAAACAAACAAAAACCACTAAGCCTTTGTGACTATCTATCACATGATGATCTAAAACATGATGTGGATGCTTTTCAGATTTTCATACTAAATGAAAACTATGAGCCAAATTTTTTGTTTAACTTTCAAATTCATATAAGAGAGAAAAAAAATTCTTATAATGTAAAGCATTTTTGTTTGTTGAATAGCAGTCATTGACTATAAATACAATGATGTATTTTAAACTTCTTTTAATTCTAACACTTAGATTAAGAAAACAATTGAAGGGTGGTGAATAAAAAAGAGCAAATAACCTCATTTTTATTTCCTTTCAAAATCATTTCTTTTCTCTAAACCATTATATATCACCACACCTTTCTTACTATAATGCTAACGTAAGGTTCTACACCATGGGTGCTGTTTTATTATTAATAATTTAAATTTAAATAATTATTATTTGGCATCCAATTTTATGAATGTCAGTTTCTCTTTCACTGAAATTGGAGCTTGTGGAAAGGTCATATGAAACCACAGTGGAAAATCAGGCTAATGCAATAGTATAACTTTATTTTATGTCCTTAACTTCTCAGTTTATTGGAAGCTGTGTTTTGTTTGAAATTACAGTGGACCAAGCACTCAATCTATATTTGGCTGAATCAATAAATCAAGGTACAAATGTGAACCATCTTTCAGCTTTTAAATAGTTTGCTCACACTCTTTTTCTGTACATTTATACCATCTCATTTATGCATCTGAATAAAGTGCTTCTTTTAAGTGACAGAATGATAAAGCTACTCTGCCATTTATGCCTCTAAAATCTTCAGCCTATATTTAGATGTTATTTGGTCTTCCCCTAAGAACTTCACTGTTGCCTTTCATGCTTTCCACTGAATAGCACAGCTTTAGTATATTACTGTTTTCCAGTTTAATTTAGTTTAATCTGCATGGAAGAAAAACTTCTTTAAATCAGAATTTCCAATGTGATCCAGAAGAGGTACTAGTTAAATTTTGATACATGAGGCATCTAATTCATTTCATTGATCAGTGAACTCCTGAAGAGTCTTGTTATTTATGACATGGAAATATCACTAGACATGAAGGATTCTGAGCATTTTGACAGTGTGATTCAGTTCAGAATTGTGTTCAATGGGAGTTCAAAATGAGTGTGTTATCAAAAATGTTATTAGCAGTCAAAAATTATTTAAGTTGATTTCCATCTCTTTAACACTTTATACACCAGCACTATTTTTCAAGAGTTATTAAAAGAGTGAGAATTCTGTTTTTTTTTCTTTTCCCAGTCCAGGTGTTTTAAGAGTATGTGGGCTATGGAAAGGAATTAGGAGCTAATGAAAATCTTCCCCTGACTCACTAGCTGCATATTAATTAATCTTAGACTGCCCCTTAGTTAAAAGTATAGTCTTTTAAAGTCGGTTTCTCTGGAATTTAATCTCTATAAAAATTCCAGTGCTCTCCTTCCAAGTTATACCAAGATTTTTTGCACAGAAAAATGAGGTGTTTATTCAAGTTAGATCTGAGATTTTTTTAACAAAAATGGTGCAATAAGATCCTATTAAAGAGACCACCTGTCTAGAAAAGAGAAATGTTAAAGAGTTTGACAAGAGAATTTTCACTGTATATAGCTTAAAATCTGAATGGTTTTATAAATAATATCCACAAAATATGTGGTCATAGGAGAAAGAAAAGTAGAGATTACCATGTGGCAGAACCAATGCTGGAACATCATGGTAAATGATAATAAAATATCCTAAAGCTACCATTTATTTTTCTGAGTATGCCTCACTAGTGGTCTAACTGCTACAGATTTTATGCAGAGGATGCCATTGCTATAGAAACTTCTTAAACATCATCTTGAAATATCCCTTTCCAAGCTGACGTGATGAGAAAGAAATGTTCTGTGGAAGTGGTAGAGAAGGTACATTCTTCCACAAATCCCTTGGAGTTTACTTTTTTTTTGGTTGTTTTGTCACTTAGTGGCTATATTTTTCTTTGATTTGCCTTTCTAAATGCTGCAATATTTCCTCAGTTCACAGTAAAAGGTTTATACTCTTCTGATAATTAGCTCTGTGCTTACTTGCTTCAGGGAAATCTATTTAGAAAACACAGACAAAACTTCTGCACTGTCTGCAAGATTGAAGGAAAAAGTGAAGTGGAACTAGAGAATTGAGGTTATCAATGCTACTGAAACTATAAACCAGAAATGGGTAATGTAATAGTTGCTGCACTGGGAAAAAAAAAAAAAAAAAAATAAATATATATATATATAAACTCCTCAACAAACCCCAAACCATAGCAAGAACAAGTACAAAAAATGAATATAAAATGCANATATATATATATATATGGAAGGACCTATGAGGGATTTTTAATTGAAAAAAAAAAAAAAAAAAAATGGAAGAGAAAAAAGTGCTGCATAATTTTTTTAGTTTTATTTGTATTTGTTTGACTGGTTGAAAGATATTACAAATTCTCTTATATATATTGGAGTGTAGCTGACATGTGTTCCCATGTTTGTTTTTAGATCAGTCATTTTGCCTTTTCCTGGAAAATTATGTCTGTTACCACAGGAAAGACATCTTAGAAAGAGATCTCTGTACTTTCTCCAGCAGGGAGATTTTTTTTTCTAAGAAATATGTTATGGTCACAGGACTTGCTGTTAAAATGCAATTTGTCCCAGTCTGGGTGGGACAAATTCCTATTACCTAAAGTCATAGATGCCCCCAGAGCAACCACTGCTGCAGTCACTTTAATCTCACTTTGTTTTACTTGCCATGTCAAAGGGAATTTTAAGTATGATTTGCCTCATTGTAGAGCAAACATCTCTAAGAGGAAAGGTGGCTGTTGCTTTCCCTACTGCTTCCTGTAGACTTGTAACTGTATGTAATACCTTTCAGTGAGCAGTATTGCGTACCCTCAGGAATGTCACTGGATAAATATTTGAATTTTGAATACTTCAGTAAATGTTGCCATATGCTTACATAAATTTTTAGTATCTCTGCTCCAATGCAAACGCCAAGATCTTGTGAATATGTCTGCAAATTTTTGTCTTGTACATCCCTACCATGCTATGTATATTTACATGTTTATAACTTCATTTGTCCTTCAACATACTAAGTGGTGGCCATTGGATAGAGAAGTGTTTTATTACAGGAATATCTGTCAGTTATAAGAGCCCTCAATTTTTAGGGAATATATTTCATAACTGCAGATTAAAAAAATAATTCAAATATCTGGTTCTTTGGCATTCTCTAAGAAATAAATAGTTGTATCCATTAGATGTTATGGAGACAGGACTTAAGCATTTCTGTTAAAGATATCTCATTTATCCAGGATCAATACAGTGAAGCTTAAAATACTTAATTGGGTTTTGACTATATAAAGAAAGAAGTGTTTTTTCAGCTTCAGTGTTTTGAGTCCCCCGAGGCTGTCCAGTTCATCTAATATCCCAGAGGACCTGTTCTATATTTCTACAAGCCCAAAAGCTACAATCAAATTGAAAAGAATATTCCAATAGAATACAAATGGGCTGTATAGTAGATGTCACAAAGAAAGAAATACATTTATATCACAGAGAAGATCCCACTGCATCAAAGTAGGAATGACACCTGACTGACATCAATCACTCTCTCATACATCTGAAAATGCATATATGATGCACTTTGATTATTAATAGAGAATATTCATGTCAATCCTTGTCCTGCAGATTCGTCACTTTGAAGGGGCAGATTAAATATTTATTAAAATCTTAAAAGTTTTAATAACAGTGTACAAGAATTAACAATTACTATTGTCAGTCTTAAGAATTATTAGCAATCTTTTAATTACATTGTCCTGTAATGAAAGAACCTTACTTTTCCTAAATAAGTTTTGTTTATATCAGAGATATGTACTTCTTTTTCCTCTATTTTATCAAATTTTATTTTCTTTTTCTCTCACCAGAATTTCTGTAAAGATATGTTTTCCTACTTCTTCCACTCAGTATTATACAGAGAATCAAAATGTTATTAGAGGTGAATTGCCAAATTGAACTATTGACTAGAACAAACAAAATCATCTGGAAGATTCCAGATGCTTTGTTCAGCTGAATTGGGTTTGCCTTGGGGCTATTATTTTACAAGGCAGCTGTAGTGATAATTCTTTAATTCTTCATGCACAAATCTTCACATTTTGAAGAGCTGAGAGGACTTTCACTCAGGCTGATTCTATAATTCCCACTTTGTGGAACTGATCTTGGAAACACAGTGACACTGTGAATAGAATGCTTCTGACCTTAGCAAGTGTCTGTCAAAGTGTCAGAGAAGAGAAGTTGTCCTGCCAGCACAGCCTCTGCCTGCCCACTGTGTCACTCAAATGGTGCTTTGATCCATGACATGTGAGAGGAAAGGTCCTTCACCACCCTTTTTCTCCCAAAGACATCCTGGACAAGCACTCCCTGGCAGTGTCTGGTCTGCCCTGCAGACCTGAGGTGTGAGTTTTACCCAAGTCCCAGTTTCACTGTGGCTGGCTGTGCCTTGCAGCACAGACTTTCCCAGACACTCAGGGGGCTGTGCTTTGCTATCCTCCTTCCTGGTGGGAGCTCTGAGGTCAAGATGCATCATGGATGTCACCACTTGTTCTAGAGTTATTAGGGGTATGCACTTCCTGCTCGGACAACAAGTTTGTATTCCTTCCCTCAGTCTACATGCAAACTGATAAAGAAAAAAAATTAATGGGGGAAAAAAAAAAAAAAAAAAGAAGAAAAATTATAAAAATAAAAAAGAAGAAGAAGAAATTAAAAAAAAGAAGAAAAAATTAAAAAAAAAAAGAGAGAAGATGAGTTAAAGATACATAAAAAGCACTGAAATTTAATAAGTGACTTTTGCCTCCCACCTTTCAGTATGGTATTCAAAGTATTCCTTATAGGAAAAAAGTGACAGATTTGAGGTTTCCTCATGTCTAAAACCAACTTTTTTATGATCTTGATTTATAAACTGTTCTGTTACATCTATTAATCTATATTGCATTTGTGAAGGTATATATATCTGCATTTGTGTAGGTAAGGCATAGAAGTAAGGGGTTACTTTTTTTTTTAATCCATGGAGTCTATCATTGTACAGCGTTTAGCACACTGGCCTTGTTTGGCACCATGGAGGGTTGTAACAGTTGTCCACAATCTTTTGGTAACTGATTATTTCTCAAACTTGAAAGCTTTGCTTTTCCACAAAATTGCAGTTGCCTCAACTCTGAGATGGGAACATTCCAAAGAGACCTGTAAAATGTGATTAAAACAAAGGTGTAGCAAGGTTTGAGACAAAACAGAACTAAGTTGCTTGAAATGCTAATGGTCTCATAAAGTGTCTTTGATGCTTACTGTTACTTAGCCTTAGCAACAGAACTGAAGGGAAAAAAGTGTAATCCAAGCAATCAAAATTGTATCCCTTAAGCTACCTAAAACCCAAAAATCAAACAAAGGTGGATTATGACAGGAAATTAAGAAGAAATATATGCATTTGAGGAGAAAGAAGGGCTGGGAGGGCTAGGAAATGAGGAGAGGATGAAGTAGTACAAAGTACCTAATGAATCCTCCTTTACAGTGAGTTGTTATATTTCTCTCTTCTAATTGGTAAGGATAACATATGAAATGAAGATATATTTTTTAAGAGCCTAAGCACATAAGAGTATATTTGATGGAAATACTACCATGGGAATGTAAAGGGATGCAAATGCCAGAAAAGTTTGCTTGGTTATAAATGAAAGCTGGCTATAATGATATCTATTAGATTTAATAGTTGTGACAGGATAAATCAAATTTATTAGAAAGTGAAATATACAGACTAATTTAAAGAAAAACAGCAAATTATTCTTGCCTTCCCATTATAGATTTCCAAAATAAGTGGGTTTCAAGTATAACTTTATCTTGTTTTAACAAGCAATTTAATTGTCATTCCTTGCAATGTGTACCTGCTTGAAACAAACTGCTGTCTCCAGGTGAATTACCAATCACTTTTTATCAAAGCATCTTTTAAATTGTCTTTTCTCAACTCAGCACTTTGAGCACTTAAAAAAGAAGAGACTTACTATTTCAGAATTTTACTTCTAGAAATATTGCAAAGACTGGCACTTGTGGCAGGGTGAGGTGTTGATGCCTTTTGATGCTCTGGAGGAATTCACTGAAATTCCAGAATTCCAAACAAAACAGGTGCATTTTTTTAAAAGGAATTTTATCTGCAGTAAACTTATTTATCTAGCTTTTTTCATTAGAATGCATGGGGGGTTTTTTTTGCTGAAATGTGTAGTCCTTTATTATAGTGATGTTAATTTAGGAAATTAAAATTGGGGAAAAGTTATTTCAGAGAATAAAAATCTTCTTAAAACTTTATACAAAGGAGGAAATTAAAGGGTTGGCTGGATGGGTTTTGTCATTAACTCTTATTATAAAAACCTACTGAGACTAATACACACAGTATTAGTAATAAAAGGCTTGAAAGCTGAAATGTCACTGTTTCATTTTTGTCTTCCTTCTTTCTACAATGCATTGTGAAAATTTAATTTTTTGTGTGATTTTTGTTAGTTGTCCTTAAAAGTGGAGCCAAATTTTCATGCATGCTGATGTACACAGGTAGCATATTTGTTGCCTGGATATAATAATTTCTCCAACATGTCTTTTGATCAGCTTCATGTTTCCTCTTTAAGTGTTTTTTATTGAAGACAGAGACATACTAAATAGCATACCTGGTTCCTACCATAGTATAACACTGATAATTTTGGGATTTTTACTGCATTCTTTTCATTGCTGAGCATCATGAAATCTCACTTAAGTCACTGGAGCTTGAGTAAGCTCATCAGTATCATATTCCTAAATTAAAAATCATCCTGTTGCATACTTGTCCCTAATTTGTCCCTGCCTTTTGGAAGCATTACTCTATAGATTCTTGCCGTTTTCTTGTCTGCTTTTTGGATGTTATTTCTTTATTTCTGCTACCTTAATTTGCTGAAAAATTTAGAATCGCATAGCAAGCATCTTGCAGCACCCTTCAGTTTAGTGATAGAAGACAAATTTTGAGTTTAAAATCTCTTTCTACATTGAAATAGTTTCTGTTTGTCTCAGAGCTATTCTAGGAAGACTCAATAATTTTGGAATTATGTGTTTAATGCAGAGCTTCAATGCTCAGATAATTAGAAGCAATTCTCTAAATGTAATGGTAATACTAACCACAAGAATTATTTCTTAGGAGTGAGAAATTTTCAAAACATTATCTAAGGGCAGAGTAATAAATAACTACTACTGTTCCCAGATTTTCCTACATTATTAACAACAACATGTACAAATGTTTTGTTAGTTTGTTAGCATACACTTATCAACCTTGCCCATAAAATGCCAAGTATATGCCCTTCTCGAAAATAGGGTAGCTGGGTCATTTTAACTAGTGCTGTTTAACTGAGCTGTTTGTTTGGAATTGTTGTCACACTGGTGATTGACAGATGTGCCACAGGACACACGTGCTTGCTCATGGCCTTGTTGGCTGCTCTCATTTTTCTTCAGTCACTGTGAAGGAAAGATAGAAGACAGAAAAGAAGAAACAAGGAAACAAATAAAATAGGGAAGAGGATCAGAAGGAAAATATTAGCTTGAATTTTAAGTCTTGGATGAACAAATATTGACTTCAGTTCATTTTTTGACTCATTTAAATAAGTTTGATGATTTGATACTCCTGAGCATTTAGCTCACGTGGAGCTTTTGCTTGCTTGAATGAAATATAAGATCAAACTCTGTATGGTTAATTTACTGTTTTCAAGTAGAACTGTGTTTTAGAAATTTTTAAGAGAAAATCAGTGGGAAATGAAAGAAAATAGAATCCCTCATACTGTGAATATAACATCAGACGAAGAAGACAAAATAATATTTTTCCCTTTTTTAAGAGATTTTGCTATACGGCATCAGTTTTCAGTTTTATTGTATTTTAATGCAATTTTGTTTCAAGCTACTTATGAGAGACTAAATCTTAGGAAGTGAGGTCTTTAAATTAAGCAAGTACTCTGTGTGCAGAGGAAGCATCAGCCCAAATCTGATGCAAAAGAAGGTGCTCCAGAACCTTCTTCAAATAGGACTCACTCTCAAGCAAGAAACTGAAATAAGTAGAAAGACGATTTTAGAAGTGTCATCAAAGATGTTAATTGTTCTGTGACTTGGGGAAATTAATGGACAAGGTCTTTAAATTATGGACAAATAAGGAAAAGCTGTGACTTTTCTTCCTTCTGCCTTCTGTTCCTTTGATGTGCATGTAAGGCTCTGGACTGCACTCCACTCCTTGCTGAGAAAAGGCAGAAGCAGGGAAGAAACACAGCTCATCATGGAATACTTCATTTTTTAACCACTTGGTCAGCCATGAAAAGACTTTAATAATGTTACCACACCAAGGAAAATAAAACTTCATTAAAACCAGGTTTATTAATTACCTTCATTTGCACACCATGAAAATATGTTTCATCCTAAATGAAGAATAAGTGCCTAAAATTCTGCCCTCCTGAAATACTCTTGTAAAACAGAGGGATAAAAATGGATCCAAAACTAGAGAAAAGAACAGTGACAGTTAAGTCACATTATGCTCATCCTATACTATTTTTCTGTGCTTTACATAACATGTATCATGTTTAAAAGATTCTGGATCATCAAAGCTTGTCAGGAAGATACTGTTTTCAAAGCAAACGGAAAGCAGAGATGTTTTTCCTATGTTTTTAGAAAAGTATGTAAAAAGAGTTTTACTCCTCTAAGAAGTCTGAATGGTGATGTAGAAAGGGGAGTCTTTTGATGCAGTTAATCTGGAATGTATTTTTAAGGTATTTACAACAAACATTTAATTTTTTTGTTTTTATGAATCATTTGAAAATATTCTTTCTCTGATTAAAACCCCTCAAGTATATTTGGTTTGAAAAGTCCAGAAATATTTAAGAAATGTTTTCATTGCCTCCATCCATTTGGTAAGCTCTGCTTCATTTCCTGTTGCTCTGCTGGAATAAATATCTGATGGGAATGAACTAGAAAAATATTTTGAACCCAGCTTGGATATGAATAGAAGGAGAGGTGCAGATCATGAACAAAATCTGTGTTTCATTGCTGTTTCATTGCAGATGCAACTGGGAAGATTGCCTCATAGAAAAATCTTTATAATTGCATCTGGAATACTTACTATATTGCTCTGAAAGAAATTGTATTCACAGGAAGTTTCTTTGCAACATCTTGTAATGGAAAATCACATACTCCTTGTGCATGCTTTGGAGTCAGTTCCTAATATTGTTCTGACTCTCTCAGAAATGTAGTCTTGAGAATAATGGCAGTCTCTAAAGGATAGAAAAAATATTAAACTCAGCCACAAAATAAAAGGAATTCTAAGACAAAAAGAAATCCTTCCTCTCCTTTATTCTTACTATCCCCAGGTGAATTAATGAGGATATTGAGCCAAGTAAGTTGTACCTTCCCCCTTGAAGTGCTCAAAAGAGAGACACACTTTAGATTGTCCTTCAGATGAAGACAAGCGTGAGGAAGATTCTGAATTGCAATGCAATGAAATCATTAAAAAATAATTCCCCTCAGACCATCAGAAAGCAGATAAAAATCCTCTGAATATGAATATGAATTTTCCGTTAGGGCTGGGCATACAGACCAACTAATATAAACAGGTTGTGGCCTTCTTAGAAGTAATTCTGCCATTTTCTGAGAGTGTTTATAACTCAGCATAATGTGCCAGTGGAAGTCTAGACCCACTGCTGCAAATCAGTGTAAAAATATGCCCTTTACTGTCAAGTTTTCCTTAATGATGGCTCCTCACCTCAGCCTGACCTTTCACTATGTTCAACCCACAGAGGGCAGTGATGTGCAATTAATAATAACTTTCCAGAGCCTTAAATGAAAACACCATCTGTTTTTAGCAGTCTTAGTGTGTATTTTTGGGAAGTGACAATTTTTTTGCTTGATCTGGAAATAACATTGAACTCTTGGAATTTCCCAGGTTGAGTTTAGGGAGTTAAAAAGTACAGAATTACAAAATAAGTTGTAGAAATTATGTTCTGGGAAAATTTCTGGAGCTTTTTTGTGGTAGTATTGCCTGGTAATAGCCTGCACTAATAAATAGTAAACCATATACTGTGTAGCAAGAAGTCTAAAGTAGAAACACGCATGCAAATCTAGCATGTGTTCTATTGCATCCTGTGGTCCAGTCATTCTGTAAAATTTGTAGTATGACCAACAAACAATTCTCTTTAACCATTTCTGTCTGCATAAAGTCTACATGCAGCTAAACTCTTGAGGAGTAGCAGGAAAATGAGATTCCTGCCCTGACCAACAGCCAGCAGAGTCAACCCACAGATCTGAGCCACTTTTTATCAGCCTGCTGGAGCACGGGGGTCAGCTGGGCCTTTTGTCACCAACCAGCCTAGGCTGAAGAGAAATCTGCACTCAATATGAGTAGGTCTCAGCAAAAGACTAACATCTTAAAAGCAGAAAAAAGGTGACATTGTGACCTCTAGCCTCCTCTACACTGAGCATATTTCTGCTTGTCATGTATCTCTTTTACATATCTCTCCTTTACATTAATATATGTGTACAAGAGTGAAAGAGATCGAAGGATTTCTGGATGCAATGGGCAGGTCAAAGCACAGAATAATTTTTTCTATCTACTTCAGGCCATATTTGTGTTTGTTTTAGAAGGAAAGACATTCCAAAGATATGAAAGAAATGCCAAAGCACAAGACAGATTAAAAGGTTGGAGAATGCAGGAAACAAAACTATAATTCATGAAATGGAATCTGCAAAGCTGCAAAGAAATTATCCTCTCATGCCAAGCATGTATCCAGAAGTCTATAGTTTACAGCCCTGAGCCAAGCCAGCTTCACTCCCTGGGCCTGGGGAGAGGAGGAAAGCCAAGTTTACTGCTTGTCTCTTCCTTCCCACCTCCCCTGGGATGTTTGATGCAGACAATGTGCAGGGCTTATGACTTTGAAGGGACTTTGCACTCTGCATTGGAACAGCCTTCATACAGTTATACAAGGGGTGAGGATGCTTTTCATTTTGGTATGTAGAGCTGTAGCTGAGCAAGTGAAAAATCAGCCTGTCATGCTTTATGAAGTTCTACTGTGGTGTAGGAACTCCTTTTGTCTGTGGAACCCAGACAAAAAGAGAGATGTCTCTTCTGCATTTTATTTGTATACTAACAGTTTTATTCAGTAACTTGTGAAGTTCAAGGAGACTGTCATAAAGTTTCCACCTGAAAAAATTCTTCTTAAGAAAAACCATTTCATTGTCTTACTGTATAAAAAATTCCCCAGTGCCTATAACTGCATAAAGATTTGATACGTTATGGCTGTGATACCATATATAAATTGATTGCTACAACATTTTTATGTGGTAATTTCTAAAGAAATATGTGATCCCCATCACTTGTTACTTGTAGCATCCTTTACTCAAAAATCAATGTGATAAACACAACATTAGTTTGAACAGAATGTCATGTAATTAAATATAATGTGAAATCAATCAAAATCTAGCTAGCAGCAGACATGAGGCTCATATTCTGGATAGCTGTGTAACATTTAACACCTCCAGATTTTATATAAATACTTATCTCTGTGTATTTTAAAAAGATCCAGCTATCTCCATACATTCAATCTTAAATACATCTAATTTTGTAATAGATTTGGGGCTTAATGTTCAGATAGAAAAAAATTTTGAATTTTTCTGTCATGATCAAATGCATGAATATAAGGCAAGTTCCTTATCATTCAGCACTATTTTAATCTACTTCATTTTAAGTTTCCTAAATTCACCACTAATACACAGCACTGAGCTACTTTTTTTAAATTAATCAGTGATTTATTATGAAAAATATTAATGAAAATTATTTGTATTCCAAACAGTTGTCAAGTGCAGACAGAAGAGGGTGCATATACAACAAATGGATAAAATGTTTAAAATTGCATCTTTTCAAAGGTCTAGGGTTGTATTCTATGTTGGAGAATACAACAGGCCAAATGTAACTCATCATAACCATCCATTTATTCATGTCATGAATAGGTGAAAGGTGTTTGCGGACTAAACTACCCCAATAATAAGATATACTCTCCTGGAGGCTGTGCAGAAATATCAGAATCAATGGAATAGATACAGCTGAGCTATTGAAATAAGTTATTGATGAACAGGAATAATAAGAATAAGTTTAAAATAGATTTGCCAGTCTGTTTTACCACTTTTGAAATCAGCTTCAATTACTGTATCTACCCTTTTTGATCTCAGTGTTAATATAGGGACCTCTAAGCTGTGTTTCTATACTGAAATGTACATGAAAGTTTTACAAAAGGTCTTATTCTCATGCTGATTCCAGTCCCCCTTAATTGCACTGATTATAGGCCCAAAAGGGGCTTCTTCACAGGGAGGGTGGTCAGTTCCTGGAATAGGAATAGGTTCCCCAGGGAGGTGATGACAGCAAGAAGCATGTCTGAGTTCAAGGAGCATCTGGATGATGAACTTGGTCATGGTTTAGTTTTAAGTACTTCTGCAAGAAGCAAGGAGTTGGATTTGAAAATCATCACGGGTCCCCTTCAACTTGAGATGATCTGTGGTGCTATGACTGTCAGAAGAATGAACTGCTGATGTGAAGGCACATAGGGTTAGGGGTCTCACTGGGAAAAAATCATCATTATCAATTGTCATCAACTCTGGACTTAGTGGTGCAAAACACTACTAAGGTCCTGTTGCATTATTTTCACTTTAATGGGCTGTGTCATTGGCTTTAAACAAATGAGACATAACTGATGAAGCAATACCTAAACTTGCATCTGTAGGTGCTGGTGTGCTCAGATATGACTTAGAAAAGGCTGCTATCACCACAGGTCTAAAATTGTTAGTTATGTGCAGAAATAGAGTTATTCAGCTGGATATCTATGACTTTACATGAAGTTATAGAAGTTCATCACTGTTTTTTTCTTTCCTGTTTAGCATTTTAAAGTAAAGTTACCATCATTTTCAAAAGTTCCTCTACTGCTCATTATGATTTTCCAGAACACCCTTGCCAAGCCACACTTCAAGTGTCTCTATGCTTTGTTAGGTCTGAGGACCTCCTTCTAAAAGATATCAACAATTCTGTGAGTTCCCTGATTTACAAACTATTGTAATATTTCTGTACATGCTTGTCTGCACTTTCTTATTCAGAATACAATATCTAAAGCACCAAGATTCATTTTCTCATCATAAATATGCATAAGACATTAACATAAATCTGATCTAACAGGTTCACCATGGATAAAGAAATGTAATTAATTTTCTTCCCTGTCTATTTTACTGCTGTCTCTATTTTCCTTAGATTTTGCTTGTTCATGTACTACAGTCTCAGAACTTTTGTTGTTCATTATATTTAGCTGCTTGATGCATCTCACAGTGTTTTTCTTAACCCCAGCTGGAGTACTAATGGCTTTTGATAAGAAAAGTATAGAAAAAAAATTCTTATTTACAGTTTGGATGGTAAGTCAGACAGTCACAAAGAAAAGTAGATTTAGACATATGCAAAACTTATGCAAATTTTTCCTTTTGATCTCATCCTATGTATGTATCGTCCATTCACAGCAAGGAAAATTGGTGCATCTGCATTCTAACACTACTATTGTAAAATTAAACATGTTTGCTGCTGACTTGCCAGATAGTCTATTATAAGAGGTTTAAAGAAAAGCTTTAAAATATATTAGTGTACTGTGAATCAGAGTATTCTTATTTACCTTCAAATAAGCTATACTAAATCTATGGTTATCCCATATTTGTTAGTTTTTCCTCTTCTTTATCACCATTGTCACAACTTTTTAAAGATAGATGGATACAATTTAAAATGGTAGAGTAGCCCTGCATCCAGTAATATATTCTAAAAACAAAGAACAGTTTTGTATAAAGTTAAATACAACTCTAACAAAATGGATGGTTTTGCAGTTCAATCACACACAAAGGAATTTCTCTACTGAGATTTTATCTGCTATTGATGGTTGTTATTTGCACAATACTCATCTAATTTCACTGCCTTTCCCATTATCCTAGCAAGGAATCTGTTTGATGATTCTCAACACAACTACATGGGCATTTCTTCAAGAAAGTCTTCTTTTTGTTTTGTTTGGTTTCTATTTTTTCCCCAAAACTTGCATTTGATAATCCATGCTTGCATGTATCTTACTGTCACAATGTGACACACAATGAACGACACTCACACGCTGAGATGTCCAAGGTAAAAAAGAGCACATTTATTTCTGGACTTCAATATTTAGAGAAATTAAAAGTGACCATGGATTGGAGGATGAAATTGCTACCTCTCTAACCACACTAGTCAAACTAACAGTCTATCAATTCTCTCTTCCTTCAGAAAGGAATGTAAAATAATCATTATTTACATGAAAGTGTGTGAGAAACTCCATTACAAAAATGTAAACATCAGAAGGTTTAGAAGAACTTTAGAAGAACAGGGCAACATCTTACTTTGTATCATTTATTCAAATTTTAGACCAATGATGGGATTGTGAAAATATGGAGTGAATCAGGAACCCATGGTGACGAGTGGAACAAAGTCAAGTTGCACTTGGGGAAGCTAAGGAATTTTGAAATTATCTTTGAAGGCATTCGTACCGGAGACCTGGGAGGAGGAGCAGCAATAGATGACATAGAGTTCCACAACTGCACCACAAGTAAGTTCAAGAGGAAAATTTCTAGAGAGATGCTACATGAGATGTAGGAAGTTCTTGTTTGTTTTTAAATACATCATAATTTTACTGTTATCATCATAATTTCACTGCTCATAAAATCAGTTATGAATAAATTTCTGCTCTTGTAACTTTAATACCCTTTTCTGCACGTACATTCGTGCAGTGTTCTCACACTAAATTAAATCCAAGAAATTACGAAGGTTTTGTTTCCTTTATTTATTCTGTTTTGAGTAAGAACTTTCCTTCTTTAATCTATTGGTAAGTTATTGAGTCTCTGATGTTGTATGTAACAATTTCGTATAAACTGTGTCAGATTATAATATATGAAACCTTTGGCCTCTGTGTTTTATTATAAAGTCTCTTGCCATAAAAATAAGTGGAGACTACAAATGAACCTTTATCAATATTCTTTTTCCCAGTTCAGTTGAAGTGTTAAGGTCAGCAAAATAAAACTTTTGACTCCTTTCCAGAATACTCTATTTAATTGATATCTCTGTGGACATAGGCTAGAATAAGATCAAATTTTCCCCTTATTAAAAACAACAAAAGTAACAGCAAAAACATCAACAACAACAACAATAAAAAAAAATCCACCAATAAAACCCCAACAAACCACCAAACAGTAACAAAAGAAGCCCCTAAACCTGAGAAGATAAATACTAAGTAGGTAGATCATGGCTTTTCTCAGGAAAGTATGTGGTCTTTGTATCTTGTAGGAAACAGTGTGACACAACATAAGTGATTGTGTTAAATGAGGTGCTGATGTCATATATCAACACTGTATGAGTTTTGTGGTAGTTGTTTGAGCAAGCTTTAATCTCCTGCCATAGACTGGATGCCCATCACCAGCTGAAGTATGAAAAATGAACTTCTGAAGAACACCTCTTGATCTAATTTAATCTGAAAAATGAAGTTCTTGCAATCAGAAATTGTTGTATAATTCAAAGAATTGAAACATGATGCAATCTGGAACCTTCTTCGAATTGCACTTTAATAAAACTCTAAAGCAGATGTACTCTTAAAAGCTCTACAAAGCACATGAGCATTACTTAGCCCCTTGCGGTTTTTTGAGGTGTTTCGTTGTCCTCATTTCTGTGCATGACATTGTTCTCCAAAAAACAAAGGTAGATAGATAAGGATGCCCTGGTAGGAGACAGTAAGTCAATATCTATCATCTTGAATAACAGAGTAGATGCTGGTCTCTCTTGCAATTTGTTGCCAGTTGTGTTCACATGTATTAATTCATAGCAGTGGGGTCTAGTTAAACCCCATTTGTGGGATTCTAGTCAGTTTTGGAGCTACAACAAATTAGACACTTCATTTCACAGTCAGATTCATGAAGATATTCAGCAAATGAAAATAGTAGAGTTTATTTTCTTAAGGAAGAAGTAATGTCTCTGTTAAGTTCATAAAGATGGTATCAACATATCTTAATGTAATGAAAAAATATTTCTTCTTACTCTTAAGTCCACATATTATATAACAACCTGAAAAATGACCTCATATAAGCATAACTGGAAATATTCCAGAGTTGTCATTGCTAGGAAGGAAATTGTTTCAATAAGGATTTGGAAGGCTGTCAGATGAAGGACCCTCAATCTCTTAAAATGTTAGGATTGCTGAAATTTGCATTGGTTTTAGTCTATGACCCTACAAATCTGAATGTTAACAGTGTTTTATAACAAGTCTTGCATTAAAATACCTTTGCAGTGAAACACTTCAGGAAGTAACTTGGTTTATTACTTTATAGCAACTATTTGTTTTACAGCACTGCTTCAGGAAGAAGCTCTGTTGGGAAAGCAGTTGCACCAAGCGCTCCAACTGCTTTCACATACAGCTTCAGCACAGTCATATTCCTATGTATTTTGCAGAAAATTATGGTTTATGAAGATGGATGATTCAGAGGAGGCTTTTCTCATAGATGTTTGATATGTACAATTGAAGCTTAATTTGCAATACAAATTTTTTAAAGATTTATTTAGGAAAGTTGGAGACCCAAGATGCTGATCCTTTATAGAGTTGTAACTTGCATGGTCATAGCTTTTGCACTCTAATAGGGTACAGTCTTTATACACTCAGGAATCATTTCCTTACAGCATCTCTGGTAGTGTATGCTAGGTACAGCAGGGTAATCATTAAAGTTTAGGAGTATGTATCCTGTGGGAATTTGTTTATGCTTATGCCTTTGCTTTCCAGCAGGATCAGAGGCCTATCATTTGTTCACTTTTCAGCTGCATCTGTGTTCATCTGTGAACATGCATGACTGTAAAATAAGCAAAATAAACAAACAAAACCTAAAAAAAATCCATACCACACCTCACCCCACCTCTACCTCCTGATTTTCTTATCTGTATGAGGACACTTAGCCTCAAATCAACGTTAAAAGGGAATTATTTAGTACTCTTCACATCAGCTCTGCACTCTGCATATGATTTTTTGCCTTCTACTCCACAAGTTGATACCTGCTTGCTTAATTTTCTCAAGACTTTCGGTATGCTGACCTTCCTGTTGGCATGATGACATGAAGGAGCCTGGTCTGACCTTTCTCATTCTTGTTATTGATTCTTTACCTTTGTAGAACAAACAAGCAAAATACATTTTGCCAGTTTCTCAAAAATAACATTTCCCACCTGACCCAAGCCTGGGGCATTCAGGATAGAGAAAGGATGTCATGTAGTGATTGTACTTTTTGCAGCGCCGAGTTCACAGTTTTATTGTGTCTGTCGTAATAAAGCTAAAAGTCAGCAAACACAATCTTACTGTGGCCAAACCCAAAAAGAAGAGCAGCATACAAAGCAGATGGGGAACAGGGGTTTCTGATCAACAAAATGACTTGATTTACAGCACTTACCCATGTTCTGTGTTTGTAGCTGTAGAATTGCTGGGCTAGATTTATGACTAGGGTCCTCTAGGACCACTGAAGCTACATTTGTATTTTCTACTTGGTCTTATTTTGTTAAACTAAAATCTTACATATTATGGGTATTCTGGATGTCTTAATTACATAAACAGTGGAATATAGCATGCACAGAAAAAAACTAGGAGACTGAAAATAATTAAAACTTGAAAATAGGTTTAAAATAAACAGAATGGAGTTGAAATGAGAATGCCTTAAATTGCATGTGAGAAAAATTCTAATATTTATTCTGCTTCTCAGCAGACAGCATTTAGTGGTGAAAACTAAAGTAAAAGCAATTCTGGAGCTTTCAAATATTTTGGGATAGCCTCCTCCTCACAGACTGTCCTTTTGGAAGCCACTGAATGGTATTCCTGGAACATGGTTTACAGTCAGCACAATAAAATAATTGCCTCTTTGCCGAAATTATGTCCTCAAGTAGAGACAGTGAAAAGGGAAGAGAGAGGCAGCCAATGGGATATTTTACATGTGAATATTAGATCTGTTTTCTACAGTATGGTAATAGTCAATGGTTGTATTATTGTTTAATATATCGAAATACTTATTTTATTTTACATGTATTTTCCTTCAGCTTGCTTCCATGCAGTGTGCTATAAGCTGTATACATCATAAGAGTATCTGCACTGAGGTGGATTCTTTGCTCTTCACTTACATAGCTGTGATCTGAATAGCTCATTTTAAATGAGGGTTTTCAATTGATTACAGAGAATCTTTTCACTATTTCCTTTTAAAAATTAATTTGTCAACAGCTTCTTTTTCAGTAGAATACTAAAAATGACTCTATTAAGATCTGAGCTGCTGAGGCCCTTTCCTTCAAGGCTCATTTTCGTCAGGTCTCACTAATTTCTATAGAAGTAAAGGACAAGAAGAAACTGTGGATTTATTTGAAATATGAGCTCTAGAATATATTGTCAAAGATAGAATAAAACTATATAAATAAAAGTATAGATATAGAATAAATTATTAAAAAGAGTTGGTTTTGAGAGGGCAGGAAATGTTCTGGTAACAAAAACAGGTTAAATTCCAAATTTGATACATTTTATTTTACAGGTTAAGTTAAAAAATATGAATAATAGTGAAATCACATCACAGCTAGAAAAACTTGTTCTTAAATTAGCTGATGTATTGATTTTTTTACACCTTCTTATGCAATAATTATTTATACAACTTTATTGAGACTATGTGACTTGAATGGAATTTACTGTCATAATTTCTTGTGCTCTTTAATAATTGACTTTGACCATGCATGGGGTTATTTGCAGCCTGGAAACAAAATGTCTCCATTTCTGCCTTAATAAAAAGGTATAAAGGTATAATAAAAAGTAGAAAAGGTATAAAAAAATTAAAAAGTACCCTCAATACCTATGAGGGTCATGCAGAATGATCTCTAATGATAAATTTATTTTTTACACTTATGACATTTAACTTCATGATAATGTGGTCTGCTTTTATTAAGGAGCACTTCAAGCATTATTGATCTGCTTTGCCAGCTGATGGCTCTCTGTCAAATAATAGTGAATCAAGAGCACAATTTCTCAGGCATGCTGTTACCAGAAGTCAGATTTTTGTGCATCTGTAATGTAAAGAAAAGGAATTTTGTACTCTCAGACACACAACAGCAAGTATAAGCATGGACATGCACATGACTCAGCCACATCATACATACTGATTTTGGCATCCCAGGGTACCACCTGAAAAACTAACAAGGGAATATAAATGAAAATAAGAGAATCATAACTCTGAATTAAAATTTGGCAGAAATTTCTAGAACATTTTGCTATTCAGTTGATTTTTATGATTTTTCATAGTCTGGGAATTTAATGCCATAGAAATCCAGGAATAAAACAGAATCATTACAGCTCCAGTGATCTTTGTCAGTTGGCTGTTTGGAATCAGACAGCACAACCTTTTCTTCTAATGTTACAATTATATTTAATTTTTAAAAGAAAAAAAAGTAAAAATTCCACAATCTATTAATAGTAAATTGCTTCACCAAATTGAGCTGAACAGAAATTTTCCTTAAAATATAAAAAAAGCTTGTTTTCCTGGTGGTAAACTTTTTTTTCCTTTTCTCCTCATATATTTGTATTCCTCCTCACATATTTGTATTCCTTCTCACCTACTGTTTATGGCAAAGACCATAGGTGAAGGTACTGAAATCCTTTGAACAACTTTACCTCTATGCTCTCATAAACAAGAAGCTTTGAAAGTCTCAGTAGAAAAATACTTTCTTATTAGAATTCCATCCTAGCTTTGAAGATCAGAGAGACAATAACTAAAACTTCCTAGTGTTTTTAGGCCAGCTTTTTTTGTTTTTAAAACAAGCCAGTGTTTCCTTTGAATCCTCAGCTATGTATCATGCAAAGCTTTATGTTTAGTGGAGAATTCACTTCCTTCTTCTTAAATACTTGAGAGAAGTTTAAACTCCGATAATAGAAGTATTCAGTACAAATCTGGCCCTGAAGTGAGAGGAAAGGGAATTCAGACAGAGAAAGCTGCCAGACCTAAATTAGTCACTAAGGATATTCACTGCTGTTCAGACAGAATATATGCCCAGTTTTTTTTAATTTTCTTTTTTTTCCCCCCTTCAAATATTTTAATGATTCATGATGACTTTCTCTTGTTTTTATATATAGGTCAATGTCAGAGTATTCTGACATGGGGCACTGGAATCCCACCACTGGCTAAAACTTCTCAGTAAATGTGCTGAAATCAACGATAAAGTTTTTGTTAGTCTAATATTTGTATTTTGCCTTTACAAGGAAATTATTCTTTGATTTTATTGTGAGCTATCAATTTAAAATTTTCTGCAATATATTGAATCTTCTTCATTACAGAAAAAGAAAGCACATTTTGAGAAGTCTAGAAATTTCGGTACCTTTAACTGAATTTGGCTTAGTGTAACATGCATTAGCAGGAATGTACTTTATCACTTGAGGGAAAATTTTACTGAACTCAGACCTCATTACACTCAGCAGAGGGTACAGATATGCGTAATTTGGTTCTAGACAAGAAAAAAATCTCCCTTTTGGCAATGTGAAGATCAGCCACAGATGTCTTTCAGAGGATATCCCTTCTGTATGCCCTTGTAGGAAGGACACAGTGAGGAAAGCAGTATACTAAGGACAGATGTGGAGGAAATTCCCTCAACCTGGCTTGCAAGGGCTGCCAGTTACATAAGGGGAAGACATCAATTCCTGCACAAGTCCTGTTATGCAGAAATGCTTAAACTGCATTGAATATTAAGACTTTCTAGAAATGTTTAAAAAATACAAATTAATTTTTACAAAATTAATTTTTACAGTCTGGATTTGGGGAAATATTTACATTGGTCAACCTTCTTTGAAAAAAAAAAATTAAAATGGAATGAAGGGAAATATGGCACCAGCTTGAAAACCACTGAATTTTCTCAGTTTTACTGCATTGTTCAGAAGTCATTGACATATCTGTAAACTAGCATTTCTGTTTTCACTTATGTAGAAAATGCATGAACTTAACCAACAGGTTTGTTCACCATCTTTTTGCAACTCTCAAAGATGCATTAGGAATGCCACAGAATTTGAATATGAGAAACAAGAAATAACTTTTGCCTCATTTTTCATGAAGAGACCTCAGTGGCATTTTAGATTTCTGTTTATCTCATGAGAAACTTTTGAAGAGTTGCTGACTCCAAAGATAATTTGGTTTGCTAGCACATGGCTGTAAACTAGGACTTTCAGCCTAAAATTAAAATCCCATCATTTTGACACTTACTCCACATATTGCTTACTCTTCATATCCAGTGGTAGATTTTTTTGACTCCACGCATTTCAAACAGGCCAAAAGAGAAGGTTTTTTATGGCTACTAAAATATACTGGGTAGAGGTGAATGAACTTTCTATCTTTTTTTAAAAACCTAAAATCTTTGTCTGTAAAGGTGGTACTAGAAGAATGACCCCTATCCCAGCCTGAGTTCATTTTCATGTAAAATGACTCTAGAAAGGAGGCACCCTTCCAGTACAGCCAAACTGCATGTAACCCATCACACACCAAGGTGACACCCAAGATGAATTTCACATCTAATGGCAATGCTGCAGAGACAGGGAGAGCACTCAGCTGAGGAAGTGTCTCCTTGTTGCAGATAATTGCAGCTTGCACTATGTGCTCTATTCCATTGGTCGGTCACAACAGACCCTGAGGACCACATCAGGACAAGTCCACGTTAAAAAAATAAAATATTCATATCAAATGCTTCTAATATATCTGTGATAACTGGAGAGTGCTGTGATTGAGTAGTTTTGATTGATTCTGCATCACAGTGGAAGCAATAGTTTGACAGCCACTTTCAGTGTAAATATGATTGAAAAGCTCTAAAAATAATCTATTCACCTGAACTTTCTGAAGTGCAATGTAACTTTACACTGGAATTATGATAGAGGACAGACAGGGAGGGGGAAAAGGGCCAAGAAGTAGAGTTCCCATGTCAAATTGTTTCAGGAGATACTTTTATCTGGTTGAACATATTCATAATTACTGAGAAATAGGATTTTC
Organism: Urocynchramus pylzowi; assembly: GCA_013397555.1. Lineage (NCBI taxonomy): Eukaryota > Metazoa > Chordata > Aves > Passeriformes > Fringillidae > Urocynchramus > Urocynchramus pylzowi. Next base: position 387,084 of record VZRH01007040.1, on the reverse strand, counting down.
TGCAAAAGCATCTCATGATTTTTGCCTTAATTCCACTTCTCCCTTTCTTTTACCACTTGCAGATTCCAAAGAGATAAAACCTAGAACAACCAGACCCCTTCAGTCCTCAGTGCTTCTCCCTCATGCATCCTTTAGTATTAAGCAAAGTATGGTAGATCCCTATATAAGAGTACCACGAGTATGAGACCCTTATCCTGCTGATACACTGTATGCCAAAGCTGGTCTTTCAGTCTTTATCCAATATAAAAGCTTCTGTCCTTGTCTCCTGTGGATTCATATACTCCATGATATCAACACTGGAATTTAAAGAGAATTTTCTTATCTTTTGTATGGCTTGAGCCAGAGGCAGTTCTGCATTTCTAGAACTGTGAATAAATTTTTTATTCTTCCAGGTTACCAGTGGCCTTAGGCACAGTACTGCTTCTATGAACAGCTTTGGGAAGTCCTTTGGCTGAATTTTGTGTGTACAGGTCAGAGTCTCTCCTAAGAGTCGATATAATTTGTTAGCTCTACTGTTCATGTTGGAGTAAAAACATATCTTTGAATTAATTCTGGCCTTTTGAGTGATCTATTCCAACAGGAGAATTCTCTATGGTTTTAAAATTATAAAAGAACCTCATTTGAAATTACATGTAGCTTGCTTGAGCAGAAACTTTTCATCTAGTTTTCCTTACAATAGATTTACAAGGTCATCCATGGGGAGAAGCATTATTGATGAATTTGCTAATACAATTCTAATATTCTATAAAAAGTCATACATAAAGAGTACTGAGCAATTGAGGTAAGCAAATGAAAAAACTTGATGAAAATTGTGTTTCACAATTTCTGAATCTCAGAGTTCAGTTGAGTAATGAAACCTTCTGGGACTGTGTATTTCATAAATACCCCTTTAACAAAGGGTGAAACTCACAAATTAAATTTCCTTTAATTGAATAATATTTTCAACAAGATGTTTGATTATTCCTATATCTCAAGTGTTGCGAAAGAGGGGAGAGAAGTGGTTTAAGTGCTCCCACTAAACAATACAATTTAAACAACAATAATAGAAGGAGGTGAATTTTTAACTTAAATTTGAAAACATTTCTACTCAGGAAGGACTATGACTTCTAAGAAGACAAATAGTGGGAGAAGAGGCTAATTTCAATTGAATATAGATTGTATTTTATGTTTCATTTCATACTGCTGACATGGTGGTGTTGTACTGTTGAGTGAGTGCATGTGTTTCTCTTGGAGAGCAGAAATGAGGCTCTTGCTAAAAAGCAGCTCGGTGCGCTTGAACTTGAGGAACACTCGGCTTTCCAAAACAGTTCAAAGTCTTATTCACTGCTGCCTTTAGGAACCATAATAATTTGGAATTCACCCTTTGCCTTTCAAAAGCACAAAGCATTGGCCAAACATAACCTCCTACAACCTATGTCTTTAGTGTTGTAATACTAGAGCATCCCTTCCTGTGTGTTCAATCACTTCTTTCATGATAAGTCTTTTAAACATTTACTCTGTGTCACCAAATCTATGGTACTTAGTGCTATCTATTAAACTTAAATATTTTTGCCCCTATCCATTTTGTTTAAAACAATAAAGATCTATAGGACTGATATTTGACCTGTCTGGTTCTTTCTGTGATTTTGGATGTAATGGATATCACAGGAATGTTTGCATCTTACAAAACATTGGTACAAGTAAGCTCTTGTACTCAGAGAGTCAGAGAAATAGTCACTGACCTGTTGTTGTCCTCTAGATGCAAACTTAAAGGAAAGAATGGTTTTGTGAGGTCTTTCCTAGTCAGGCCTTTCCTGAGAATTGGGAAAAAAAAAAAAAAGTCTCAGCTAAAAATGCTTTATTTATGAGCTATCTCCAAATGAATTTTGTCATGTCTATAAATTCTGTGTACATTATATGGGTTAGTCTTCCATAGATAACATGTACTGGAAATGGGTATAAAATAAAGATAGCTGCAAGCTTCTGCTGTATCCACAACAGAGTCACAATTTATTTGTGGCATGCATGATGTGCACTTGTGTGCTTTCTATATGAATACAAACACATACATATATGTATCCTTACCAGGGAAGATCTTTGCTGGTATTCTGAGAATTGCATTGTCCAGAACAAAATATGTAGAAAGGAAAGCAAGTGTATGTAAATGCAAGTTCTGTGGCAACCATCATTAATATGCTTATTTTGTAGGGTTTAGTGATCCAGAAGCTCTATTGGCCTCTTAAAAACTACTTAGAAGATTATATGGCTCTTAGCTGCATCAATACAAAATTGTACTTAACTGAAAAGTGATATCCTGAATATGCTTTTTCCTTTTCAAGTACTGCCATTCCATTTGGTGAAGGGATTTGCATAACATGCAGTCATTAGCTACATCTGAAATATGTCTTGTGTTAGTTTCTTGTGGTGTCCTGGCTTTTTGGAAAAGCTGCAGTTTTGAGGGGAAAGCCAAATAAATGGGCAATTTAAGCTGAAATATCAGCTTAAAAATAAAGCTGTTTATTAGGAGACATTGTTTTGCTTTATGCTAAATCTCTCTGGAGTGATGTTAGATTACTGTTCTCCAAATTCAGTACTGATAGACACAAATTCAGATTTTGGCAACTTTGTAATTTTGAGGGCAAAAAATGGGCAAGACAATATTTTAAATGTCCTCTCTTTTTCTTTGTTTAAAATAGTTTCTAACATATTTTCCCATATGTTCTTCAGTGTATTTTTTTTTCTGATAAAATTGATTTTTTTTTATATATATTATATTTGAAGAATATCTTGTAAAAATGAAACTTCTAAGCTACATCTTCTGTGTGAACTTGTCTTTGGCTTTGGGTTTGCTGACACTGAAGTTGCCTTTTATGGTTAAGTTGCACCATATTTCTTGTTTTGATTTAATTCTTAGCTGGTGTAGGAGTTTTGGCCAGAATGAGTGTACTATAGAAAGTTGATTTTTTATGCCGTACTTCCAAATGCAGTTTTGGTTACACTGTGCGATGCTATTGCCAGTATCTCGATTTAAAGAGGGATTTTATTTCTCTCTGCCAATGTCTGTAGCAGAAAAACCATAATTATCGTAAATATAACCTGATAACCCTAAAAAATACATATAAAAAAGGTCTTACTCCAAAAGGATAAAATTCATAGATATGCAAATTTTTGTTTATGACATTCACACCTGTTGAGGCAAAAAATTTCATTATGTCTCTGTTGGCATCACAGGTTTTATTTTAGGATAATATTATTAAATGCTGGTTTATGGTATGTTTGAAGTACTATAAAGTTGCTTGGTTTTAAAAAAAAGAACAACTGTAATTAAGTGCTAAATATAAATGATAGAGTAACATAATACAACATAACATACCAATTACCTAATTTCTGTCATTATTTAAGCCATTGAATGACTGAAGGAAGTAGTTTATTTTCCTGTGCATCATTTCCAGTGCAGAGAAGGGAGTGGAGATAAGGTTTTTAGACTCTTCTCAAAAGTGCCTACTGACAGAAGGCAACGGGCACAAATTCAAAAACCAGGAAATTTCATGTGAACACCATAAACCACTTTACTGTGAGGATCACCCAACACAAGTGGCTGTCCAAAGAGGTTGTTGAGTCTCCATCCAATGGTATTATCCAAAACCCAACTGGATGTGGCCCCTCACAACCTGCTGTACTAGAGGTGGCCAAAGCACTGGGTTGGACTAGAGAGGTCTTGAGAGGTCTCTGCCAACCTCAACTATTATGTGGCTTTCCAGAATTTAGGATGAGCCATACTAATGAATTTTTGGTGGTACCTTCAATCAGGTTTTATCACATCATTTTGGAGAGGTGTGGCATTTTGGAGAGATTTGTGGTGGCTTAACCATTACAAATGCCTCAGTCACTTTTTTTCTCAGGAGTCTGCTCCTCTGCTAATGGCTCTCTGCCACATGGATTTTCTGTAAAAAGCAGCCATAGCTTTTCATGTATTTAAGGCATTCATGACAATTTGTTTGTGGTGACTAATCAGACCAAACTGACAGTGAAAAATTAAAAGACAGAATAACGAGACAGATACCAATTTGGAAAGTTGGTTTTTTTTTTTTTTTTTTGATGTGTCAGTGAACACAGGCTTCTGTATTTCAAAGTTGAAAATTTAAGTATTGAGGTTCTGCAAGTAGCCAACGTTAGCAGTTTTTTTTTTTTTTTTTTTTTTTTTTTTTTTTTTGTACCATCCTTTTAAAATATACGGATTACATTTTATTGCTGTGTTGTCACTCTGTTTAATACTACTTTGAATATATGTTGAAACTCAACCAAAAGTTTAGTTCTCTTTTCCTATTCTGCTTTAATGAGAATGCAGTTCCTCAGTCTGTAAAATTCAGTAAGTACCACTATTTGAGGAGATTAATACCCTGACAAAAACAACTACTCCTCTGGAAATATGGGCCTGCGCAAAGGTAAATATCATGGTGTTCTGATCAGATTGTGTTTAACAATATGTCATATTTTAGTCATGTTTGAAGGAAAAAATGAAACACATTACTATGAATACTGTCAAAATAAATTCTCCTAAATGTCTTTTGCAGAACTTGAAGCTATAGACTGAAAGGCAATCTAAGGTTATTAGAGAGCTTTTGAAGTGTTGCAACTGGGGCTATCAGAACTGTTTCAATTACTGTTGGCTGAAATTATGCACACAGTGCACTGAACTAAATATAACTTAACGTCAGTTCCTTTTCAGTCTTACAGTCCAGGGATGGCTGATTCTCAGTACTCTGGATTTGAACCTAATGTTTTATGTGCAAGTTACTAAGGTCCTCTCATTTTATGAGATGATTTTCACTCACCTTCAGAGATGAACACTCATTGTTGTAAAACAGATTTGTATGTTAAATACCCTAATAGAAACTTCTCAGCAGTTCACACAATCAGAGCAGCAGTTTGTCTAAACTCTTCAGAAAAAGGGTAAATGTCTTATAAAGGCTCTAAAATTTATTCATTATTCAAATGTGTATAGCAATGAATTTTCTCAATTTAAAATTTTATTTTCAAAAAACATATAACTATGAGCATAATAAAGCCTTTTGCCTGTCTTCTTTTCAACAGCTCACAGAAACCTTTTTTATAGAATGTCCACAGCAAATATAGCAGGGAAACAGTTATGTTGATGCTGAATTGAACTTTCTTCCAGCCAAAACATCCTACTTTTGAAGCTTTCGGCAAGGCAAATACAGCAGTCTAGAAATATATAATGTAACATTAAAAGAGTGAGACCAAATAACATCTGTTGGAAGCAGTAAAACCCTAAAGCCATGATGTATAGTAGTTAACAAATTTTGAAGAGCATCCTTTGATTTAATTGCTATATTGATTTAAATGTCCTGTTGGTTTCAGTTGGAGAGAACCCCAGGGAATGTCCTGCCCTCACTGATTTTGTATGTGGGAATAAGAATTGCATAGAGTCTCAGCTCATCTGTGACTATAAACCTGACTGTGAAGACCTGTCAGATGAAGCTGACTGCAGTAAGTATCTCTCTGTGCGCTAATCTCATCTCCTGTTAAAATTATAGCTTTAAATTCTGTAGCATAGTTTGAGTTCATAAAGATGATCCATTCACTCAAAGATGATCACAAGCAGGTTGCCTTGTCCCCAGGTCAAAAGGTCTGATATTTTCACATCCTCAGAGATATCTGCTGCAAAAAGTATTCAAGAGAGGTTTAGTTGCAGAAGTGTAACTAACTAAAACCAAAGGTTAAATACTCAAAAAAACCCTGACACCAAGGCCAAAACCAGCTTAAGGATTAAAAACATACTTGAGGAATTAAATCAATCAGTTACAATAAAAATTAACTCTGAGAAAAAATGTAAGCTTTTTTATTAATGTAAAAAGGTGTTGAAAGGAAATATCAATGTTAAATGGAAAAGCTAAGCAAGCAAAACATGTACAATAACATTTAGGCATGATTCTGCCATAAAATGGGTGAATACTTAAAAATAAGCTTGTCCTTCATTTCAAAGGAATTTTACCATTGTGATCTGAGTAGTGTGAGTACAGTTTCATTGCTTGATCCTGCTTCTACCTCAGAGCTATGAAAATATTTTACTGTCATTTCTCTATTACAGAACAGTTGGAAAAAATTGAGTCTGTTTGTCTTTGTCTATGTCCTAACGAATACTGAGACACAATTTGTCTGAAGGCATTCTTTGATGAGGCTGATTGAGATGGAAGGACACAGCTCCATTTGAAAATCTGGATCAAGTTAATGGCTTTCCAATTCAGGCCTGAAACTCAGAAGCAGTAAAGCATTGTGCCTTTGCTCCTGCTCCATCTCTTTGTTTATTTACAATTACAGTCTGGACTGGATATTTGGAGTAGGAAGATTAAGTAGTCCATATATGCAGCTCAGTAATCAGTCTAATTGTTAATCTTTGAGCTGGAGGATCAAATTCTGCCATAATGCAGGTATGCTCAAAAGTAAACTTGATAGATAGAGTAAATGAATCACTAAACTAAATCAGTAAACACGTCAATGCAATGTTCATCCTTTGTGGAAGTACTTCACTGAAATAAGCCAATACTTTGTGATCCTTTGAAAATCAAGGGCCTTTTTTCTTGCATGGGGTTGCTGCATGCTGGACTGCATAGGATTATAAAAGTAATGACCCTTTATTGGATGATGCATATTATAATGTTTTTACCAGGCTACAGACTTACATACTTACTAAAAAAGATGCTAAGATGTCACTATAGGAGATTTAACTTGGAGTTTCTCCCTTTCATAAAATTAAATAGCAGTTCTGAAGTATAAAAGCTGAAGATAGTGTCACTATTTCACAGAATCACAGAATCACAGAATGACTAGGTTGGAAGAGACCTTCAAGATCATCAAGTCCAACCCATGCTCTAAATACCTTAACTAAACAATGTCACCAAGTGCCATACCCAGTCTTTTTTTGAACACATCCAACAATGGTGACTCCACCACCCCCTCAGTCAAGCCATTCCAATATTTTATCACTCTTTCTGTGAAAAAAACTCTTCCTAATATCCAGCTTATATTTCCCCTGATGTATCTTGAGACTGTGTCCTCTTGTTCTGACATTTGTTGCCTGGAGAAAGAGACCAACCTCCCCCCCCGACTACAGCCACCTTTCAGGGAGTTGTAGAGAGATAAGGTCACCTCTGAGTCTCCTTTTCTCCAGGATAACACCCCCAGCTCCCTCAGCCATTCCTCACAGGGCTTGTGTTCCA
>VZRH01007040.1:335554-379813 GCA_013397555.1 Urocynchramus pylzowi | reverse complement strand
GGCTGTCACCAGCACCCCCAGGTCCCTTTCTGCCTGGGCACTGTCCAGCCACACCGTCCCCAGCCTGTAGCACTGCAGGGGGTTATTGTGGATAAGTCCAAAATGCAGGACTCAGCACTTGGACTTATTAAACTTCATCCCATTTGGACTCTGCCCACCCATCCAACTGTTCCAGGTCTCTCTGCAGAGCCCTTCTCCCTTCCAACAGGTCAACACACACTCCCAGCTTGGTGTCATCTGCAAACTTACTAAGGAAGGACTCAATACTCTCATCTATCTCATCAATAAAAATATTGAACAAAACAGGCCCCAGCACAGACCCTGAGGGACATCACTGGTGACTGGCTGCCAGCTGGATGCAGCACCATTCACCAACACTCTCTGGGCCCGGCCATCCAGCCAGTTCTTCTGATCTCTACCTCTTCTAGTACTTTGTGTTGCAGTGAACTTTGTGAATCATATTCACAGAAATGAATTTACATTGAACAATAACTTAAAAATACTAGGTTTTTAAAAGTAGACTCCAAGATAGATTTTAAACAGCTAATCTGTATTTCTTGTATAAAGTTTTAGTACTTTTTCAGGAGTTAGGCAAAGTAAGTGCAACAAAATACTCTGTAAACTCACCCTTGTAACATTTTCCCCACCTAACAGATACACACTAAATTTGAATTACTGTCCAAAGTGAACTGTTCAGTAAAGATATTCAGAAAACCATGGAGACATTTGATTTATTCTCTAAATATTGTTAGAGAATATAATAGCTTCCTTGGGGGAGGATGTTGTTCTGTGTTTTCTGGAAGAACTCTTTTCTTAGTCAGATAATAGATTGGAACATTTCAGGTCATAAATTATCTTGAATCACAGTAAAGCAACTCAGTCTTTCCTATACTGAAGAAAATCTTTTCCAAGGGGAGAAAAAAATAATTGCTGATATTCACTTTAAAAAAATAGACTGAAATATCTTTTTATTGTTGATGGAAAGGCTGTAGATACATCAAAATATTTTCATCAGTCTTTAGTCTTGCTGTCTCTACCGAAGTGTAATGTAGAGATACAGTAATCTGGCATTCAGAATACTCAGATAAGCCCCAGGTATAATATTTCCCTGTCTGCTCTATTTTACTCCCAACAAATGATGCCTTATATTTAGATAAACACACTTTTTCCCTGAGCACATATCTTATAGATGGGAATAAACAACATTAAAGGGCACATAATGCCTTCTAGATATGGAAACCTGATTTTTTAAAATAAAAGGACAACAGGAGCTGCTTCATCAGAAAAGAAAGTATAACAGGCACAATCTCTTCATAGACCTGTCCCATAACCTGTCCCATCACAAGTGGTATGGCCACATTTGTCTGCAGTTTTCTCCTTTGCACTGAGCTCAAGGTCTGAGCTTATTTCACATTCTACTATAGTTTTATACAAGTGTAATTCCAAAAAGTAAATGGACCATAATCTACTCAGCAGCAATTCCTGTATGCAGGATTTACAACAGAACCTGTATGAAATGAACTGCATCCACGTAGCCTGGTGGACATTTTTTTAACAAACTCGTGGTAATTACTTAGTCTATGTTTCATTCAGTCCAGTCAGGCAATCTTGCAAAATTTTGATTCTTTTTCAGTATACTAGAAGTACCGAGGTGAAAAAACCACACATGAAAGCAGTTTCAATTTTCATGAATTGCAGTCAACTATACAGACAGATTTGATTAATAGCAAACCTCAGTACTGATGAACCAACTAGAGGAGTACTTGAATTATTGAAATAAAAGCAATTTTTTCCGATAAATGGAGCAATTTTCTTCTACTGGCTTCTAAATAGGGTATGCTTACCCATAAAAAAAACACCCAGTAGGTTCAGATGGGTCACATGACTTTGTCAGCCCAGTAAGTACTGTTCATAAATATTTATTAATAATTGCTTTCTGAATGCACTGTTAATATATTAGGGTAAAAAACCTGAAATCAGGTATTCTATTATGACCAGTGTAAATCCTAAATGGATTGATCTTGTTAGAGATGCACAAGAAAATGTACTTTTGTTTTTTTTAATTATGGGTTCCCTTTGTTCTTCCTGTGTGTGAGGTTATTGTTGCAGTTAGGCCTTTATTAGGCTAACATGATGTTTGTAATACACTGCCAGTGCAGATCTGTGCTTAGGAGAGACACTTCAGTCCTTGAAATACAGTAACTACATTACAGGACAATGCAAATTCTCCCCCTAGCATACAGGATTTTAATCCAGTGAATAACCTATACTGAATCAAAATTATACATCTTTTAAGATATTTGTCTTATGCATTTAACTAAGGTGACACTTTTTTTTTTTTACAGAGAATAAAAGTCCACAGGGTTACAGGGTGTGTGCAGACCTTGGTCATAAGCAGTTTTATGATAATGATTTTTTCATAAAGAATGGCCTCAGTTTTTCTTTTAGCATCACAGTAGAAAACAGGAAAAAAGCCAAAAACAGATTAATAGGGGTTGATTAAATATATTATTTTTGTCTATACCCTTTACCCAGACAATGATACATAAATAATTGTATTTTAATATTGCAGACTATTTCTAGATAAAGGAACATAGTCTAAGTCCTCAAACCCATTCTGAACAGCCACAATTAGACCCATATATAAAATGTATGGCTGATTGTGATGTTTAATAGTTTGTAACATTTTTCTGAAGTCTCCTCACAGATGTTGTCCACACTCACACTCAGCAATTGTGTAGCTGCCTCTACTTTATAACTAAAGAAAAAATGTTATGGAACCAACAGAAGATATTGAGGTGCTATTTGATTCAGCTGTACCACATAATTTATATCATTTTGTTGATTAATTACTTTTCCAAAGTAACCGGAAGCAGCAGAGTTAGAAGCAAGCAGTTTAACTCAGACCTCTTGAATTTAGTCAATGAGTGCCTTAATCACTAGAACATATCTCTCATCATAAAGCTGCCATCAGACATAATATTCACAAGGCCAACATATGCTTATGAAAAATGCCACTGTGGAAGGGCAGTCCAGTTTTGCTAGTTAATTATCTGGAAATCATTCTTTCCATTTACCTTCACCACTAAATTTGGTGAAGTCGTTGGTTTGTCATAGGCATTCATCTGTAATAAAGTTTATAACTGCTCTTAAAGTGAAGAATGAGTTTTTTCCTTTCCTCATTAACTATCACATATTATTTATGTCCATTCATAAAATTCAGAGAATCACTGTGTTAGACATACCGAGTCCTTTTCATTTCCATGCACACTATAGCACCTTTGTGTAGAGCTGGGATGATAATTGACTTTTTTGCTGTATTTTCAGGTTACTACACAAGTATTCCTGGAAGCTGTAACTTTGAAACACGAGATCAAGAGTGGACAACTGCATGTGGATTAACACAAGACACCACTGATGATTTTGACTGGAATATTAGCAACAATGCTGGGACAGGGCAAACAGATCCTCATACTGACCACACACCAGGTATTGCCATGTGTATTACATGACTTCTGGGAAAAGAAAATTAAATTAAAAAAGGAATTTTAAAAAAGGGCTGAATTTAAAAAAAAATTTTAAAATCTACAAAAAATGTAGATTGCTGCCAAGATAATAGCACATCTCAGTATGATCTGCTGATACATGGGAATGGTTCAAAGCTGTGCCAGGAAAAGTTCAGACTGGACATAAGGAAGCATTTCTTTACCAGTGAGGAGGCCCAACACTGGAACAGGCTCCCTAGAGATGTTTAGCGCCCCCAGCCTTTCAGTGCTTAGGAGGCATTTGGACAATGCCCTTATGCTTTATCTTGGGCAGCACTGAACTTATGAGCCAATTGGACTAGTTGATCATTTTAGGTCTCATCCAACTGAAATAATACTATTCCTTTGTATTCAACTCTGATAACAAATTTCAGCTACATAATGTCAGCTTCTGACATTAACAGATGAATTCCCTGATGAAATCATAACTGACTATAGTAATACTCTTCTCCTTGTCAATATTTTAAATAATCTACTTTTCCTGGAGTGTGCTACCATCCTAATGAATTTTATAAAAACATGCAACCATATGCAGGATGAGGAGCAAAGTGTGGGGCTGTATGTGAAATGCTTGAGGCTCCTACCTTGATTTAACTTGATTTACCTCCCTGACATTGGCTTGCCAGAAATGTTATTATAGAAATTCTTCCCAAGATATTTCTGACAAACTGCTACCACTGTGCCTGTTGATTTCCAGGAGAATGAACTATATTCATAGGCAATTAGAGTAATCTGTGTTATGTAGCAAGCATAATTATATATTGTAATACATAAATATTAAATAATATACTCTTTATATTATACAATACATATGGGTGGGATATTAATTTCCATCACAAATGTACCAATATCAATTTGAGAAGTAGTTAACTATCTTTCCAGAAGCCTTAATGGTTAGAATCCCTATCTTAATTTCCATCTAATCAGCAAAGTATAGTTAATATTCAATCTAGAAGTATCAAAATTTCTGCTGTTTTTCTCTTGGGTTTGTGAGCAACATCGTCTTCAGGTTTTGACTCTTTTTTAATGTATTTTGTGTTTTCAGAATAGAGACACCTTATCACAGGTGGCTGTAGCCATTTCTGTCCAACTCATTTATCCTCCCTTTTCCTTTATTCTGCACCTGCTGCAGGAACTGCTCACCTGATCATGAGGGAACTGCTTATCTACCACAAATCACAGTTTTTGCAGACATTCCTACTACTTTATGTTGCAGGCTGTAAATCTGGAAGTGCATTCCTCTTGGAAAGGTACAGAACAGACAAGGTGGAGGTAGAAACTACTGCAGCTGTTCCAGGCAAGCTGTTTCTTGCAAACAAGTAGTTAGACTTGCTTTCTTGCTTTTACTTTGATGCAATGAAACAACAAAACAACCACTAGCCCCTGGCTTTTTAAGGAGATTTTGAGTGTTTTTCTATTTTAGTTTCTGTGATTTAATTAGTTCTTTGTTTCAGTGAAATTACCCAGCAATTGTAAGAAAAACGAAGTTAATAAAAAGTGAAGCAAAAGGAAAACAAAATTAGAGCGAAGTGTTTACAAAATTATCCAGATTTGTAATTTACTTTTAAATTATCCAAGCAAGATATATTCACATTATCTACAGAGGAATTGCTTGTCAGAATTGCCAACAGCCTGTAATACTTAGAAATAACTATCAGCCCCTCAGGTTTAGGTTGGATTTTAGGAAAAGGTTCTTCACCCAGAGGGTGGCTGGGCACTGGAACAGCTCCCCAGGGAAGTAGTCCCAGCACCAGCCTGACAGAGCTCAGGACACATTTGGACAATGCTCTCAGGCACAAGGGGTGACACTTGGGGTGTCCTCTAAAGGGCCAGGAGTTGGACTTTGATGATCCTTGAGCACCTCTTCCAAATCAGGTTATTCTATGATTCTGTTTAGCACAAGGGACATCTAAGACAAGTAATATCTTTTTATACTGAAAGAGGAGAGACTTAAATTAGAAATTAGGAAATTAGAAAGAAATTCTTTACTCAAAAGGCAGTGAGACACTGGAAAAATTTGTGCAGAAGCTGTGGATGCCCCACCCTTGGAAGTGTTCAAGGCCATCCTGGGTGTGTTCTGAGAAGCCTGATGCAGTGGGTGGCATCCCTGCCCATGGCATGGGGCTGGAACTAGATGGTTTTTAAAGGCCCTTCCAACCCAAGCTATTCTGAAATTCTGTCAAATACACAAGGCATTAGCAAGGAAAATCACCATAAAAGTATGGTATGGTATGGTATACATGTATGTGGTAAAAAGAAAAAGAAATACTAGCATCTGTGTTTATAAAAATGCTTATAAACTAAAGCAAAGCATAACATAGTATTGAAAAACGCTAAATGTTTTTTATCTCTTTTTTTTTTTTTTTTTTAAGGTAAAGGACAGAGATTTTTGTATGTCAACTCATCCACCCAAAAGGAAGGAAACAGAGCAAGGATTATTACCACCAAATTCTTCCCAGCTAGTCTTGGGGTTTGTAGAGTTCGCTTCTGGTTCTGGATGTTTCCTTCTAGACAAACAGGAGTCTTAAAGGTAAAAGTCCTTCTACTACATTATGGCATAATAATACTTGCTTTAATACTATTTGCATTTTTGTTTCCAGGAATAGCAAAATCTCAGGAATTTATATTAACAAAACTCCATCACAATTTACTGCCACTACACAAATCTTCTCCTGACAAGATCAAGTGACAGCTCTGCTTTAGATTTAGTTCAACTTGAAGTCCTTTCACTACATGTGTAAGAATTAACACTGCACATTTGACTAGCATACTAAAACCTACCCAGTACCAGCACAGTTCTCTGCAGAATTCACTCTAACATAAAATAGAGACAATTTCTAATGTTTAGTTGTTTAAATTATATGTTTTAAAAATATGAATGCAACTGTGTGTGAAAGGTGTTTTATTAAAACAATTGGAAATAAGGTATTTAACTGTATTAACAATTATAGCCCAAGTTGTTAAGAAATCTTGGTTGTTAAGAAATCCAGTAACAGCCCAAGCAGGGATGTGACCCCTTGGCAAACAACTCACTTCATGTGACTCACTGTATAAATATGCTGCACAGTTCCTTTTTAAGTGACCTGAGAAAGACTCCTATCTGTGGGGTTTGTTAAATTTTGAAAATACAGGTAATGTTAATTTTTTTAGTCAGTACAAAATATAAGTTATTCTATGTTAAAAGTGAAGAATATTTTTGTAGTCTTGGACATTGAATTAAGTCAGGAAGTTTTTACCACTGTTTTCTCCACTGGAAAAGACAATCATAGCACTGTTCCATGGGATTACAGTGCAATTAGGCTGGAAGGGCCTCAGGTGGTCTCTAGTCCAACCCCTTGCTCCAAGCAGAGTCAGCAACAAGATGATGCTGGGTGGCTCAGGAATTTACCCAGTCTTGAAAATGTCCATAAATAGAGACTACTCAGCCACGAGGGGCAACTTGTGCCACTGGTAAACTCTCCACTATCTTCTCCTTACATCCAGCCCAAGGAAAATGCCATCCTTCATTCCACCTTTTTTTTTTCTTTTTTTTTTTTAGTAATTTTTTTCAGGATGGGATTTGCATATCAATTTTCTCTCTAGCCTAGTTTATTGCTCTGAGTATTGCTATAAATTTACTTATTGATTAAAAAAAAAGCTGTATTGCATGAAGTTCATATAAGCAGCAGTAAAAAGCAAACATAAATTCCTTTTTTTGACCTGTTGATAGCGGAAATACTGTGAGATTATCTGTGTTTAACTATCTGTTTAAATTCAAGTATCCTGGACCTTACAGCACGCAAGATTGATGATGAGATCCTTTGAAGGAGCTTTTGAATGTTTTCAAGCATCACAGAACACTTAGCATTTGTGAATAAGTAGATGTGTGTGGCCTATGGGTGAGCTAGTAGGCAGACAGCCAAAGCCTGCTTTTTAATTGGACTTTTTCTTTTTAAGAAGACTAGTTTAATTTCCTCTAATTGCCTCAATTTCATAAAGAATTGTCTTACTCCCACATACAAATAAAGTTCCCTGTTTATGGCTTTGCTACATGTACTCTTACATAGAAATGTATTCACAAGAGGTTGAGGCCCTCAGCAAGGAATATCACCTCATCACAGAATCAATTTACCTCTGTGGACATTTTGCTCTTTTCTATCAAACTAATAAGCTATTCAGTATCAACTGTTGCTGTTATTAAATCAAGAATATAAATGAACAGTACCCATTCAAGTGAAAGAGGAAAAAGCCTAAAAAGAACAAAAAAGAAAAGCAATAAAATCAACAGCCCAAAACTTCTGAAACAACAGCTCTGTGAAGATTTTTTTTTTTTTTCCAGTTTGCACTGGAGGTGAAAGAAGTCAAACTGTAATAGGAAGTTTGAATAATGTGCCAGAATATAATAACATCAGTACAAAAGCTGATATAGTTCTTATCTGAAAGACAGCTATCTGGTAGAGTCTGAAGTAAAAAAAAAAAAAAAAAAGGACTGCAGATACAGGACATACTGAGATGTGTGATTAAAATGACATACAAGGAATCAGTAAAAGAAAGATTAAAATGAACATTGTAATGGTAGAGGAAATAGACGTGGTAGAACTACACAAAATAGTGGAAAGTTACAGGAACAATCCTATTCTTACTCAGAAAAGGAACTAGTCACTGAGGAAAGGGGAAAAGGAACTTGAAATGATTCTATTCTGTATGCACAATGCACATTTCAATTGCACAATTCCATTGTCATAAACTCTGTAATTTGTTCATAGCGAAACCAAAAGTCTGGGCTATTATTATTATTTTTAGAAAGGACACAGTGTTTACAGCAACTCTTGCATTAACATAGAATGGATGCTATTTAAAAGAAATCTGAATACTCCTGCTTCAGGACTTCAATCAATCATCAATCAACAGGAAAAAAAAATTGCTTTGCAATGACTAAGAACAAACCCACTAGCTTTCCTTAGAAGTATTTGGTAAGAGTCTTTGAAATGGGAGTTAACCAGCACTAAATACAAGCCTGGTCTAATATATCAATCAATATGTTCTGGACAAAAATACCTCTTAATGCAAACAAATGTTACTGCATTATGCTGCAAATGTAAATTTTAAAAACCTCACATTTCTCTTTACATTCTTATGACTACTTTGTTGAATTTAATGGTGTAGGAGAGCAGTCTCAGCAAAAAATGAATGTGGTTTTCACATCTGTTTCTTCCCAATGGAAATTCTATTGATCATCTGTCAGACTGAAAACACTCAGTGTTTATTATGCTTTTCTGCCCATTTACCTCAGGAGTCTGCCATACTCATACAGTGGAGAATTAAAACTGAAATTAATTCCTGATGTCATAGTATAGCGAGTATATCAGTTTTCTGCCTTTGTAATTGTTGATAGTAAAAGAACTGGGTTATAATAGATTTTGGTATAAGACAGGTCACTTTTACTCAAAAAACCCTAAATATTTTATTACTTCAAACTAATGTTTAGGCAAAATTTTTATTACCTCAAACAGAGGTTTAGAGGAATAAAGTGATAAGAGGTGAGTAATTTTTTAAGTGCTTCTCTATTGGGACAATGAAATATGTTACAATTGTATAACCTGATTTGTGGACTTAGAAACAATTTCAGTCTGTCTCTGGTGAGACTTTGGTCCAAGGAAGACATGTTTCGATGACTGCTGAGGAACACGAAGAGCTCAAAAGCATGATCTTAAAGATGTAAAGCAGAAAAGCTAGCATCATTATTCCCCGGAGTCAGTGGAAATTTTCCTCAGCTGACACAAGTCTCTGGTGCCTAATGAAGCAAAAATACAGGTTCTCTTTCTCAAGATTTTCCTCTTTCCTTGGCTGGCGATTAAAGACTCTAAGTTGTCAGTGCTGGGAGAATACATCTCTTATTATGCACCCTTCAGACCTGCATTGCTTTCTTATTTATTAGGCAACTCAAGTGGAGTGTAGTACTTTCCAGCATTCCAACTGCTAGATTCAGGCAAGATAATATATCATATTGAAAAGTCAGGATGAGGGTACAGGATAGCCACGAGTTGTAACTGCTGATTAACAAATAGAAAATAGTTTATATTTTATACCTTAAACCTTAAAATAGTTTATATTTATAAACTTAATAGTTTATATTTTATACCTTAAACCTTAAAATAGTTTATATTTATAAACTTAATAGTTTATATTTTATACCTTAGACCTTAAAAAGTACTTTCTGTATCCTCAAAATGAAATAGTAGGTGAAAAATAATTCAGAAGTTCCTAACACACAGGATATTCTGTGGAGAATTGGAACTAAGTCATGGCTTTAAGGCAGTAAATAGGATTTTCTAAAGAATGTTGTTCTCTGTGGATCAGGTAGACCAGTATTAGGCTGCAGAACAATCTTATCAGACTTATAAATACAGAGTTGTTCAATGGGATTTTGCTACAGCTTGTTGTTTGGTTATTTTGAGGGTTTTGTGTGATTTTTTTTTTTGGCTTGTTTNTTTTTTGTTTTGTTTTGTTTTGTTTTGTTTTGTTTTTTTGCTTGGTTGGTTTTTGTTTGGTTGTTGCTTTTCTTCCATTACATACCATATTGTGGGATTCATCTTGCCAGCTTTTTTCTCCTGCACGTCTTAAGTTGTTTTCACTACCAGCCTAGCATTGCACAAATCTCCTTTAGATAGGTGCAGGAAGGTGGTGCTGGAGGTATTAAGCACTACAGAGTTGTACCTTTCCAGGGATCTAGGGAGGTCCTATCCATGAAAATTTGCTTGACCTTTCATGTGCTGCATGTGTTTACACAGGCCACCAAAAGTCTTGAATACACTTGATGAACTTCCTGATCCAGAACATGCTCAAACACTGAGTGACATGGGTAGCCCCAGTAGAGAAGATTTTATTATGTTTCTTCACTTTCACTGGGCACAACCTCAGAGAACCTGCTAACCTATATCCCCTGCTAAAGGAACAGAGTCCTTGGGCTTCCCATTTTTCTGAACTCTCCTTTAATCTCATTTGACTTAGCATGCATTTTCAGTTATGTGTTATTTTTTTAGAAATTTCATCTAACTTTTTTTTTTGATGACATTTAAGAACACAGACCCTTTTCTGGTATAGTTGTGGATAGAAGAAGGTTTGGAGAACTCAGGTATTCAGGAGTACTTTGGCAAGTAGTGGGATTGAAGCATTCCCCCAGGAAGGTACATGACAAATGAAACAGAACTGTTCTCAGTCCAACCGAGATTTCCAGTGTACCAGTTTAGAGATTTACACTAAATTATATCAGTTTCCTCAATTACCTAGGTGATTGCTATACACTAGGTTTAAACTTTAGTCTAACTGAGGACAGAGTCACATAAATTACTATAACATGTTAATTAATCCATTAGTAATTACACATCTGCATACCCTTACTCCATAGTAAATGTATGTTAAATCTCAAAGGAAAGAAAGACAAGGCATGTAAGATGACTTTGCATCTATGTGAACAGGAGCTGATGTCATCAAAATGTTACACTTAAGACCCAGTTTGACTTGCTGCCATTCCAGACCCACTGGCCAGTGAGCACAGCAGGATTCCTGACTGGTTTATTGTTGGTACTGAGCTCGAGCTGCAGGGTTGATCTAAATGTGCACAGAATGGGTCCTTGCTGCACCTGAGACCAGACTTTGTATGGACACAATGAAATTTCTCTGACATTGACAGACCTGTTCAAACAATTATTGTGCCTTGAAACTCTATGAGAAAATTCTCTTACTGACCTAACCAAAATAATTGGAAAAGAAAATCTGGCTTTAAACAATGGGGCAATCTTTAAGCATCCTGTAAGAAAGATGTTAGTATTGTCTTCAAATGTTTTGGATTCTTCCCACTTTCCCAATAGTTATTTGTGCAGCTGTGAGACTTAACAATGAGATATAGTGAAAGGGATATCACCTCAATATTTACCTTCCAAATGTAAATATCACTGCTTATAGCTAAAGCCATGCTAACATTGTTATATGCTGTAAAATTACAGATCATCAAGATTGTCATATTTCATGATTGGTGAAATACTGAATGGTTCCAGAGACACACACAGGTGTTTAACATTGTCCTAACCTCACATGAAAGGTTTCTCTAATCAAGGGTTTCAACTTATTAAGACCACAGAGCCTGGTAATGTGAAAAACTGTTACACACAGTTTTTAATTTTATTTTATGTGTTGAACCATCTATTTCTTCTCAACACCTGTCCCTTTAGCCCTGCAAAAGGTGTGCTTTTAGGAAGACAGTGACAAGATATTGCTGTTACACAGTCCTGTCACCAAGGATCAAGCTTGACAAAATTAGATCCTGATTTGACTTACTCTATGTCAGTATTCTTTCTTGCTCCCTTACTTTAAATAACTTGCAAGAGTTTTCAGGCATCATAGATATTTTAATCAATACACCAAGTTTTATAAAGTATGTGAGATTTAGGGTCCCATTTGGGTTTTTAGCTTATTTGTCCCACCAGGTGGACAGGGAGAATCAAACTTACTGAATCATACAGATCATTAGCATGGGTTCAAGTTCATAACTTTCTTGGGCCTCGGGGTTTCTATTCCACTATTAAACTGGGGCATTCAGTTGACAACAGGAAACTACGGGTCACTGGAAAATTAGTTTAAGAGAATTATGTTTCTGCAAGTGATGAGAAGAGTATATTGATTATAATATTCAGTCCCTTAAAGGAATAGTTAACATCTGGAATGATTAAAATATGCTTACTTTTTTTTCTCCAGTTCTTTTTAATTTTTTTTGACCTGGTCAGATTTTTTAACACCTGAGTGGGAAAAGCAAATACCTCTGTATTGTCCAGTTTCATGTTCTTGGCATAAATTCACTAGTTGTCGGTTAATTGGGACTTCATCCATTGCTATACTTATTGCTTTCAGTATTTAAACATTTTGTGTATTTTTATTCATACCTTTGCTAAATATGTTTGCAATAACTTTTTGTGACTGTCTCAAACTCCGTACTATAAATTGCTAGTACCAGATAACAGACTTAAATCCCTAGCTGCTAAATCTTTTATTTATATCTCTAAAATCTTCATTCAGTCTAGCTATAAGGAAGTCACCATTTTGAGATTAAAGGATAGCTCAAGATCTTTCTCAGTCTTTCTTCAATTTTTAAATTAATTTGGGGTTAAGTCTTTAATCATTATCTTCTGTATGTCAGGCTGAGACTGTTTGTAGATTTTGCTATTAGTGATTGGGTTAGCAGCTCTTTTTTTTTTTTTTTTTTCCTTTTTTCTTTTCACAGTAGCTTTATATTTGAAGCTGAACTAGCCTTAGCCAAAGTATTCAGTAACATTTGGTCATCACCAGTATGGAGTGGATCTGAACTATATCTAGAAGGATCAGTACCACCCAAGCAAGGAGATGCACTGCTGCACTTGTCTGTGTTACTCTCCCAAGCTGCACTTCTGTTGTTTAATGCTGATTCATTTGTGTCATCAACAGGTCTACACAGTTGAAGAACATGGAATGGATATCCTTATGTGGTCTTCTAGTAGAAATGAAGAAAACAAATGGATGTATGGAAGTGTAGTTCTCTCCAGTAACAGCCTTTTCAGAGTTGCCTTTGAAGCTGAAGTGGGGTGGAGTCAACCCATAGAATTTGCTCTTGATGATATTTCTTTCACCCCAGAATGCACTGATGGAGGTATGCTACTACACAACTGTATATCATACGTGTTCTCTTTTCAGAGGGCAAGGAAAATTGTGGCATTTCATATTTCAATGTATACCACAATCACAAAATCTGACATATTTTCTTCTTCTCACGGTTTATCAACGATAGTTTTGTGTTTTAGCTAAAAGTTGAAATACGAATAATTATAGCAGTTCAGAATATTACTGGCATTGAGGACCTGAACCACAGTTGAGAAGAATCTACTGACATTCCACTATATTGGTTTTCTCCTGTATGAAAAAAGTCAGAGAAGACATTAGTTTGGGATCAAAGAGTTTTATGAGTATCAAAGAAGTTCACAATTATTTTCAAAGAAAGTTGTTAGGTTTTTTTTATCTTCACACTCTTCATAAAATACGAATGTGTACCACATTTGCCTCGCTAACATTTTCTTTGAGTATTTACAATGTCACTTCTGCTACACAAGTATTTGATCTATGTAGAAAAAGAATTTGAATGTCCTAAAATGCCCTGTTTTTTTTCTGTGAGAAAAGCAGTGGTTTACTCTGAAAACAAAATGTAGCATGCGATACCATATCAGAAGAAAAGGAACATAGTATGTATGCAAATACAGATTCTGATTAAAATATCAGCAGAACTTAATGACTAAGGGACAACTAGGAATTATTATTGTTAAATAAATTCCAACATGAAGGTTATAAAAATCTTCTTTGGTAACCTTTCTTTTTATGAATACAGCTCTTGTTTTTCAGCTAGGACAGCCGGTGAATGACCTAGCTGTCGTGCTGTGCAAGAAACCATTTCTATTATTATTTTCATTGTGATAACCACCTTCTGGAGGAATTAAACACATGCTGATTAAAGCTTCAAGTGAAATAATATGTTCACACAGGTGACATTTTTTCAGTCTCAAGCTCAATGAGAGTTTTGTTTATTTTCTCTAAATAGGCTCAGGCAAATAATATTTTGGAATGTAATTCACTGGGCTGCAGACTACGTGCATAAACAGGCATTTGTTCTACCCGTATTATGTTAATCATCTTTTTTAACCATATCTTGAGGATTACATACTATACAGTTTCATGCATAGTATAGCATAATTGGGAAATTTTCAAATTATATACTTTAAGTACCTGTAATTCTGAAATAATCATAACTATAGAAATAAATTAATTTTAATGGAGCAACATTTTCTGAAGACATTATTTTTCTCCAGAGATTTTCCAGTTGCAGAATACTTCAAAGTATCTAACTGTATCACAATCTATTCCTCTTACAAATGTGATATTCCATAAGTTTGGCCTGAAGAAAATTTGTTGGAGTTATATTGACTACTTACAGTTTGTCGAATAAGTCAAAAACCCATGCCTTATCCACATGCATAAATTGTAACTTGATAGGTTATCTTCTCTCCAGACAAAAAACTATATCTAGATGCTGTTACTTAAGATTGGCTTCATACTGTCTTTGGAAGAGTGCTGTCTTAATTATCCTTCATACTGTCCTTGGAAGAGTCCTGTCTTAATAATCCATGCTGGTAGAGCTTGTGAGGAGGCAAGAGAATTACATAAAATCCATGTAATACAATAAACCACAGCAATTTAGGAAAAAAAGAACCTACCACTGAATTTTTTAATACTGTTCATGACAAAGAGCTACTTAGGAGGAGGTGCTGGTTTTTACTAACTGTTGTTTCTAGAGAGCTGCTCAAATATTCAGATGGTAAAAATTGAAGATATTACCTTCCAATAGTATAAAAGCACTGTCCTGTAGATATTTGAGCAAGAATATTTTTCTGTAATAGAATCAGTGGGAAAGTTTACCTAATCCACTGTCAGTCCTGCTTTGATTGTTGCTCATTATGTTTATTCAAAGACGTAGCTCAAAGAAAAGTGTATTGCCTGCAGTGCAGGTTTTGTGTAGTGTTCCTCCTTTCAGAAGATAGCTATACTACTGCAGATCTTTTTTCCTCTCTCTGTATTATTATATTTCAGCTTGCCTTTAATTACTTTGAGTTTCCAGAGGCAATGTATTCTAAATGGAAGCAATCACAATTTAGCAGGTTGGGAGCTCTAAGTAATAAAGCATTGCCAGCAGCTCTAATTCAGTTGTGGTTTTTTTGTTTTTAAGTAGTCAGTCCATATTAGCCATGACAGTTCCTAGATATCCAAGAATATTTCTGAACCTTTAAGCAAGGTGTTGTCAAGGTAGGGCTAGGTGAAGCTAGGCCTACTGCAGAAGGAGCTTTCAGCTGATGTTAATGCAGAGGGAGCTGTCAGTGGCACAGGATCTAATTCAGAATTAGCTGCTAAGTGAGATATATTCATACCACTTTTCAAGGTTCATAACTTTCTGTTGATGATGTGTGAAGATCTTATTTTGTATCCTAGGAACCAAAGAATTTAATTGGTAATTGGTTGTTACTATCTTCAATTTTCTAAATAACAGTGTGATTTTTAAAAACCCACAAAACTTTATTATGTCTTATTTTTTTTAAAGTGTAAGTTACAAAACATTTCTATTTCTAGTTTCAGATGGAACAAATATTCCAAAGTATTGAATTGGATTTTATGTTCATTAATGTCTTTCTCATAGTATTTTCTAGTTGAGCTGAAATAGGAGGCATTACAGAAATACTAAAAATTATTGCTACACCTAATTTAAATCCTAGCATTAACCCCAAGATGCCTAATAACCAAACTTTATTCTTCTTATAAAAATCAGGATACTATATTTTGCCACTCATTCATTACTAGAGAAATAAACCAGATGGACAAATTTGGTGTAATTTAGTTAAATAGCACTTCTACATATTGGAGCAGGATTCTCAAGAAACAAATAATTAGAAAATATATTTTGTTATGTCTTCCAGAGATCACCCAAGTGAAATATTTGTGCTTGTGGAGATCTACTGGAAGAAGGTAAATCTCAGTACAAAGTCAGCACTGAATGATGCTCCAGCTCTTTTATGCAGTCAAGTTACCTGCTAGGCCTTATTTAGCTGCAACTCTTTGGGAACTTATACCTCTAAATTGAATTGCTTTAACTAATTGCTAAAGTAATTTTGGTTTATTCAAAAAGAATAGTGTTGACACTTTTAAATTAATATTTGGGATGAATTTTGGGTATAAAGACAAGTGCAAATATCACGTGGTGCCTGAGGCTCCAGAGTATTTGAGAAAACAGTATTTGCTTTTTCACCATCAGCCATGCTTATCACCAGTTCAGTATTAATATTGCTTACTGAAATAATTATTTTGAATAAAATTAATCTGGATGTGCTTCTGTGTCTATTCTTCTACTTCATCTTTCCTTATCATTCTCTCTTTTTTAATTACTGTTTTTAGTCTATGTTTGCTGCATAGTTTATTTCTTGTAGCTGGTCACACTATCTGAAGTATTTTCTTTCTTCTGTTTTGTGAACCACTTTTTATCAACTTAAATAATTTTATTTTAAAATCCTTTTTACTTCTGAGCTTTTTTTTCATATATTTCATATATGAAATATATTTTTTTTCATTCTTTATAAAATATTTTTCAAAAAACGTCCCTTTAGCTTATAAACTTAGTACATGAGAAAGGACTGTTATTGTTACAAATTTCCCACCACATCCCCCTGCAGCTTTCCTTTCACCTGAGAGATTTGTCTCCAGTAGAACATACTATTATGTAAGGATACATTGGACATAAAAGGGCAATTCAAATAGTGCAAAATATTCAGCACAGACAGAACATGGCATCTCTAACACTGTGTCATCTGACCATGGTGGAATTGTGAATATAGGAAGTGCTATTTCCCAGATGCGATGGGTTGGGGCTTTTTTCTGATGTTGTCATAGTTCTTGACTTTACCACACAGGTGACCAATAAAAGGGTCAGATTTGCCTCTTAGGACCTGAAGTACAGTAAAATTTTCAGTGATTGTTGGAAGCTTTTATTTAGGTGAAACATTTGCTTTGAAATGTCATAATTCTTCCAAATCTCCCCATTGCTGTGTAGCAAAGTACAAACTAAACCTTCTGTAAAGGTGGTATATAATCCTTATACTGAGCAAGGTTTCACTTGCTGTGAAAAAACAAATAGAAGAAACAAATCTGTGAATTATAAGACAGGTTTCAGCTTTACATTCAAGACCAAGGGTATTTTTAAAAATGTGTGCAAAGACGTCCCAGTACCCTATAACTTAGCCTCCAAGAACTGAATTTTCAGTTTATTTAACCATCATAAAACAATCATGAGATATAGCAACATCTGTGCCTTTAGAGCACCTTTCTTTAGTTTTCTAGAAGAAATGATATTCCAAAAAATGTGTGACAAAGGAAATTATATTCAATCAAATCTAAGATAGATATACTCAGAATTTCTGGTCAGCCACAGTAAGAAAAAAGTTCATCTAGAAAGATAAACTGTATCTAACAGTTCTGGATGTCAGGGAAAGAGTATAAGAAAAGGGGAACTATACTTACTGTTTTACCCCCAATACATTTCCCATTGGCAGCCATTTGTAATTCAGTCTTCCTGAGCCATATGTAGTCTCAGAATAATGATCCTCAGGTTTTTTCTTTCCCTTTGAACTTCTCTGTTCTCCTTTTAACATCAGGGAAATTTTTAATATTCAGGAATGAAATTATATGCTGCTGCTACTTATATAAATCTAGGCTTATATTCATGAATAGAAAAGCTTTAGTGGTTTCTCATTTAGGCCTTGAAATGTACGAAATCTTTATTTCAACCTTGGTGATTCACTCTATTGTGTGGTGGGTAGGATTTTCTGAAGACATCTCCATAAAGCAGTTTCAAATTTCACAATAGATCCATGCTATAGACCCAGTCCTGAAGTTCCTTCAGAGTGAAATAATTTGCATTGACTTCCAAACAATAGCAGAACATACACAATGTCATACCAAAAATTTGTGATAGGTGCAGGCTCAAGCGTCAAGATGACAAGGAAGTTGTCCCAAAGGGCCAGAGCTGTAGGCCATTCTCTTTGCTCTGGATGGAAGGAATGAAGGTTATAACTGGCTTCTAAGTTAAACTCTGTTTATGACTGTTTATAATTTGAATATAGCAGAGTGAAGATAGAATGTAATACTTTTTCATTGAATGACTTAGTAAAAGAATAGTAACTCTGAAAACGATTTCTGAATAGCTAGATAGTGGAAAAAAAGAAAGTGGTAAATAAAAATCTATGTATATAATCACTTAATAACGAGTCAAGGTTTTCAAAATAAGTATTAGTCTAAAAAACTATAATTTTAGATGATATGTGGTATCTTGAAGGTATCTAACTTTCAGAAAAAAAATGGGAGCAGCATTTCTTTAGAAGTGAACCCCCTTGTGATTTTAGATAAGAAACTACAGAGCAAAGGTGTGTATGTGTGGAAATACTAATGTCATAACATCTTGCCTAGTTATAATTTGTTTCTCACAACACATATTCATAGAATGACAGAATATCCTGAGTAGGAAGAGACCCACCAAGATTATCGAGTTCAATTCCTTGTTCTGCACAGAACCATTGCTAAGACTCACACAAAGTGCCCAACAGCATTGTCCAAATGCTCCTTGAGCTCTGCCAGGCTAGTGCTGTCCCCACTGCCTTGGGGAGCTGTTCCAGTGCTCAACCACATATTGAGACTTTTTCCTCCCTATTTTATCCCTGCTTCATGAAACACACTCTTTGAATCCTGATTGTTTATAAACCTCTGCTGACTTCCTGCCACAGATTTCCATTTGCTTCAAATCAGGATCTATGTGTTTTTATGTAAAGACATAATCTTTAAACACATTATTGAATACTATTTTTCTCAGAGCTCTCTTTTCTTTTTCCAATACAGAGATGAGACATAATTGAATATTTTTGTTTCTCTGTGTACATTTTTCAGATATATCTTTGACTGCAGAATTTCTTATCTTGATGAAGAGTTTTTCTAAATAACATATAGCTATGGTGTCCAAATATTTGAAAAGTATTTGATAACTACCTTCATAGCTACTTCTTATTGCATAATGTTATCTACCTGACAAGTAAAAAAATGGGATAAAAAAAAAACCAAACTTTCTGTAATTTTGAGTAGTTTGGAAATGTCTAAACCATTATTGTCTTCAGACTCATAAAAATAAAAAATCCTTAATTGAACAAAAAAGCAAAATATGAATCGGCCAAAATGCTTCTCCTGTGCAGACCCTAAAATGACAGACTAACGATAAGTTGTCTTGAATTAGGACAATTTAAAAGGAGACTCTAAAATTAGTTACATCCCCTTAGTCTTAACCAATCTCTTTCCACCAATAAGGAATGAACTCTAGTATATATAAGTGAAAAAATACCATTTACCTACAAGTGAAACAGCAAAAGGCAAAAAAAACCCCAGTAAATAACCACTAGATACAAAATTGCTACATCTCAGGAACCCCACGGGAGCCAAGAGAGACACAAAATGCCAGAAGTACCTTTCCCAAGATGGTTCCCACATATCTTGAAAGACAGAGGGGAAATGGTGCCAGCTCTCTCCCCTGGATGGTGTTCTCCCGGTGGCCCACGCTCTGGCAGGCAAAGGGAGAAATGGTGGTGCCCAAAAAGAACCCTCCTGGGAAGGTGGCAGCTTGCAGAGCTGCCCTAGAGGCAGATGAAGACCCGCCAGCGCGTGTGGGGTCAGCTCTGCCGCCTGCTGCTTCCTCCTGCTGCCCACTGGACTCTGCTGGTGCTGGTGCTCATGTCCTGGCCCACTGCTGTGTCCACTCTGTTGGTGCTGACACGGGGTGAGCCAGCCCCATGGGGCCAGCTCAAGCTTCACTGCCTATGGAATTTGCAAGATTCACTCAAAAGGCGGTTTCTACTTGCAAAATGCAGTTTTTCCGAGTTGCTACAGTGGCAAGCCCAGAAACCCACCCAAAGCAACCCTTTGGAAAGGGCAGCATCCACATTCAGCAAACTGCACCAGGCAAAGAAGGGAGTCAGCTTGGGTGCCCTGGCCTTCTAAAGGGACCAGCATGTCCCAGCTGCCCCACAATTCTGGTTCTGGATGTGCTGGGGTTTAAAGAGACAATAAGAGATCGATATGAAATACAATAACTTTCTGGGTCACCCATGACAGAAGCGTAACAGGCAAGCCAGTCAAATTAAACAGCTCAGAAGCCAGCCATTTGCAGATAATTTTATATGCTCTCCAGCACATTTAGTAGATCCCATTTCACAACAAGAAAAGCATAAATTACATTTTTATCTAATTAAGAGACAACAACACAAAAAGTAGAGTGGGTGTTTGTTTGAGCTTTGTGCAAAAAATTAGCTGTGTAGTGCAGAGAGAATCTTGTTGAGGGGCGAGCGTGCATATGTGTCCATGTGTGTGTCCATGTGTGTGAATCTGTGTGTCTGTGTGTGTGCAAGTGTGCCCGTGTGTGCCCATGCATGAAGCAACACAGAAAATTCTGCAGCAGAACAGGACTCATCTGGCAAAACCTTAGACAATCTGTGATCCTTCACTGAAACACCCAGAGCCCAAGTGCTGGAAATACTGGAAGGGTTAACTGCCTGAACTGCTAATGCTACAGTGTTAGATCATGGGGAAAAACACTGTAGAGGAGACTTAACTTCTGATTTCTTTAAGTTGCAGAGCCAGGGGAATCACTGTTAGCTTGTCTGCTCATGCTTGCAGTGGAGCAGAAATCTCTCTCACATTGAGTTTCTTTCTCAGGGAGAGAGAAAGAGACTCATGGAGTTTCTTTCCTCAAGGGCAGGAGATGAATCATGGGAGAAGTTGTAGGGGGAGGCTGCTCACAGAAACAAAAGAGGGGAGGAGGAAAGCAGGATGAGTAGTAACAGAGGGCTGGAGATACCAGGGAAATTTTTGAATAGGTTCTTTAGTCAATTAGCATTTCCCTGAAACCAATCACTATGTGCTTTAGATTCGTGTTGCTTAGCAATTTATGCATTTTTAAAGAGTAAAAATTGTGGTCCAAGGCATAGTACCTTAGAGAGCTTCTTCAGCCTGTTCTTGTACCTTCCAGTGCACAGATCCAGCTGGTGTCAAAGGACAAAACTTTTTGTGGATTTCACAAAGGAACTGGGAATAATTTTAGGATAAGATAATTGCACCTTATAAACTAGGATAATTATAGGCAATTCCTAAATGCAATTATGTTGCGTATGTTTAAATTAATAATTATACTATCTTTGTCCAAAACCTTCAAACAGTTACTCTCTGCCTTCTTATAACTTGTCCAGAATACTGAAATCTTCTGAAGCCAGCTACATGCCTTTTGGGAAATTAAAATTTTTCAGATTTATTAATAGTGTATTAAAATAGTTTCATTAATATTGAACCTCCAAACCCCATCTGTTTACACCAAAAAACTTTCAAATCACACAGATGATATTTTTCCTTGCTAAGTTCATTCATAAAAATCAACATATTTCCTTGGAGGGATGGAGAGAAATAATATATCGAATTAAATGGTTTCATGATACTATCTTAAGGAGCAGAAAATTCTCAGACTCTTCCTTATGTAAAACCTACTCATCTCCTCAATAAGAGAAAGTCTTCAGCTCAGATTTATCTCAGAAATTATATCAATTTTTTTTTTTTTAAGACAAAAGCTTCACAGCTTCTCCAGTTTGTCATTGTTCCTAATAAATAAACAAACCAACAAATCCATGACATTAGCAGGCATAGCTAGCAATTCCCAGACTGTTCTCAGCAGAAATATGGCAAATATTGCCATATTCCTGTCACAGGTAGTGTGTTCCAGCCAGAAGCAGTAGTTCTCTGAGTGAAGACTAAATCATAGCTTGACTTTACAGGCAGTAAACCTGTCTGTTTTCCATTATGTTTGTATGTTATCAAACTGTGATTATTTAAAAAAAATTCTGTGCAGACATATAAAAATCTGAAGTCATTTGGCCTTGTTCTGCTTTTTTTAATTCTGGCATTGTCAGAGGGTCTCTGGGATCCTTTCCAGCACCCTGCCCCATACCTCTGTCTTCTCATGAAGGGAAGAGACTTGAAGATTCAATTGGCCAGACTATTTTTTTTTTGGTCTTTTTACAAGCTTGGAAATAAACAGCAGGAGCTTTATTGTAATGGATAAAAACTCATGGAAAGATTGTTAAAGTGTTTGAATAATTTTAGTCCAACTAATTTTTGTAACAAGTTTGTTTCCTTGCAGCCACCTTGAGTGGGTTGATTTCATGCCCTGATCCAATGTTTACTGAACTGAAATTGAGGACTGACACCTATTTCAAATTAATTAATGTACTGGATTGGGTCCCTAATTAATTTATACTCTTGTCTAATGAAATCTATTGGAGGGAGCTATTTTTGACCTCTTTTAGCTACAGTTAATAGGTCCACCGTTTTTATTACATTGACTAGGCAAATGACTTATGCAAATATATCAGACAGGTTGTTGGTTTTCAAGGGTCTGATGCAAGGCCCATTAAAATCAATATGAGTTATCCCATTTACTTAAATGGACTTTAGAGAGAATTCTGGTACACCTGAGGTGATGCTGCCTAACAGCATATGTAGTAACTTTGTTTTGTGCTCCCTGGTGTTGACTGTAATGCCAATGTCCACTAGGCTTAACTAAAATTCACTGTTGCAGGTGATATACATATACATTTATCTATCTATATCTATATCTATATCTATATCTATAAATATAAATGGGGACTACTCTGCACCAGAGATCTTGGTATTTGAAGAGGAAAGGCAGAAAAGAGGAGGATAGCCTGGAGGTGTTGCTTCATTCAAATTAAGCATGTTTGTGTGCTGCTTGCTGTGGTAATGACTGTGTAATACAAACATTTATTTTATATTAGCATTTGGGTAATAGCAGTTCTATGGTTTTCTGTGACTGAATCCCTGTGATTCATGAGCAAAATATTTGCAGTGCCAACCTGTGAAGCTTGCTTTACAGTCAGGAAACAGGATTATATGCTCCATGGATGACAAAAACAATAATGCAGCAAAGCATAAGTGTACAGAAAATGTTCATCAAAGAACAGTAAGCCTTTAACAAATCCCTATCCCACAAATATATAATTGTGACAATGAGCACTTATTGACGTAACACTTTTTATATTGTAAAGGTTCTTTTCTCCAAAATCATCAGCTCATGAGCTCTATTTACTGTCAGCATGGTTTGATGGTTAGCACATTGCAATAAAAATGTATTTAAAAGCACCTATTTGATCTGACAACAATGAAATACAGATATATCCAGTTGTAGTTACTGCAGTTCACAGAACAGTACATACCAAATTTTATTTGCTTTAAACACTATTCTGATTTTTTTTTTTTTTTTATATCTACCTCAGCTACTTAACTTCTCATAAAAGTGTGAAGGTGCATCTGAGGTAGCACTTCTGGTCTGTAGATTATAACTCAGCCAGCACAGCTGTGTGATTAAGTTTCAAAAGACATAGGACCAAAATAAAATGTTAGGTTATAGGACCTAATTAAAATGTCTTTTTTTTATGATATACAAGCAGATGTTATATGCACATTTTTAAACCCTTTCTTTAATTTTGGTTATTTGCCATATGCAAGGTAAAAATAAGTGCAAAATAAAACACTGAGTGCAAAGTAAAGTAAATAAGGACATGTACTCAGCTTTCTACTTGAAAAGTCATGATTTCTTTAGCTATAATGGAACATCAACAATTTACTTCTGTTTTTCATGCAGATCTAAATTCAGACTCAGTGCTTTGTAGAGCAGAGGTTATTTTTGCTGAAATTACTTTTGTTTAGTTTGCTTTTCATCTGTGTTCAAATACTAAATTCTTGAGGATTTTTAGTCGTGCTTTTCAGTGAGCATGCAGCCTGGATACAAAAAGCTAAAGCTTTTATACTCTTCCTTAGAACTCATCATTTTCAATAGATTTATCTCCAAATCCTTAAACAGTTTCAAACAGATAATACTTTTGAAAAAAGTAACCTGTGAAATGTCTCCTGCACTCCTGAAAATGATCTGGTCTGAAAATGAGAGTCACACGGCACTCAGGAGACGAGTGCTGCCTTGGGAACATCTTTTCTGCATTTGAGAAAAGGTGAGGGAAACATTTTCTTGGCATGTCAGTGTTAGGCAATTGTTGAATCGAACAATATTAAGTGACAGAAAGGATGTCTAGGCCACAAACAGTCCAATTTGCATTGAAAAGGCTTCACTTCAGATTCTGCTCTTTAAATTACTTTCATATACATGTACAAGATGAAAAATATTAGGTTCACAGATATGTACAAGATGAAAAATATTAGGTTCACAGATATGCAGCAGTTTAAAGTTAGTTTTTATTGCTAAATGATGTGAGCGTACTACTGTGTGAGTCAGCACATGGAGGGTGTTTCTGACGAGCCTCTCATTAGTGTCAGATCATTTTTCACTGCAAACCACATTGTAGTGTTAACACCTTAGTTTAATTCTTCACAGTGGCAAGAAAGCAGAATGAATATTCCCACTTTTTAGAAGGAAACGTGTCAGTAGCAGATACTGCAATGATGAGCTTAGAATAAATAATTACATGGACAGTAGCTTTGAATACAAGTAATTAGTTTTGCATTAATGTTGCTTGAGATTTCAGCTGGAATTAGTTAATGATTTTCTACATTTGAATATTCTTAATTAGCTTTTTTTTTGTTGTTAGTTTTGTACAAATAAATGTTTTTATAAATTTTCAAAATTTTTACCAGGCATATTTCATTTATAATTATGAAAAGCATTTATAAACTACTTTATGTAAAGAAAATACATTGAACTTGGGGGTAGAGTTTTGGCAGACCATGACAATAACAACTTTTTACAGAATGTCAACCAGAGCACAATTTTTCTATTGCATCCGAAACCAAACACATGTGAACTAATTAATATATCACATGAGTTAATAAGCAAGGGATACTCCTATGAGCTTTGAAGTACATTCTCATCTCATGCACTGTTCTGATCTAAAAGGATTTTACTTATTTCAGGGTATGACTTTGGATTTTTTTTGAACGTAGTGCAAATATAAAACAGACCTCAATAAGACCCCTGGTTAACCTTACACCTAACTCAACCTGGACACATCTTTGCTGCCCTTGGTGAATATTGCACACTCTAATATAATTCCTATGCACGTCAGGAAGAACTTCATTCTACAAATTTCTAACAACCAGAGGGAATAATGATAGAAAATAATAATAGAAAATAATAATAGAAAAAAAAAATAGAAAAAATCATCCCCATTCAAAAAGAGCATTCAAGCATTTCTCTAAATACTTAGCACAGGGTTTTTAGCACAGGGTTTTTGATTATAAAAAACCCTCAAACAGGGTTTGAGTTTAGCACAGGGTTTTTTATATGCATATGCTCATTATATGATTGGGCTCATAAGACTGTACTGATCAGGGTTATGAAAGTCTGAAAATAATTTAAAACTCAAGGCCAGATTCATAACAAGCAACACATTCAAGAAATATTGCATTTAAGGGATTTCAGTTTACAGAACAAATTCGGGTAGAAGCATGTGAGTAAACACATCCTGAACAGGAAATTAAACTGGGTCAGAAATGCTCACAAATGTATTATAAATGCAATCTTTCCTGCAACATAAACAGGCAATCACAGCAAAGTCAAATATATTGTATCTGTGTGGGGTTAATTTCCATAGTATCAGAACAAATACAGAAAAGCTAACACAGGAATATGCAAGGACAAAAGAATGTGCATAAGCAGAACTGACTGCAGCTTAAGTCATTTTCACTGCCTAAATGCCCCCTAGGCACTGTGAAGAAAGGGTCAGAAATAACAGGAAAAAAATCCTTTCAAATATAATCATATTTTTTTATTTTTTCCCAGAGCAAGTGCAAACTAAAAATAAAAAATATATTTTTTTTATTCCACTGTGCAAGATTTGGCAGCACAAGTTCTCTATCAATGGAGAGAGAAATATGTTCTCCCAATGACATTTCATCAGTATCTTGGCAGGATCATGGCCTTATATATAGTTTCTACATGAAAAAACAAATTCAACGTTTTCCTGGGCTACTATTATTATCTGGTAAAGTACAGGACCAAAGTAGGAAAAACTGCAAAATCTAGAATACTTCTAATCTACAAAATCAATCCACTATGTGATCTGAATGTCTGTCATCAACTACCTAAAACCAACTTCCATAAGCCTTTTAAAGTAGCATAGATTATTTTTTTTAGACTAACACATTTATAAAACACATATGAAACCACAAGACTGTCAATCCCATGTAAAAGTTCACATCTTTGAGGTATTCATAATGTAATTCTGAATACAAACAGGACCAAAGATCATCAGGTTATGATTTTCACTGAGTCAATAATTATTTTTGTTATTTCATGTTTACATTATATCCAGTGAATCAAATACATTTTTCTAGTAGAATGATTTAATTTAACAGCATTAGGGGCAGGAAATAATATCAGGCATGTTCTATTGTATGAATCTTTTCAATTATGATTTTTTTTATATAAAGTCAACATGAAAATCAAAGGTTTCTAATTTATAGAAGGTTTGTATTACACAGAACTTTGAGCTCTTTCACAAGCAACTGGATGGTAAAATAATGCTGGTATTCTGTTCACCTGAATGCATTAACAGTTCATTTATTTGTACAAAAAGATATTGTTATTTATGATGGTGGTATCCTTGAAAATGAGCATGTTTTAACAAAGTTCTCACACTGTAAAACCCCAGCCTGGTGTTGCAGAATACACAAACATACTGATATGACCAGTGGATTAAAAGTCATAAAATCATGCCAAAATCCATGTACTCCCTTACAGAGTGTCATGCCTTAATGCAGCAGTAACACTGCACATCTGAGGCCAGAGAACAATGCTTGCACTATATCAAAAGACAAGATAAAACCTACCCATGACTTTTGTGCTTGTCTCCTTTGCCTCAGCCCAAGTCAACAGCAAAACTCCTCCCTCCTGTCTTTTACAGAGGAAGTGACAATAATTTGTCTTACCTTGTCTCTAACGATCGTATTATTTTTTTTGTTCAGCTGCTGCAAATTGGCCTAGAAAGATTAAAAGTATGGAGCTAAATTCTGGAGATTTTTCTCTTTTGCACATAAAAAGTACAGGAATCCATCGCATCGCTTCCATGGGAGATCCTGATGCTATAAAGGATACAACATTAGCACAGCCAGCTCCTTAGAAATTAGTTTCCACAAATAGATCTTATGCTTCTGCTGATAAAATTCACTTCCAATGGCTTTCATAGGAAAAAAGTAAGACTTAGGTATCTGGGACAATTTATTTATATAGATGATCACAAAAATTTTTCCCCAGTATTTTCTTCCAACAATGCAAGTAAGCATGGAATATGTTACTTATATATACATATATTTTTTTAAATTTATTTATTTATTTAATATTTTTGTCAGCTGTCTGAATTCATTAAAGTTCAAAATTCTAAAAAAATCATTTTTCTTTACTTGTATCCTGGAAACCTATCTAGTATTTTTTAATTTAATTCTCTATCACATCAAGCTAAGCTAAAGAGTCAGAGTTATAAAAAACTAGATCAGTAACAATTTTTATTGTTACTTTATAAAATCTTTTTCTTAATTTAACTTAAAATTATAACTTGAGGGCTATTTTAAGGCTTTCCAAATACTGGGTGAAAGAAAGGATTTATTAACATTTGGTATCAACCCTTCTATGTCTACATGTCAAAAGAAGTAATAGTATCAAAGTAAATGCTGAACTTGAGCTTCAGAAGTGAAATGCTGCAACAACAACAATGGAGTTAATATGAGACAAAACGTTTTTAATACTGTGTTTTGCACTTAGGAGCTGTGCTTTTATAAATGTTGGGTTCATTTTCTTTAAAGAGTTTAGTAACCAAAATCAGCTGCATTCCCATCAGTTCCTATGTCTATCTCAAAGGCAGTACGAATGACTACTGAAAGAATAGAATCCCGAAACATTCCTTTTCCTCTTGTAGGATCAGCTGATCCACACCCTCCAGCTTGCAGCGCCGACAAGTTCCCGTGCGCGTACGTGCAGCAGTGTTTGTCCCTCGCTGCGCGGTGCAACGGGCTGGAAGATTGCATGGATGGAAGTGACGAGGTGAGCTGCCCCACGGAGATGCCCACCACCACGTCCCCGGGCTCCTGCGAGGAAGCAGAGTTCCTGTGTCCTTCCCAAGGCTGTGTCCCGTCCCTCCTGCTGTGCGATGGAGTGCCCGACTGCCGCCTCAGCGAAGACGAAGCTGGCTGCCGTGAGTTGCTTCCATGGTGGTGGTTATGGCAATGTTAACTTACCTGCCTAAACCAGTGATGGTTCAGGAAAGAAAAAGAGCAACACAGCGAAGTTTCGTGTAAAATTCATCATTCCCTTGTCAAATAAACCCCTATTTGTGTCACATATGATGCGTTAATTGTAGAGATGCTTGGCATTTCTAAATAATTTTGCTTATGCATTTTAATTTCCTGGCTATCATTTGGTAAATGTTTTAAGAAACTGCAATTGTGTTTCTGTTAATATTTACAAGCGTTTCCACATTTTTTCCTTAAATCAGTCAGCTGCATTTGCATTGCCTCTGTAATCTCTGATCATGATATGACAGAAAAATAGGCTTCTGCAGTTCTGTTATTCAGTAACATTTAAGGCAGTCCTGACCTTTCAAGGATTTTGAAATCAAGTCTGTTCATGAAATAGCAGCAATCTCCGCCCCAAGCAAGGAAAAGGGCTCACAAACAAAACACAAGGTCAATAGGCTTTGAAATGTAACTGCAATGAGATGCCATGGAGAAGCATCTGAAATAATAGACACAAAAGTGAGTGTCTGCCATTTAAAAATATTTCATTATTAGCAGGTGAACTAAGGCCAAATGTTTCATTCCAGAAACTTCAAAATAATTAGCTACACATAAAAAAAAGAAAAAAAACCCCACTTTTCTTCCTAAACCTTCAGGCTGTAAAACTTTTTTAACATTTTTCTCATCCTTATCAGAATGAAAAAAAAAATTGATTAAAAATATCAGTTTCCAATGGATTAGAAATTCATGTTATTTAATATTTTCTATCGAATTGACTAAATATAAATGCAGGCTACTGCACATGCCATTTAATTTAGCAAAGTAGTCTACCAAACTGGCATGGATTTGGCAGACTACCTGTGTACGTCTTTTGTTTTGAAGTGAACTCTGTGGTTTTGTTGGCAGAAGACATGGTTTTGGAGATAACTTTGATGTTAAATTCTACATGCCCTGAAGACATGTTGAAATTTTGCATGTTCCTTTCTTCAAATAAACCTCTCATGGTTAATCTTCATTTCACCTTGTTTCCTCCTCAATCTGTCCTCTGGTAGAGATGTCCATGCTGTGTTCTATTACATGCACATCCCAACTCCACACCACACAAGCTGATGTGGAACCTCAAAACCTGAAAATCAAAAGATTTCCATGATTTTGTGTATTACCCAAATAACTGAGATATTGCTTTCTTTTGTTTATTTTACTGCTTTGACTTGAAAACAAAACCCAGGGATTAAGAAGAAATGAAATCCTGGTCTATTCAAAGAACAAATATTCTCCATAGATATTTCACAACTTTGGGGCTCTCAGTCTGAAGGAAACTTAGTCAAGTCTGTACTTCATTGTTACTCCAAAATTCAGTTCATAGTAAATAAACATGTAAGCTTTGATAGAATAAGATAGAAATACAGAAGCAGTAATTCTTGTTTCTTCACTGAAGAAGATAATTCAGAGAAGCAAAGCAAAGCAGAGAAGAAGGCAAAGCAAAAAGAAAATGGTTTATGCTAGTTTGGAATTTAATCAGTGGAAAGCTGATTAGTGTCACAGCTGGTGCTGAGATCCAACTGTGTATGCCATGAGAGCACAGTGTTTAATCTTTAGCTTCCTACTTATAACAGGTGAAAACCCATAGAAGTTTGTCAACTGGGGAAGGTCAGAAAGAAAAAGTAAATATCTCAGAAATTTAATCCTTTTATTGAAATTAATGCATGCATTAATGTTACTAACTCCAACCTATGTGTACTCTAATAATAGCACAGATTGAAAGTGGGGATTTATTTTTTTTAGATTTTAGATGGGTATTTTTTCCTTGGTGCAGATCAAATCTACCTGCTCATTTTAGAAAACTTCAGTTTAGGAATTACAGGCACTTTCCATTTTGCGTGGAAAATGCCTGTAACTTTGATTCATTTAAGTGCAAAACAAAACACTTTACACTATTTTAAAGTATAGAACAAAAATGTTCTGGGTTCTGAATTCAGGAACTCATCAGGGAAAGTTTTCTTTTGGGATAAAGACTAGCTGTCAAAAGGCATCTTGCAGAGATTAAGGATAAAGCCCTAAAGAGGCCAGGACAAAAAAACCCCAACCAAACAAAAAACATTGGTCAAGTCCATACTAAAGGCACAGTTTCTACCACAGAAGTGCTTTTCTTCATGATTTTGGGATTTATGCAGACAGAATTTCCTATAGAGTTCACATAGCAGTGAGGTTGTACAACATTATGCTAATACTGTTTTATACCTACTATTGAAGTGGATTTTGTTACTTGTTGCATTTAACAAAAAAATTCTGGAACTGTTTTCCAGTTAAAGCTATTCTACTTGGCTGGCTCTCTTTTTGCTGGCAATTTTATTTAAGGGTATATTACCTCCCATGTTTAGTCTTTTATTTGCCTGACTACAATACGAAGGGTATAAAACAAACATATTAACACCAGTGGGCTGTATACATTAGTTTTCCACAGACCAACACCCTTTTCCACCTGCATCATCTGATTGAAATGCTAATAGCAATGAAGAAAAATTCATTTCTCAATTTTCTGTAGTGCACCAAAACATATCTCTTGTAGTTTTGGTAAGTTTTAAATACCTATGAAATATTAAAAAAATTATACTTTCAAAGTGGCTGAGATAGCATTAATTTGCACCTGGAAAATTACATATAGATGAAAATTGGATATTTTATTTTCATATCTTTACTGTTTTTAGTGCCTCCATGTGGTCTTCATATTCTTTACCTCAGCACCAATGACTTGGTGTCATTGTCTTTAACTGCAAAATTTTCAATGTTAGGTCCGTTGCTATGACTGTTCCCTCTGTAATGTGTTAAAATAATGTGTAAACAAATTGATTTTGAAGCTAGTTGTTGAATGAGAGTTAATTATGTTTGCTGATATCTTTTTTATGGTTTTCTTTGGGATTTTGCAGTATACACTCTCAAAATTGTGAGTTAATATGCACTCCTTCACAAACATTACATGGGAAAATTTGGTTTCTCTGCCATCTGTGCTCTGTATTTGTTTACTTATTTAGCATCTCAGTAGTAAAGTTACATGTCTTTGAAGATTAAAGCTTGGAGAGGTCACACATATGCAAGTTCATATCCTACAGTATGAATCAAGTTTTCTGTTAGTTTTTGAACGGTGATAAAAAAAATATATCTGATGATAATGACCATGTTATTTTTCATTTCAGCCATTAAAGATTGTTCCAATGGTTCTTTGTTATGTGCTTCAACTAATCAATGTATACCACTCTCCCAGCGTTGTGATGGAATTGCAGACTGCATTGATTCTAGCCTTGATGAATCTGGCTGTTCAGGTACTTAGTTTTGCATAAAAATATCATTTGAAACAAAGAAAGTGTACTTATTTCCTACTGAATGTTTTGGCAGCCCTCAAATTTGACTGAAGTTCCTCTGCTAAAACTTTGTAAAATTATATTAGGCATGAATTTTTCTGATGAAAGTATGACACAGATGAAAGGGAGAAAAAGATGAAGAATAATATGCTTAAAATCTTAACATCTTCATAAGGGGTGTTTCTTACTGTATAATCACATTGTTAAAAAAAAAAAAAAAACAGCAAAAAACCAGCCCTTTGTACTATACTTTTAGGACTTCCTTTGATTTTAGCCAGTTGAGTTAACCCATATTGTTGAGTAAAAGGCTTGCTTGTTTGTGATTTGTTGGGGGTTTTTTTGGTTTTTTTTCTTCCAAGTGTATTACAAATCCAGGTTGGAAAATAAACTAAATAGCATTTGTTTTAGTACAGTGCATTTGACACAATATTCATGCTTGATTTGCAGTAGTTAAATGGTGGAGAAAGATAAGTACAGGACAATAATACACATTCAATATGAATTAGATTTTTATTAACAAAACTGAACAAATACATAGATGATGGTGTTATACATAATTAAATCTAGATTCAAAATGTCCCATTCAATGACAGAAAGGTACTGCAGCTCTTACCCAAGACAGATATAAACTCTTGACCAGTTCTGTGCTGACAGTACTCTGCCAGCTTTGCTGAAGTTGCATTAGCTGAGAATTTAACTCTCTATTTTTATAATTTCATATTACTTATGTGCTGAAATTCAAAACATACATGCATTGCAATTATATAATTAATTATTATATATTAAATGTCTATTCGCAAACTAAAAGTTTTACAAACACTTATTGGTAGGAGGCATCCACAAGTTTCTTTGGGACTGAAATTGACCATAAGTATTGTGTTTGCTATCTTTCATAACATCATGAAATGGTTTGGGTTGGAAGGGACCTTAAAGATCACAAAGTTGCAATGCCCCTGACTTGGGCAGGGACACCTTAACAAGCCCAGGTTACTCATGTGAGAGAAGGAATCAGACTTCAACATTAAAAAATACCACTTCTATAATGATGAGAGAATTCATACTTGGTAAATTTGATTTATAAAAATTATTTTAAATTCAAAGGAATTTATTCAGAAGTTAATTCAGTATAGAAGAATATATAACATAGACTAATAGGCATGCATAACAATAATTTACAAATCTTCCACTATTTTTAACTAAGTAATGCACTTTTCAAAATTTAATCCTGAAACTGGAGGTGTCCACACTGAATAGCACTGTTATATACTGCAGTAAACAATTTCAATTTGCATATATCCAAAACTCTTTAGGTCTAATTGGTATATTACCAGTTATTTTCACACTAAAGAAGAATGAGGGGATTCTTTTTTGATTTTGAGTTTTTCTTGCTAAAGCAATCTAAAACTAAACTTCAGTAAAATTAAATGTGGTGATGCGGAAATCCAAGTTAAGAGACATCAAAATGTTTTAAAGACTATCACTAAGTACTCAAACACCTTTTGTCTTTTAAAGCCTAATTTCCCTTGTTCTTCTGAGAATATGATTCTACATGTTAAAATTCTGAATATCTTCAATAAAAGAGTTGGTCACAAAGGAGTGTCTGTTCATCAGCCCTATATAAAACCTATTAATAATATAGAATTAGGTACTAATTAAATATTAGTTCAATTCTTTTGGATCTTATTTTATATATTCCTGTTGTTTGAAAATCAAGTAAATGGCAAAAATTCCATTTTTGGAGTCAGATGAAAATCTCATTTGAGAAAAATTTGATGCCTCTTCAAGTGCAGCATCAGGATTTCAATAAGCTCAAGAGCACTCCACTGCATGTAATACTCTTATGACTTCACACTTGTATCACCAAGTCCAGATCTTAAAAAAAAAGGTTTTGGAAGTGCTAAGCACCCAAAAGGACAGGTGTGAATATCTTGCCATTTTGAAAATCAGATAATGACAAATGTAATAAAAAAGAGGGGAAAATCACAATTTTTACCTTTATGTTTGCAGCTTGTCCTGAAGAGTACTGCAAAAATGGAGGAAAATGCATCATCAAAGATGACATTCCATTATGCCAGTAAGTTTCATTGGCAATTGACTTGTGCTTGAGGCTGGAGAAAGCTGCTGTTGAAACAGGCGGTTTGCTCCCCAGGGATTGAAATTATATTTGGTAGAAGTGTATATTAAAAAGTCTCTGTAGGTCTACACTATTTTTATTTACACTTAGTGAGTTAAACCACATATTGAGAATGGTGTTATTTATCAGACAGAATTTTCTGTAACTTCTATCTTTCATTTCATGAGACAACCTGTTGGCCTGACACCCTAAGTTTTCTGTCTTATGTTTCACTGCAACATTTCAAAGCACATGTTTCTGTGCCTTAATTGCAGGGTGTTCTATACCTCAGATGAGATTTTACAGCAGGGCATATACTCATCTTTATCTTCCTGTTAGGCATTTGGAAAAAGGAAGGGTTTTTTTCACTTATCCCCCCCAAAAAGGGGGTTAAAAATATGCTTGAATTTTTTCCTGTAAATACTCTCTGATAAAAAAAAAAAAATAATGTATGCAATTCTGGTGTAGAATTCACAAGCCATTAGAAAGAGTCTCAGGATATCTGAAGCAACTCATTTACACAAGATATCACTGTTTCCCTTTGGGAAATTAGAAGAGGCTTTCTAAGTGCAAAGAAAGTGATGGTATGTGTTATCACGCTTTTGTCCTTCACATGCTTCAGTGGAGCTTGCCAGAGTTCGCCAAATTACTGAAGAAGTAACTGTTCTGTCAGAGTAGCTATCTTAGTCAAGATTAGATGCTAAGGTTTGTCTCCTAGCTGCCAGGAGATGCACATTAATAGGCCTGCTTTGTCTTTCAAGACAGGTTTATCCTTGACTGGATGAAGAAATGTATATACATATATATAAATATAACATAGAACATATAGGGACATTCATAGAGGGTATTTCAGTTTGGGTCTCAGAAAAACTGTTAGTTACCTGCAGATTTCCCCAAAAGTGTCCACCATAATAGAACAGAGAATAGTCTCTTGACAGAGAGTGGCAAGAATCTTGAAATTTCATCAAGGTGGCTGCTTCAAATTTTTTTTGAACACATAAAGAGAGAAACGGGACAAAAATCATAGGGAAAGATTGCAGAATAAAAAATCAGCAGAAAATAAAAGGATTTGCAATAGGAGGTTTGTAATTTGTAGATTAAATTATTGCTCAAAAATAAAATTGCTTGTAGAGACAAAGCTCTGGGGGAGTAATTGAAATTTTAAGTGTACAAGAGAATTATGAGAATTGAACTTCTGTTCAGAGTTGCAAGAGAAACTAACCCAAACTAGCAAATCTTTTTTATCCACAGAAATAAAAGACAGTTGGAATAAAAATAGTAAATTAAACTAGTAAGCAGGGTAGTTTACCTCAGCATTCAGTAAGAAACATATTTAATTCTGATGCAATGCACAGGCAATCTGAGCAAAGGCACAGAAACAAAAATTCCTTGAGTGGGGGGCTAACATAACCTCAAGAGCTGTACAAGGTTGTGTTGGGGAAATTGCTCATCTCTACAGAATGCAGAACACCAGTGCATGTTGCAATAGGCTTTCTGAAAACTGCCTGTAGGGGAAATGGCTGGAGAACAACAAATGGAGAGGAAAAGGGATAGCCAGATCAACAGTCTGATACCAATACCATTCAAGGCTTTGTAAGATTTTTAAGGAATTACTTATACATATAATATATAAGCACTTTTATTATTTTCTGAACTAAGATAAACTTCTGCGTGACTTTTTGAAACTCCACATCAAGACCATAAAAAAACAAAACAAAACAAAACAAAACAAAACAAAACAAAACAAAACAAAACAAAACCCTAAAATAATTAAAAATGTAGAAGTGTGTCAGTTTTCAATAAC
Organism: Urocynchramus pylzowi; assembly: GCA_013397555.1. Classification (NCBI taxonomy): domain Eukaryota; kingdom Metazoa; phylum Chordata; class Aves; order Passeriformes; family Fringillidae; genus Urocynchramus; species Urocynchramus pylzowi. Next base: position 344,059 of record VZRH01007040.1, on the reverse strand, counting down.
CAGGGGGAAAACAACAAAAATCCAAAACCAAAACCAAACAAATAACCCCCCCCCAAAACCCCAAAACAACTGAACAAAAATAGAAATTATCATGAAAAATGTGCTGGTTTTTTCCCTTTTAGTTCTTGGTTCTTACTCTAAATTTCCTGAAAAATAAATGATAAATTTAGCTAGAAATATCTTCCTCCCTTGAGAGCAACTGTTCTTCTAGACTGCAGGATAGGTCAGGAGAAAAAGCAGAGTGTAAGGGTGCAGGAAGCCTGTTCCACAGCAAGGAGACTCTTGAAGAGAACAGAGTACAGATACTGCCCTGCCACAGAAGTGACAAAGTCTTCCTGGAAACCCAGAGGTAATTGTGTGGGGATCAAAGTGCTCTTAAAAGTCCTTGGTTTTGACTAATACTATTCAGTGACACAGTGGAAACTGAGAAAATTTTTTAACATATTCTTTTCTTACTATTTTATCTGGCAAAATAGATTCTGATCTTCCCCCTAGTGAGATGATTGTCCTGTAGTTACTATAAAACAAAACCTGAGTCTGGAGTTTAAAAGTCATTCTCAGGGCTCCCTGAGAATGTTGGTTTAACAAAAAATTAGAGTGGACAGGTCTCAAAGCTTCATTTGTTCCATCATGTTCCTATAAGGACTGAAATTGCTGCTCATTTTAGGTTAGTTTGAGGTACACTGATAGAAATTAATACAGTTTCTGGAAAACATTTTTGCTGGTGATAACAGCTGAGTTTTTCTGTGGTTTTAATGCAGTGGGGTTGAAGTAGTTGACTCTATAGTCTTCTTCCAGTAGTTTAACCTGCAAGGGAACAGCAAATTTGCAGTAGCTGTTTAGGCAAAAGAAAGCACTAACATTTGAACTATTTGAAGAGACTGAAAGCAGATAGTAGGTTTTATACATTTAGTGCTTCTCCAGTTCCTTTGATGCTGTATGTTTTTACATGTGTCAACTAGTGTCACTTAGATATATATAAAGTTAATACTTAGGCCATCTCCCTTTCATTCAGGAGGCTGTAACTAGGAGGGATCTGTAGCAGTGGGAGGTGAGCTCTGACATCCCTATGTGAAGAGATGTCTGTAGATCTGGTGGAAATAAAAGCAGTGGATAGCAGTCTAGACAAAATTTCAGTATGTATTGGAGTGGGTAAGAAAGCTGATGTATCAGATTGCTGTAATTTTTGTTCATGCTACTGAAAACAACTTCTCTGGGCTAGTGCATAATGTCTGCAAAAACATCAGTGAGATGCCCAGTGTTTGAGAATGTGACTGCTTAGTTTTGGTGGATGGTCTAAGTGAGAGTATGTGAGTAAATGCAGGGCAGTGGTGCTTGGGTGTTGGTTATCTTCCTAGTAAAACAAAACACAGCTTGATGGCTGCCCTGCTCCTGCTTGGTATTTGAATTTTTGAGTTACCTTTGAAAGTCACTTGCACTTGTTTCTTCTGTTTGGTCAGGAGAGTAATTGGGGTGCATATCATACACATTTGTCTTGTACTTTCTATTTCATGGGTATTTTCTTTGCCAAACTAGATGGAGCTTTAATCTGAAATTCTATGGCCACTCTCATTTGACCAAATGTGGCTCCAATTTGTCCTGACTGAGGTCTCTTCTGTAGTCAATGAGCAGCCAAGTGGCTGGTGCTGGCAATCAGCTGCTGTGATTGCACCAGCAAATCACAATAATTTGTGCAATAATGACTAGAATTTTTTGCAATTTCAATCCTCCAATTTCAAAATCATTCCTTTGATTATATGTATGCTTTCCCCAACTGCTTGTCCAGTGTCTCTTTGTGTTTGTTTTAATTTTGCTTTAAAGTGAGACCACAGGCTCCTGGAAACGTAGGAGAGGAATATAGAGGAGAGCAAGCAAGCTGGGAAAAGTGTGTTTCTAACACACTGAAGTGGAAGGGTGAGGCTTCAAGGATTGTACTAGTGTTGAAAGAAGAAAAAACACTGAGAACAGAAAAAAAACCCAAAACACCAAACCAGACTCTTCATACATGCTTTTCATTCTCATTCAACTGGACAAGAGTAATATTAAACATGGACAATCAGAATGTACTAAACTTCACATATAATAAATATTAAATAATCATAAAATCATCAAATGGATTGAGTTGGAAGGAACCTGTAAAGTTCATCTAATCCAACCCCCCTGCAATGAGTAGTTTCATCTTCAACTATATCAAGTTGCTCAGAACCCCATCCTGACTGTGAATCTATCACATTTCTGGGCAATATATTTTAGCATTTCACAAAGTTAGTTGTAAAAATTCCTTTCTTATATCTCGTCTGAATCTCCCCTTCTTCACTTTAAAACTAGTATTCCTGGCCCTGTTTCTGCAGGCCCTACTAAAAATAGAATTGTTTAGATTGGAAAGGACATAATACAATGCTTGACTTCCCCTTTATTTTACACAAATATTTTCAACATAATATACCAAATTTCAGAGTAGTTACACTGACTAGTACTAAAGAGCATAAGAGAGTACTTTTATTATTGTCTGAACTGTAAGAAGATTCTACCCTTTAGCAAAAAGAAAAAGGAATTGCATTCACTTAATTAAGCAATCATATTAAAGATTAGAAATAAATCTTCATTGAACAGTTTTTAAATTCACTGAATATGTAACATCCATCTAACTGAGCTGTGGAGATTGAAATTGCAAGGAGTCATTATAAATAGATAATTAAATATTACTGTCTTTGTAGTTCTGTATCTAAATGCTGATTTGGCCCAAAATATAGAAACAGAATTATTTTGTTTGGTTTTTTTTTATGTGAGAAAAGAAGTAAAGACAAAAAAAGAGTAAAGATTACTTTCTCTTTTGTTTCTTTTAGAAAAAGAATTGGTTTTACAGGGTAATCATTCATTCAGAGAAGTGGAATTCTTGCCTATTCTTTTTAGAAAAGCTACAGGTCAATTGGTCCTCTATTTTTTACTTCTTTCCTTCTCATTTTTGGAGTGAGCTTATTATTTTAACCCAAATGATCTGTTTTGCATTGCAAACAAAGTATTTTATAACGAGTAGTACAATAGCAAACAGTATTTCACAAAATTTAAAGAAAAAGGGGTTTTTTTGGTAGTTGAGACGTTTTTTCAGAATCTGGTTTTGTTTTCAAAACACTAACTTCTAGTAAGCATGATCAATTTTTGAGGAGCCCTGCAAGTGGCATGCAGCATCACATAATGTCTTAGTAGACTATTTGATACCTTTTCCAGTTAAGTATAATATATGGCAAAGGAGGTAAATCCTACATCCTCACTGGACAATATCTTTCAGTGAGGAACGTAGGGTTCTTCTTGTTTTTTTCCTAAACATGTTTGACTTTGGATCTACCCTTACTTGTTCTGTGTTACTGGATTTTTGAGGACTGATGGTGGTAGTTATCTTTAAAAACTAAAAGTGAGAGGATTGTTTTTATATCACACAGGATGTCAGGAAAATGGAGTGATAATAGTATTCCAGCCTAAGAAAATAAAATGTTTGAAAGCATCTGGAATGTTATTTGATGGAAATGTGAAGTTTAACACTGATGATATAGAAACACCAATTCATGAGTAAAGAGAGTTTATATAAAGAGAAGAAAGCAGTTTCCATTTCAGCTACATTTTCTCCTGCTCCTCTCAGAAATTTCCACCACAGAGGGAGGATTGCTGGTATAGCAGCTGCTGATTCACTGCAGATAATTAATGGTTCAAACAAAGCCAATTGGTGCTGATTTCACTTCTTCCCTAAGAATTTTCTTCAAGGTTTACTGAACAAGTGGGACATGGGTAAATTGATAATGCTATATTGGGCATATACACCTATTCAGGAAAGTTGTAGTCATGCAAATCAATTGCACATAGAGGAGCAATGAAATAAGGATGTAGCCATGAATAAAAACAAAAGCCATAATGAGTAGTCAAAAAGATAAGACATTGAAAAAAAATGTCACGTTAAGATTTGGATTTTGGGAAGCAAAGACATGTCTACAAACATACACAGCTGAGAAAGAGAAGAGTTTTTTTCATATCTTTCCTTTACCCAAGTCTCATTTGAAAAGTGATACTGGTGCAAATTAAATAACAAATTCAGGTTACCTGAGTTGGTAAAATTAAGAATAGAAAGACAAGTTAATACATCCATTCTCCAGAACAAATTAGACACAATTTGTCATGAAAGAAAATATAAAATATATTGATGGAAATGCATTTTAAATATTTGCTTATAGAAAACTCTTTCCTAAAGTTTTGGTTCAGTCTTGATCCTTTTTTATTTGGAAACTTTTCATGAAATCAAGATGCTTGATACAACAATACTCATGCCTTTAGTTTTTTCACATTTCTAACTTCATAGCCTTTTCCAAAGGAAAATCCTGGGGGGATTATGGTACAGTGTGAAAGAAACTTGGCTGCAAAAATCTTAGTATTTGGTCTATGTTGCAATAGGGGATGAAACAGCTTTTGCTTTTCATGCTGATTACTTGGCTCACGGGATGTTCAGTGATCATTTCACAAAACACACACACAAAAAAGGAAAATCTTTTGAATCCTTCATATATCAGAATTTACAAAATAATGTTCCTTCATTTAGAAAAATATATGTCAAATTTGTTTAATGAGTTGGGATTTTTTTCATTTAGATTTTCCCCACTTGTACCAAGTGACTTCAAAGTAAATACATTTGGCCAAATCATTTTTATCTAGTGAGAAACTTGCTATCTAGCAATTATCAATGGCATACACTGGCTATCTTTTGTATTTAGAAGGAGTTCACTTCAAGTTTTGCTCTTCTTCTTCCTATGCAGATAATAGTATGATCCTGAGGTCAGTTCTTTATCACACTGAAGCCAGCTGCTTCATGCATTTGCAACTTCTAGAAATGAGGAAAAAAAACCCTGATATTTATCTTAGTCAAACCTAATTGAATACATAGGGCAGTTTGCCACCTTCTGCAGTGAGGCAGGGATATGCTATGAAGTTCTCTTGTGAGTGGTCTGAATCAGTTGATCCCTTAATCCAATGACTTCAGAAAGAATCTGTCTTTTTCTGGTTTTCTTATTATAGAACTGAAACAAGGTTGTCTCCATGTAACTGCTAAAATTTGACTGCACATAACTGAAAGCCAGATGTTAGAGTCAATTAAATAAATACAACTGAATAGACACAAAGGATGGTCTCACAACAAATTTCTGATCACGTTTTTTAGAAATCTCTAGCACTTGATTCAAATGCAAGTCAGAGTTTCTCATTTAACTCTTCAGTTTTGGGGGTTTTTTAACAGAAAAACAAATTTCAAGATATCTTTAAAACTGGAAACAAACTAAGTAGCTTATAGTCTTTCTCTGTTTTCCTGAGGTGAAATATTACTGTGACAAATGGAAAAAGTTTTGCTTGAATGACCCATTGATAGACTCAGAAGAGCACTCACAGTGGAAGTGCTTATTTTAAATATAGCCCACTGGTCATTTTGGGAAACAAACTGTGAACTATGTATTTTCAAATTGCCTCTTCATGATATGTTTGCTGAGTGGGGAGGATTTTTACCTGTGAAGAAAATCATCAAGGAATTTCTGGGACAATTTTAAGTTAAAGAACTTGATGAACACTTTGTACAACCTTTTCTTGCAAAATTTTGGAGTTGAAAGGTGCTAACACAGCTTTGGGAATAAAAGTAACTGCTTGTTTTATTATAAAAGGTGATTTTCCTACATTATCAATGTCATTGCAACTCTCAAGATCAAAGAGAGAATTATGTTTAGTAGCTGAACAAAATAATAGATGTTTTAATTTGAAGATACTACAATCTTATTGAGAAGGGTATAATTTAGTAGCTACAATGAAAATTACTTGGACATATGATAATGATTAAGCAAAAAAATTTCTCCTCAGAAATCAGCAATGGTTGGATCAGCAATGCTGAAGTTGCTGAAAGGATTCAACCTCTCTGATAAGTATCCTACATTTCTCATTTGATTTTCAATTCATTCTTTTAAGAGATTCAAATCAAAATGAGGAAACTGCAAGTTGTAGGAAAACACAGCTGGATTTTTATTATTACTAAGTGCAATGAACCTTTACCTCAGAATGACTTGTACACAAAACTCAAGACTTTATTACATTTAAAATTCAGGAGATAGGTTTGTCTTCAGTAGGGAAAAGCTTAGGATGTGGGAAGTGTATGTGTAGGAGAGGACATATTTTGAGTAATGAGAGATTTTTATATGGGAGAATGTTAATTAATGTTGGATATTGGATGTTTGCCAAAGTATGCAGGGTCCCCTGAAGGGTTACTCCTACTAATACCAGATGCTCAAGAGTAGAAAACACAGATAGAAAGCTTTAAACCAAAAGATTTTTTGTTCTATTTTGCTCAAACCAGGAAAGAATAGCGTAAAAAAATTAATACTTTTTAAAAGAGAGTAAAAAGGGAACAATTGAGGAAGTATAAACAAGGATTGCAAAGATTCTTGTTTTCCAGCCACTCTTCCTTCACATTCATGTGGCTGTCTTTTGTCTACAGAAATTTAAAAACATCTGGGTATGTCTATTCATAGGCACATAAATCGCTCTAAATTTTTTGATTATATTAAGTCAAACAATAATTTAGAAGTCTAGGTTCAGATAGTCTTACTTAGACTGAGTTACAATCTTTTTTCAAATTCAGTCTTCCTGGATTTAAGTGACAGTAAGAAGCAGTACTTGGAATGAAAACCAGTATTTTCACTCCCTAAGATTACACCTGCATGTCTGCATATCAGAGTTTGTTGTCCAGAATGACAATCAGCTCAGCGTTACAGTCCTCTCTGTGGGAGGCACCTGGAGGCTGCTGGTTGGATGCACCTAATCCAGTACAGAATGTGTCATAAAACCTGTAAGGGAGACTTTTGGAAAACACATATATCATGAAGCGTGTTGACAAGAATTGTGAAGTGTGACTAGAATGAGTACTCTGATAGGTCTGGGCTGAGGATGCCAGGAAAGATGGGAGTGGTGGAGGTCTGTGTTTGAGGATCTGTGCTATTGTGTAAATTGTGTAGAAAAGACATACATCTTGTATTCTGTACCAGCCTCATCCTGACATTTGGCCTACTCAGTCTGACCCACTAGACACACTGGTGTCACCATGTCATCAAGCTATCTTGCACGTTTGCAATTTTCCCTCTTGTTCAGTCAGAGAGAATTGAAGTCTCCGATAATTATACCTTTTGTGCGGTTGCTAGGTGGCTAAGGGATTTCCTAAAAGCAGCAAATTCTACTAAATTAAGAACTTTTGAACTTTTCTTGCCAGCTTCTGCAGTGTTGACTGATCTGGAAAGCTCCACGCACTTTAATTTTAAACACATACAAACACTGAGGATTTTTCTCAATGCTTGGAAGGATCTTTTCATGTTTGCTATTGCTCTAATCAGCTACTAGGCTACATCTCTAAGCAGGAAGCAGTAACTATGTGCTGTTCCCACACAGAGACTTGAATGTCCTTTGGGGAAAAAGTACACATACCTTTAAGCTAAAATAATTTTGTCTCCATCTGGTGCAAAAGTCGTGTTTTCAATGTATGGAAATATTTTTCATTTAAAATGTGTGTTGGATTGTAAGACATAAATGATCTTTGAAATGTCCTCTGGAGTATATCAGGGTGATGTGGCCCATGCAAGAATTACACTATGGATCTCTACACCAGAGTTACTGCAGGAATAAATGTCTGTGGTGGGCTGACCCTGCCTGGGTGCCAGATGCCCACCAAAGCCACTCTATCACTCCCTTCCTCAGCTGGACAGGGGAGGAAAAATATAATGAGAAGTTTGTGCATTGAGATAAGGACAGGGAGAGGTCACTGAGCAGTTACCATCACAGGCAAACTCGGGAAATTATTTTAATTTATTACCAATCAAATCTGAGTAGGGCAATGAGAATTAAAAACTAGATTTTAAAATGCCTACCCCCCCCACTCCTCCCTTATTCTTAGACTCAACTTGACTCCATGGTAATTAGGTTAACTCTGCAATAGGACAAAAGAACATGGTCTCATGCTGTTCAAGGGAGCTTTAGGCTGGACACTAGGAAAAAAATTCTTCACAGAAGGGGTGATTAGATATTGGGATGCCTTGCCCAGGGAGGTGGTGGAAAAAATCTAGAGTGCCCCTCTAGATTTTTAAGGAAAGACTGGATGTGGCACTTAGTGCCATGGTCTAGTTGAAATGGTGGCCTTGGGTTATAGGTCGAACTTGATGATCTCAGAGATCTTTTCCAACCTAATTGATTTTGTGATTCCTCATTTTCTCTTCCTCCTCTCCTCTGGCAGAGTAGGGGGATGAGGAATGAGGGCTGCAGTAAGTTCATCACAGGGGCAGCCACCATCACTTGTGTGCTCAGCCTTGGCCCGTGCCAGGTCCATCTTGCAGCCAGCTGGCATTGGCTCCTTTGAACATGGGGGAAGCTTCTGGCAGCTTTTCACAGAAGCCACCCCTGTAGTCCCATTCAGCAGATACCAAAACCTTGCTGTGCAAACCC
>VZRH01007040.1:267427-335017 GCA_013397555.1 Urocynchramus pylzowi | reverse complement strand
CATCTTGTATTCTGTACCAGCCTCATCCTGACATTTGGCCTACTCAGTCTGACCCACTAGACACACTGGTGTCACCATGTCATCAAGCTATCTTGCACGTTTGCAATTTTCCCTCTTGTTCAGTCAGAGAGAATTGAAGTCTCCGATAATTATACCTTTTGTGCGGTTGCTAGGTGGCTAAGGGATTTCCTAAAAGCAGCAAATTCTACTAAATTAAGAACTTTTGAACTTTTCTTGCCAGCTTCTGCAGTGTTGACTGATCTGGAAAGCTCCACGCACTTTAATTTTAAACACATACAAACACTGAGGATTTTTCTCAATGCTTGGAAGGATCTTTTCATGTTTGCTATTGCTCTAATCAGCTACTAGGCTACATCTCTAAGCAGGAAGCAGTAACTATGTGCTGTTCCCACACAGAGACTTGAATGTCCTTTGGGGAAAAAGTACACATACCTTTAAGCTAAAATAATTTTGTCTCCATCTGGTGCAAAAGTCGTGTTTTCAATGTATGGAAATATTTTTCATTTAAAATGTGTGTTGGATTGTAAGACATAAATGATCTTTGAAATGTCCTCTGGAGTATATCAGGGTGATGTGGCCCATGCAAGAATTACACTATGGATCTCTACACCAGAGTTACTGCAGGAATAAATGTCTGTGGTGGGCTGACCCTGCCTGGGTGCCAGATGCCCACCAAAGCCACTCTATCACTCCCTTCCTCAGCTGGACAGGGGAGGAAAAATATAATGAGAAGTTTGTGCATTGAGATAAGGACAGGGAGAGGTCACTGAGCAGTTACCATCACAGGCAAACTCGGGAAATTATTTTAATTTATTACCAATCAAATCTGAGTAGGGCAATGAGAATTAAAAACTAGATTTTAAAATGCCTACCCCCCCCACNTCTGAGTAGGGCAATGAGAATTAAAAACTAGATTTTAAAATGCCTACCCCCCCACTCCTCCCTTATTCTTAGACTCAACTTGACTCCATGGTAATTAGGTTAACTCTGCAATAGGACAAAAGAACATGGTCTCATGCTGTTCAAGGGAGCTTTAGGCTGGACACTAGGAAAAAAATTCTTCACAGAAGGGGTGATTAGATATTGGGATGCCTTGCCCAGGGAGGTGGTGGAAAAAATCTAGAGTGCCCCTCTAGATTTTTAAGGAAAGACTGGATGTGGCACTTAGTGCCATGGTCTAGTTGAAATGGTGGCCTTGGGTTATAGGTCGAACTTGATGATCTCAGAGATCTNCATCTTGTATTCTGTACCAGCCTCATCCTGACATTTGGCCTACTCAGTCTGACCCACTAGACACACTGGTGTCACCATGTCATCAAGCTATCTTGCACGTTTGCAATTTTCCCTCTTGTTCAGTCAGAGAGAATTGAAGTCTCCGATAATTATACCTTTTGTGCGGTTGCTAGGTGGCTAAGGGATTTCCTAAAAGCAGCAAATTCTACTAAATTAAGAACTTTTGAACTTTTCTTGCCAGCTTCTGCAGTGTTGACTGATCTGGAAAGCTCCACGCACTTTAATTTTAAACACATACAAACACTGAGGATTTTTCTCAATGCTTGGAAGGATCTTTTCATGTTTGCTATTGCTCTAATCAGCTACTAGGCTACATCTCTAAGCAGGAAGCAGTAACTATGTGCTGTTCCCACACAGAGACTTGAATGTCCTTTGGGGAAAAAGTACACATACCTTTAAGCTAAAATAATTTTGTCTCCATCTGGTGCAAAAGTCGTGTTTTCAATGTATGGAAATATTTTTCATTTAAAATGTGTGTTGGATTGTAAGACATAAATGATCTTTGAAATGTCCTCTGGAGTATATCAGGGTGATGTGGCCCATGCAAGAATTACACTATGGATCTCTACACCAGAGTTACTGCAGGAATAAATGTCTGTGGTGGGCTGACCCTGCCTGGGTGCCAGATGCCCACCAAAGCCACTCTATCACTCCCTTCCTCAGCTGGACAGGGGAGGAAAAATATAATGAGAAGTTTGTGCATTGAGATAAGGACAGGGAGAGGTCACTGAGCAGTTACCATCACAGGCAAACTCGGGAAATTATTTTAATTTATTACCAATCAAATCTGAGTAGGGCAATGAGAATTAAAAACTAGATTTTAAAATGCCTACCCCCCCACTCCTCCCTTATTCTTAGACTCAACTTGACTCCATGGTAATTAGGTTAACTCTGCAATAGGACAAAAGAACATGGTCTCATGCTGTTCAAGGGAGCTTTAGGCTGGACACTAGGAAAAAAATTCTTCACAGAAGGGGTGATTAGATATTGGGATGCCTTGCCCAGGGAGGTGGTGGAAAAAATCTAGAGTGCCCCTCTAGATTTTTAAGGAAAGACTGGATGTGGCACTTAGTGCCATGGTCTAGTTGAAATGGTGGCCTTGGGTTATAGGTCGAACTTGATGATCTCAGAGATCTTTTCCAACCTAATTGATTTTGTGATTCCTCATTTTCTCTTCCTCCTCTCCTCTGGCAGAGTAGGGGGATGAGGAATGAGGGCTGCAGTAAGTTCATCGCAGGGGCAGCCACCATCACTTGTGTGCTCAGCCTTGGCCCGTGCCAGGTCCATCTTGCAGCCAGCTGGCATTGGCTCCTTTGAACATGGGGGAAGCTTCTGGCAGCTTTTCACAGAAGCCACCCCTGTAGTCCCATTCAGCAGATACCAAAACCTTGCTGTGCAAACCCACTAAAACATTAATAATCAACCTAGGCTTCAGAATTCAGTAAACTGCAGGAGGCTGAGGTTTTGTTTGTTAGATTTTAAATGATGGAGATGAAAAAGTCTTGGGTCTGAATGAACTGTGTATTGAGTTTGTGCAACCAGATTTTGGTAGCTGGGAGGGGGGCTACAGGTGGGGCTTCAGTGAAAAGCTGCTGGAAGATTCCCCCCATGTTTGAAAGAGTCACTGCCAGCCAGCTCCAAGATGAACCCACCACTGGCCAAGGCTGAGCCAACCAGAAAAGAGGGTAACACCTCTATGATAACATATTTAAGAGGAATAGAAAATTTATTGTACAGATGTAATTGCATTAGGAGAAGAGAGGAGTGAGAATATGTGAGAGCAACAATTCTACAGACACCCATGTTGGTGGAGAAGGAAGGGCAGGAGGTACTCCAGACTGGAGTTGAGATTGCCCTGCAGCCCATGGTGAAGAACATGGTGATGCAGCTGTGCCCCTGCAGCCCAGGGAGATCCATGGGGATGCAGAGATCGACCTGCAGCCCACGGAGGTAACCCACACCAGAGCAGGTGAAAGCCTGAAAGACTGTGACCCCAGGGGAGTCTACACAGGAGCAGGCTCCAGGCAGGGACCTGCTGACCCATGGAAAGAGGAGCCCATTCTGGAGCAGCTTTTTTGGCAGGACCTGTGAATCCACTCTGGAGCAGTCTGTTCTTGAATGACTGCACCCCATAGAAAGGGACTCATGTTGGAGCAGTTCCTGAAGAGTTGTAGCCCACAGAAATAGGCTGGAGAAGGTTGTGGAGAGTTGTCTCCAATGAGAGGGATCTCTCAGTGGAGCAGAGGAAGGGCTTCTCTCCCTGAGCAGTGTCAGAAACAACCTGTGATGAGCTGATAATATGGTCATTCTCCATCTTCCTGCACCACCACTAGAAGGGAAGGAGAAAGAGCCTGGCAAGGAGGGTGGAGTTTGAGAAAGGTGTTTTTAAGATTTCTTTTATGTCCCATTGTTCTGCTCTGATTTTGATTTGTAATAAGCTCAACTAATTTCCCCAAGATAAGTCTGTTTTGCCCTTGACAGTAAATGGTGAGTGGTTTCTCCCTGCCCTTATCTCAACTTGTGAACCTTTTTGTTATGTTTTCTCTCCCCTGTCCAGTTGTGGAGGGGAGTGATAGAATGGCTCTGGTGTGCACCTGTAATCCAGCCTGAGTCAACCCACCACAAATTGTTTCCCTGGGGATGAGAAAACTAACTCACCAGGATGCTTGATATTTTATTTGCAGTATGCATATTTTTGTATTAGCAGACCTAGATAACAAATTATCATATGGGTTCCCAACTATGATGAACTAAATTTTGCCTTTTCTCACCCTCTGGGCAGCCAGAGGGTGAGAAAACATGAAACATGTTTTTAACATGAATGCCAAAACCATGAGCACTCTCTCTGTGGTCAGAGAGAAAGACTTGTCATCAAGCCCAAGGTGTCTTCTCCATTTTTAACTCTAGTTCTTACATACTTAGGCTACCTTGGCAGCTGTGTAAATTCATTGGATAGAGGAATATATCATTTGTGTATAAACACATGCATTGCACCTAGGTTAACCTCAACAAGTGCCTTTGTTGGAAAAGAAAACAGTATTGGAGCCAGCAATATGTGACAGTGGCTTCTTTAATGTAAGTGCTAGGTGAGATTATACAGTAAGGATTGTCTAAATTCTAAGATTAAGTGTGTTTGAGCTCTGGGTCATTAACTTACTATATTAGAAAATTATTTTTATTGCTTCGTGAGTTTCTTGCTTCCACTTAGAACTTTCCAATTTCTTACTTTAATCTTTTTGCCATTCATCCTTATTAACTATTGCATTTTCCACTGATGAAATGTCTGCTCAACTGAGTTTGGTGGCAAAAGTTGTGCAAATTAAAGGAAACTCTTTAGGGCTGTAGAAGGGAGCTAACAAGTTGACTACCTAGAAAATGGAGCCTGTGTTATACAGTCCTTGCATGCTTGAGTTTCCTATGCAAACAACTGATAGTCTGGCTTTGTATGATTAGGAGCTGAACAAAACATTTTTTAAGCAGTGCTATATAGAGCCCAATATCCCAAGACTTGCTTTTCACAGTGCAGAATTCCAGTCTAAAAATAGATATTTCTCCTCTGGTTGCTTAATTTTCAGATTTTAAGTACACTTTTGCAATCAACTGATTTTTACTGATTTTCAGGTAAATTAAAGTGCATGGTTTGATGTATATTATAGTCTATCAAAAAAATTTAAAAATTTAAAAGTCAGGAGTTATTAAGAGACTTAAACAGATGAGGGAAAAAAGCTTCAATTTGCCTTACTTTATCCTTTATTCTTTGTCTTTTGCAAATCAATATTTTATTAATGTGAACTTTTTTGGGAACTTAGTAAAATGGAAGAAAGGTCTCCTAAAACTCACTAATATTTTAGTGTGTGGAAAATAAAATAAGTTTACACAGTCATAAAAATTCACAAATATTTTTTTCCTGCCTCTCTGGCTTTTAGAGTTTAAGGTGAGATGATTTAGCAGAATGCATTTTAAGAGGCTACACAGTAGCTACTCATTGTTATAGTTTAGTGTTTTAATAGGCATCATCAAATTTTTCTTCATGTATAAACTTCCCTTATGATATCAGTAAAGTCACTTTCTTTGTTGCTAATAAGATCAACACAAAACCCTACATACTGAGAGAGTTGTACTGAGAACTTTTTTTCTCTCAGATCACAGGATAGTAGAGGAAAGCTAAAAATGAACATACAGCTGTGTAGCCAATAGCATAAACTAGATTATACCAGTATAGCCAGTATGGTAAGTATAGCAAGTATCCTTCATTTAGCTTTTACATATGCTAAATGAAGCTTTTACAAAAGCTTTTATGTATATATATATAAATATATATGTATATACATACACACACACACACACACATATATATATATAATGCTTCTACAGCTATCTTTCTAAAAATTTTCTGCCCTTAAAATTCTTTTCAGTATGCTGTTGCTACAGACAGCAAGATACAAGTTTCTGTAATCCCAGGAGTTGGTGATGCACCTATTGCTTTGTTCTGATCTACAAAAATTATAGTGCCACAGAACTATGAACACCTCATTTCAAGATGGGACCATACAACACAATTGTGTATTTAAATATAATATAGAAGTTGGTATATTATGAAATCACTCTTTCTTAACTTTTAAAATTTGTATATTTATTTGTATTTTCATTGAAATCTATCAGAAAGTAAGGCCAAAGTAAGATTTTAATATGTGTCAGAATGGGACCAAAACAGCAGACCTTACCTTATTTTATTTCTGTCTATTCAATGTTTCATATGGTAGAACCATTGTGTATTTGAAAAAGATGGTGAAACACTATCAGCTTTCTCTGTGCAATCTATACCTACTAGTAGGTCAATGTCACTTGAATTTTAGTCTTGTAAAAAATCTTCCAGAAACCCTTTTCTTTAATCATTCAGAACTCTCTGCAATTCTACACTCTGAACTTTTAATGGTACAAGTTGCATTTGTATCTTGCACATTCTTTCAATTTTTTTTTTCATTTTAAGATGCATTCTTACCCAACATATCTTACTAAATTTTTTGCCCAAATTGTCATCATCATGCATCTCAGTTAATGCAGCATTGACCCTCACTTGGATGACTACAAGTTTTTAAGCAAATGGTGTTCAAAAGCAGCTGCAGAGAGGATTCTTTATTTTTTTGCCTCTGCTCCCTTTTCCTTACTGCATCAGATGTTAAATATTGACCCTGCTTTCCTAGCCTTCATAATTTATTCCAATTCCATCTGTAATTCCTTATTTAGCAACTGCAGTTTGAATATGTTTCAATACTGGTGGCTCAAACAGAGAGTATAACCTGTCCCCGACCCAGTGCAGGACAACAGCAATAGATTGTCAATGTTTCAACAGGTCTGCACTCTTGACAAAGTGAAGAGTACAATTAGACAAAACTGTTTATACTAACTGAACAGAAAGCAGGTTTCTCTTTCAAAATAGCTTCATTCCAAATGTTCATGAAATAAGGACTGAGCTCAGGAAGGAATTAGGCATATGCTTTCCTCATAAATCCAGAGAATCGAAGTGTAGAACAAAAATCCTGCCTTTGACATTGGAGCTTCTTTTACAATTTTTTTTTCTTCAGTGTCTAGACTTGTTTTTTAATTACTTACTTTGTTTCAGTAGTATGAAGACCTCACAGCTGACATTGGTGTGCAGAAGGTGGAACAAATTATTTGATAAATGTTCAAAATTATCTTTATTTGAACATATCTTCTTACATCTATGAAGAATGCACAAGTAGTCACAAAAATTCACAGCAGTGAACTGCACAATTCACTCAAGGCAGGCTAGACCGCAAGATTCAAAGTTATGTTGATATTTCAGAAGTACACAAGTGCTGTGATATTAATCAATACTGAGCTTTCCCCTTTTTAGCTGGCTCAAGAAAGTACTTTCGTTTACAAGGTCTTTGGGAAAAGAAAAGAAAACAAACAAACAAAGCCATAAACAAACAAACACAGCCCCCCCCCTCCCCGGCCCCAAACAAAACCTTAGTTAATACAATGGGCTAATTTCATTCATTTCATTAATTTATAGCTTCTCCTTTTTCCTTGGAACTGGGAGAAGAACAATTTGCATTAAGTTTAAATTGTATTAACTATATTTCTTAAAAAGACAGGCAGATTTTGCCCTAGTTCTATAAATTCTAATTTGTTTAGACTTTGCTAAATATTACACGATGGAATTAAAGTTTAGTTAGAAGGTTGATCACTTTTTCTCCTTTTGTCTTTCCCTCTCAAGGACATAGTAATGAAAATAAGAGTAGAATCACAGAGTCATAGAAATGTTAAGACTGGAAAAGACCTCCAAAGTCATTGACTTCTGGTCATTAAACCAGGGCCACCATGTTTCTGTACAACCATATCCCTAAATGCCCCATCCACATGATTTTCTGAACATTTCTAGAAACAGTGACTTCACCATTTTCCTGGGCAAATTGTTCCAATGTCTGACCACTCTGTCATTGAAAAATGTTTTCCTAATATGCTATCTAAACCTCCCCTGGTGCAACTTGAGGCCATTTCCTCTTGTCCTATCACTTTTCACTTGGGAGAAGAGCCCGACCCTCACCTGGCTAGAATCTCCCTGCAGGCAGTTGTAGAGAGTGATAAGGTCTCCCTTGGGCCTCCTTTTCTCCAGGCTGAAAACACCCAGCTCCCTCCATCTCTCCTCATCAGATTTGTGCTCCAGATCTTTGAACAGCTTCATTGCCCTTCTCTGGACGTGCTCCAGTACTCTAATTTCTTTATTAGTGTTACTATAGTGTTATTCTTGCTCATAGTGTTATTCTTGCATAAACTGTCAAGGTAAAGAATCATTTTTTTTTAACGAGAATAAAAGGATTTTAAAGTTTTCTGGTGAATAGCAGAAATTTTATAAAATATTCTAAAAAATGCTATCTAGTCAGAAAAGTGTCTACATAGTTATTTTTGACAGAAAATGTCCCACCTGAACAAGACAAAACCTCTGGAATATTTAGAAAAGAATATTTGTCTTGATTCTTGGACTGTTTTTCTCCACATAAGCCTGGGCCATCACTGTATGGACACATCAGGGACACATATATATTACATGATGGAGGGGAGAGGTTCTGAGGAGATGAATTCATTTTTCACAATATGAATAAACAACTTTTCTTCTTTTGAACTTAGTGTGTCCTCAATACAAAGTATTTCCATCCAGTATCCCATAATAGTATCCTCTCTAATGTTACCAAAATACAAAAGGTGCCAGAAGACTAATCTGAGGCTCATATCATGGTGTAGTGTAGTGAGCTGACCCTGGCTGGGCACCAGATGCCCACCAAAGCCACTCCATCACTCTCCTTCTCAGCTGGACAGGGGGGAGAAAATGCAATGAAAGGCTCATGGGTTGAGATGAGGACAGGGAGACATCACTCAGCAGCTACCATCACGGGCAAAACAGACCTTGACTTTGGGAAAATCACTGATGGGCTCAGCCTTTGCCAGCAGCAGGTCCATCTTGGAGCCAGCTGGCATTTTCTCTGTCAGACACAGGGGAAGCTTCTGGCAGCTTCTCACAGTAGCCACCCCTGCAGCCCCCCCACACTTCCAAAACATTGCTGCACAAAAGCAAAACATGTCACTTCAGTGAAACAGGAAGCACAGAGAAACTGTAAACTACTTTTTCTTTTTGAGTTTAAAAAATTACTGAAGCAAGTATGCAAAGCAGTGCCAAGCGTGTGCATTCCTTATGACCAATTTTACTCTTCTGCAACAAAGAAACCACATGGAAATATTTTTTTGCTGTTGTTATTTTTAGGACAAGCAGCAATTTCAGACACAGATTTATGAAGCCTGGCAGTCCTGAGAACAATTGTGCAAGTCTGGAATTGAGGATTTCTGAGCTTAGGATGTGCAGCTTCCCTTACATAAAGTCTTCCAAAGCATACAAGCAATTTTAAAACCCATATCCCACCTAATTTCAAGAGGCTTTTTGATGAAATATCATTTAAATAGTAATAAAGTTCACCCTTTTACTCTATGACTTCATCAGCAACAAGCTTATAATAGTGCTATCTCTCCTCCAGAACTGTTAGTGCTTGTTTCAAGCTCTTCATGAGAGGGACTCTTTGGATTTTTGTTTGCCTTGATGAAATCAGACCCAGATACAATAACAAACACAGGAACTGCAGTAGTAAATTTTAAGTACCTAAATGGATGTTAAGTTTCTCCATACTTAGAGATTTCTGATTCTCAAGCAGTTATTGGAAAAAAATCCCTTTTGTATAACTGTGAAAGCATAATACATTCTTTGCAAAAGAACTTGGATTTTCTTGTGTACTTAGATAAAAAAAATTGAAAACCAAGTTAATTATCAGTACACTTTTTTGCTATTTATTTTTTAATGTTACTGAAGCTCCTGGAAGTCTAGTGTCAGAAAAAGGCAATGAAAAATGTAGATAATCGTTTGATGAATAGATTCTGCAGGACTTTATTTGTGAAGTACTCTAGTTTGTGAGTAGACTAGTTAAGAATATTCAGTCAATATTATTTTCAGTCACGTACTAAAGCAAAACTGGAGTGATTTATTCTGCCTGGAAACAGTGCTCAACTTTCAATGAGGCTTTTACTTTTTTGCTCATAATGTCACATATTATCTGCAGGAATAAATGAGATATCTTAAACAACAATCAATATATTTCTGTCTTTAATTTCTACTCACTTTTATGTAAATGTTGGTTTATGTGTTCATTTCTGCTTCCTTAGAGATGACTGCAAACCAATTCCTTGTAGGAAAATATCAATTATATTAATAGAAATACCACATCTTGATCTAGGATAGACTCTACATATCTGTTATCAATGAATGTATCAAAATTCATCTGTATTTTCCAAAGAAATCAAGGGTAAGTTAGGAATTGATGCAGATAGATTAGCTTTCTAAACTCCAATCTTTCCAAATAATTACTCTGAGCTTTCAGCCAGTTCAGGCAAACCACAATTATATGCAGATCATAAGGCATGGCAGGATTATTTGCCTTTCCATCCACATTCACTTTGAAACCCCATGTTTATAAAATGTCATGAGAAAAACACTGCATTTACTGACCTTCCTTATGATTAGCTAAGCTGGAGTTTAGGGGCCAGGGAACGACTTTCTTCCACTGCATGGTTACCACAAAATAAGTACATCTGCTGTAACGTTAAAAGTGTGGGTCCAGTAATGCGTTCCTACCACCACAGACATGGCACACAGGACATTTCTCCAATTCCTGGCTCTGGACTCCCAGTGAAGTCACCACCCACAAAGTATTGTCTGTGCAAGTCAGACTTTGGCAGCAGGCTCAAGAGCAAAGGCTCAGACCCAAACCATAAGAGATATGTCAGCAAACAGTTTAACTTCCTTTTTGCTGTGTGGGTGACCAGAGCAACAGGAAGGCTGCTTTTATTGAATCCTCATGGAAAGTAAGTTCTCAAAGTCTCTTTCTTGAGGAAGAAATAAAAGGAGAGTTGGAACGGAACTGCTTAGGGACAAGCTCAGGAAAAAATAATTAACCTCAAAAATAAATAAAATCACATAAAGGTTTATTCACAAGACTGCCAAGTGCATGAACACCAAGTGTGGATCTCAAGTTAACCCTTAAACCTTCAAGACAAGACTGATAGTCTGAGGTACTAGCAAAATTCCAGTGGTGAAATAAAAAAACCCCAATATTCAGTTCTTAGTATATAAAACTGAGAGGCTCCTTCAGTTTGCACTGATGTTCATACAGGTTCTCCAATATGCATATACCCACAACAAATCCTGTTTCTACTCTTGCCAATACATTGGCCCCACAGGCTTTTAATTTTTCCATTCATTCTTAAACACTAAAAGAAGTTTGTAGAATTAAGTAACACGATGATAATAAAAGAATCAATTCTTCAGCTGAGATAAATATTCTCCTCTCCATCTGTAAAGTAAAAAAGCCAGTCAGCCTTACACCAATGTTGACTTCATAAATTAGGCAGCTTTTTGCTCATGTCTTATCAAAAGCAAATACTTTGAAATAGAACTTTCTACAATTGGTTTGTGTTAGGCTTGAAGAGTTTTTTAATAAAACCCTGAATATAATTTTTCCTTTTACTTTTGAATTTGTTTCTGAACAGTCCTTCACAGAGTCAGACATTTATTGACCTGTATAAACTACAACACTTGACCTTGACTTTTTCTGAGCTCTGATTTGAAATTTGTGACAACCCCCAGTCCTTCAAGTACACATTTTGTGTTTCATTGGCAGTTGCCATTTTTGAATGTTCAGAGAGTCATTGCTATAATCTTTATGAAAAGATTTCACATATTTCAAATTCTTGGATTTTTCTTGTGACCCTTAACATAGCTGTAACCATAACCATAGATTTGGTTTTAATCTTTGTTACAATCTTGTTTTGCTGTAGTTTTAATGTTTTGATATTTAGGTTATGTGAAACCAGTGATATGGGTGTTCTTTTTCATGTGTATTTAGAACAACTCATTTTTTTGGCTTTTGGCTGGTAAGTTGGCCTTCCTCCTTCATTTTTTTTTTTTCATAAGATCTTCTGTGGAAATATCCTACAAAGTAGTCATGTGGTATTTATCTTCTATCTTAAATATAAAATATTAAGGAAAATATTTTTGGTGGAATTCCAATTTAAATCAAGTGAAGAGGCTCAGAAAATATTATAATCGGTAAATTCTTACGGATGAACAGCAATTTTACTCCTCCATCTTCAGAAATCCTAACTGCTGCAATGTTTGGGATTATATACCCATGTAACTGTTGGTCTTCAAAGTAATCTTGGAACATAAAATAGGATTATAAACTTTTATTTTGTTCCTGGATATTTGAGAGAAAGAACATGAATTGAATTTCTTATAATGGAAGCCTGCCATAACTAACTGCTTAAAGCAGAAAATCTATGTATCCATAAAATGTCACAAATGTATATATATGCAAATCAAACTTTGAGAATTGCTGTACAGCATCCCAAAAGGTGCTTTAAGTACTGCCACTGGGATTCCTCCTTCATTATAAGCCTTACTTATTATAAGCAGGTGAAAACCAAACAACTATCTTTTATTTATTTAATTATTTGTTTGTTTATTTTAATGCATTTGAGATTAGAGCTCAGTTTTTGGCTTTCTATTCTGCCAAAGCATTTCAGAGTTTATTAAAAAGCCAGGGGAGATGGGTGGCAGGGGCATGTGTATGCTTGAGACCTGAGCCAACATTTGTTCTCTGAACCATTTCAAATAGCTTTTATTCTCAAATGGAAATTATTCACTGTCCTTCAAGTCAATTAATTTAACTTTTCATGAGGTCAGCCAGAGCAAAGAGCTGAGTTTTCTGTACTCATTTGGCTTAGTTAAGCTCAGGAGAAGGACATGCAAGGATCAGGCAGTGTAGCAGAGAAATCTCTCTGGTGGTGATATGTAGATGTGTTTTGAAACTGGTGGAACTCTGAGTGATTTTAAAACTTTTCTAAGACCTTGTGCCAAAGCAATAGAGAAAAGACTCTCAGTCAGGCATAAGAAGTATGATCCTGATTATGTGAATGATTACATTTATTTCTATTACAGTCTCTAAATACTGCAAATGCAGTATGTAACACAAACAAGTCTGAAGGGTTATACTGTGAGCAGGTTCATGTAGAAACAGACAGGCTTGTCTCTGGCTGTGAAGCAAGCACAGTTAAAAGGCAACAAAGCACCTATGTAGTTCCTTTAGAATTTTTACCTTTGTATTTGACTGGATCTTAGTGCTTTTACTCATCTGTTCAAAAGTGAGTCCCTGTCAGCACAGGGATCCACCTGGAGGAAGCCTACGAGCCCCCGAGCCCAGCTGGCCAGGCTCAGCAGCGCTGTGCACACCTGGAGCTGATGTGCACCAAAGGCAGCCACAACCAGCACAGCCTTGCACGCTGCAATCTTTCACTGTGAGAGCATCAGACAGGGCCTCCTGTAATACCCACCAGTACTGGTGTTCCTATCTCAGGGCAAATCACACTGTCCATCAGAGACCTGAGGGGGGAAGGGGGAAAAGACCTGACTGTAGACCCAATTATCTCTCATCACTGCCACAGACCTTTGAAATAACCAAGGGATGTGTTTAGTCAATAATGGAAATAGGGCAATAGTATGAATGGGTGGGAGCACATTAAAAACTAGGCATTATTAAATCCAGTGTTGGCAAAATGTAGTTTTATTACATTTGCTAAAAATCACAATATGAAATCTAATATTTAAAGATATTAAAGTCTTGTAGAAAGATATAATTTAGAAAATAATGAAAATTCAGGTTTTTATCTCTTGTGCTATATATTAAAAAAAATATTTTAAAAAGTCAGTCCCAAACATTGGCTCACAAACAAAGTCCATCATGCAGGATGTCTTCCTCTGCTTTCCACCCTTTTAGACAAGCAGAGGCAGACTCAGACTTCTGCTGCTTCATAGCAGCTGCATGTCTCCTCTTGTACTTGTGCATGGGAAAACACCTGCAGACACAGCTGCTGCCTTAGCCAATCATTTTTACTGGATGTTTTACCTGCAAAAAAAAAAATCCTTCTAGTAAAAAAAAAAATAAACCATAGCAAAAGAGCTTAAAAAGATCAATGTCTAATCTCAATCAAAAGATAGTAAATTATCATATGCAAATAACTTCAGTCTCCTTTTATGTATTAGAAGGTTGATTACCTCAGGTCATATTTGAGAACATATATGTAACAATATAATATATTATTAATTAATTACTCTAAAAGAAAGAAAGGAAGTGATGTGTATCAATACGATATATTTCTTATTCTTATTCTTTGAAGGTATTTGTGAAAGTAAGTTATCTTGTCATGGTTTTCAGCTATTTGATGTTGAAGAATAAAGGTAGGGCATTGTACCAGCATTGTAACAGACTGTTTCAAGAGCAGTAAAAAAATATCATCTGGTAGGAACTCTGCAGAAAAAAATATACACTTTTTATTCCAAAAAGATGAAAATTTGCAATGTCCTTAGATGACAAGAAGTGGGTTAATGAAATCACTTTTTCAGCTATATAAAAGCTGACTTCAGCTTATATAAACACCTCAGTCCTGTGGCTTTACAAAATGTAAATCTACCCCTTATTGATACAGAATGTTTGTTATGGCTCCCTGCCACCTTTTCCCAACTGCTAACATAAAATCATCAGTAGAAAAACAGAACATAGCAAGGATTCTTTGATCTTACAGGTTTTTGGATACTGCCTCTGTCTGTTAGGGCTGTTGACCAGCAACCCAGGCTAACCAGGCTTTTGTTCTGCCTGGCAGTACATGCTAAAGGGGCATAAAGGCTCCTCTGAATTGTTTTGTGTACAGTGATTTGTTGCACAGTGGTGCTAACATCAGGGGAATAGTTCTCATTTCTTCATATGTACTTCATATTCCATGGCTGTAACCGAGAAGAGACTTTGTTGAATGGATGCTGGAATGCTGCTAGAAATTTTTCTATCATGGGCTATAGCTCACCATATGTTGTTACAAATATGTGATACATGAACCACAGGAAAAATTTTGCTTCGTCAAAGTTCCAGGTTGAAATTAACAATTAACAGTTGAAATTAACTCTTCTATTAGATTAATTCAAATAAGCCACATTTAGACCTATCCTCCTCAAAAAATGTTTCAAGAATGCACTTGGAATTCAAATTTCTCTTCATAGCAACAAATTAAGTAGTATTAAGTGATGAAGTTTGAAGGTTTAAATACTAAGAACAGAAGTGATGATTTAGCTATTCATAATAGCAATTAGGGTACTTGAAATAACAATTCCTGTTGTTTTTTTTTTTTTTTTTTTTGGTTTTTTATTAGGTATTGTGAGTTACCTCTGCAGTATTCCATTATTATAATCATGTTGCAATGCAACATTGAATACCAGAATTAAAGTTTTAAATTTGGGAGGGAGGTGCATGGCAGGTTTGTGATCTTCCAATTAAATATGTGCTTGAACAGGCATACCTGAGGGTTTGAATTGAAATTGCATGGGAATCCTCAGTTCCAGCTTCTCCTAAATTCTCAAGTCTTGACTCTGTAACCATAACAACGCTAAGAGAATGTGGCGCTGGAAGGAAGGTTGTGATGAAATTATTTTTATTGCATCTAAAGTGTCTTAGGTTCTCATAAATTGTTTAAAGGTCATTCCTCTGAAGATTTAATAAATTTAACTTGATAACAAGAAACTAGAGAGATAATTCCCTAAGCATCTGTGAAATTCATCCCTCATACCTGCAAATTATGCAGAGACAACATCCCTGCATTATTTTCTATGAGCCACGCTGGCATGTGTAGAACTCATTGCCAAAGTTAAGTCTTTGCTAGGTTGTGTGCAATTCGAGTAAAACACTGTCTCTCTGGTACCTGAATGATAAGCAAAAGAGAAGTTTTGTGTATCTTTTGTTTGGTTTGCTTCTGTCATTTTTTTTAAATAAGCATGCACTTAAAATAGAAGCAAAACATTTTAAAGAATGTATTTGTGTTGATGTAATCTTAGCCTGTACTAGTGCAGTTCCCTTGTACACCAGTGAGAAGCAGAATTAGATGTTATTGTACAGTGTTGTCCCCTCTGCAAGCAGATACATTTATGATTGTCTCAGAATGACAAAATGATTTATAATCTCCAATATATACAACAATCCACCTGCCAGGAGCAATGCCTGGTGTTGGCAGGCTCTGGTTAAAGCCGACCATTTCAGCTGATAAAATGACTGAAACAATGCTGAAAAGGGGCAGCAGAAAAAGAAAGAAAATATTTTTTAAACTTTTTTTATATTATTTGTGCCAAATGTGTAGTTTAATATTGTCAAAACACTTCCAAGGCATAAACTTTTAAAATAACTATTTAGTTTCACCTGGACACTGTAGATTCGTTCACATGAAAACTATTCAGAGGGTAAACTGCAGTAAAAAGCAGATACATGAGCTGACTGAAATAAATATCTATTATTTCTTACTTAGCTATAGTGCAGATAATAACGTAGTGAGTAGGTAGTGCTGTTAGTTAGTATTATTGATTAAAGCAATAAGACCAAACATTAAAAAAAACAAAACAAAAAACAACAAAAAAACAAACCAACCAAACCCCCCCCCAGAAAAACCCAGAAAAATACAAACACCCTCAAAAAACCTCAAAAGAAACAACAAAAATTAACAACCAAAACCAAAACAAATAATATAATAGCAACCTAACAAACAAAACTAACAAACAAACAAATAGTTAAAAAACCAAAACACCCTAAAAATCCCAACCCATTATCTCATAAAAACAAGGCAATAAAAGCATGATCTCTGTGATAAAATACAGCCACTGTAAATAAATTCAGATCTTTTATCAGGTTTTCTATTTATAGTGAACCCTATCTGTTCTATCACAGCATTGTAATTTAAGCAAAAAGCTTTTTTTTCTGTGAAATGAACACAGGTCTCTTCTATAATTTATTGCATTATTTCCTAATCTTGCTTAAATGCGAAATCAGTGCTGGTTTAGGAAAAAAAAAAAAAAATTGCTACCAGTTGTCAATATAGCTCCACAGCCAGACTTTCTGTCAGGTTATTTCTTAATCTCTATTCAGCCCTCTAAAAGTTGCAGCTAAGGTTTATATTTGAGACACAGACATGTAAAATGTGTTTCCTAGAGGCTTTGTTTCTCTGTCTCTTTCTCTTCTTGCCCTCTTTACCTCTATATTCTTCCCTTGGAGTGTTTTTCAAGAGCAAACCAAAGATCAGCTGCAAATGCACATTCCACAAAGAGCAAAAGGGAAGGAGGGAAAGAATAGAAGAGAAACATAAGAGGGTCAAAGAAAGAAAGACATGTAAGATAGGACAAAAAGAAAAAAAAAGGAGGAAGAAAGAACTGGGAAACAAGATGGATAGGCAGGCTGGCATGAAGGACTGCTTCTTTTCTGACAGCTGAATTAAGCTAAGGTGTATCTCTTGTGTGAACTTTTTCACTTTTTAGGTGCTGCTGTAATGATACAGACTTCTTGGGTAGCTTCTCTTCATATGGCAATGGTAATGTGTAAGGCTTCAATCTCCAAGGTTCCTTGGAACAAGAGAAGGTGCAGGTTTGTCACTTTTCTCATTAGTGACATGCTCTGCATGCTAAGCACGTCGCTTGCAGCACTTGCACCAAACTTCCCTCAGCAGACAAGGTGCCAGCCCAGTGCTCACAGTAGGCCATATTTTGATTCTAGTTCACAAAATGACTAAGCCTGGTTTAACCAGGCTCAAAATGATAAGGCTATTTTATGGACAAAGTCAAGTATTCTGAGGGTCACTTTTTGCAAAGCACAGCTCCAGAAGCAGTGGGCTGAAACTCAGGAGTCAGCTGGAGTTTGGACTCTCACCTCCAGTCATCAGTGATCAGTGTACCTACTGTTGTTGCAAGTTGTTTCTTTCTCTGTTGTGTGGATGTTTCACGTCAGCATCAGTTAGAATTAAACAACAGGCTTGCTGGTGGCTTGACCTTTAAGTAAAGTAGGTTGAAATACTTGTTTTGTCCTAGAGAAAATTTAATTTTAAAAAGAACTTTGTTTTCTTCTTTAAGAAATCTTAAGACTTTTAATTTGTTTATTATCTAGCTAAGTGAATAGTCAGTTACCTGCTGAATTTAGCACCAAATTATTTCTTTAGTGCCAGGAGTAGCTTCACAATTTGTCCCATGGGATCTTTTAACTCAGTGATATAGTAATGAAAAATCTGTTATTATATAAGAAGGTGGGAAAAGCCAGCATAAAAAGGAGTGTAATTGTTTAAATGGTGGATTTCAGGTCTGACCATCTGCTGTGAACATGTACTTCTGCTTCCTTGCTGTAGCTGAATAAATCTGTACCATAAAACACAGTGCATGTCACATACCAAC
Organism: Urocynchramus pylzowi; assembly: GCA_013397555.1. NCBI lineage: Eukaryota > Metazoa > Chordata > Aves > Passeriformes > Fringillidae > Urocynchramus > Urocynchramus pylzowi. The sequence continues at coordinate 316,833 of VZRH01007040.1, read as the reverse complement.
CTTCAATGAATTCTGCTGGGGCCTATTTCATCAAACACTAAAGGCACAAAAGAAAATGACACAGCAAATAATTTCCATATAAGTCTGCATTTTCTTATGATAGGATTAAACACTGAAAAAATCTCTGTCTTGCAAGATTATCAGGCACTGGTCTGAAACAGAAAGAATTTATGGAAACAGTATATTAACTTGTTTTTTCAGATAGGTGTAATTCTCATCAGAATAACTACAAAATTTTACTTTGTTCTGAGGTGTTTATGTTAGGAGCCAGAAAGAAATCAGAGATCATGCAAGTTTCAGGTACTGACAGAATTTCTTTAAAATTTAAATTCAAATTCTCCATGAAATATAAGCCTTTTCATGTATCAACTAATTTCAGAGAAGAAATATTTGCTCTGAAATTTTCCAACCTCTCTGTTCAAAATGACAGGCATTAGAGAAAGAATTAATCCTTCCCCACATAATAAAGGGTTTGCCTGCACCTAACAGGAAGTCATCCACAAGCTGTCCATGATACAAATCTCACCGTCATGCTCTTATTCTAAAACCAGAAGTTGCCTATTTTCTGTTTCAACATTTCACAGCAAACATTAAGGTTTTGTTCCTCTTGCCTAGCTGTGAAAAAGGTAAATGTACCTATTTAGTCAGAATTATTCACTGTGACACTGTTACAGACAATGGTAAAGGACCCAGTGAGGATTGGTCTCTTTATTTCACCTAGTCTAAGTTTGTCCAAACTGTCTCTAGGTACCTCCCTTTCAGGTGCTTATTGTTAGAAGAATTAAGACCCCCTCTAAACCTTTAAACTGGTTACCATAGTTTCATTGTGTATCTCTATGAAAAGCAATTAGATACACTGACCTCCTCCTTCCTTATAACAGTTCTGGTATTCAACTCAGGCTGTAATTAGAACCTCTCATTGTGGCTATAAGAGCAATGAGTAATCAGTGTGTCATGCTAGGAACCTGGGAGTAGCTCCCAGCAAACAGTGGAGAAAAGATACATATAAAAGATAATGATGCCAATATATGAATTTTCTTCCAAATTGACATCAGTTATCACATTGGGCTGTGCAATCTCTAAAAAGTTTCATTCTCTGATTAAAGGAGCTCTCTCTACTACATATCATTAAGTTCTTAGCTTTTAAGACTTGCTGTGGGGCAGAGACTCCCTCAGGTCAGCTAACAACTGTGTGACAAATAGGTCCCTTATTATTACTTTAAGATGCATTTCCTTCCAGTTTGATTGAATGTTCTAGAAGATAGACAGCAACACACGATTTTTCTTCCATTTACCATATATCATTTTGTTTACCTTCAGCATATCTGCTCCCACTCATCTTCTGTGTAAATTAAATCTGATCTTTTCAGACTCTGCCACATGACTTTAATCACTGTAATCTCAAAAGTCTTCTATCTTACTCATTATGCATACTGCAGGATTTTATGATACAAAGTGAGCCATTAGTTTCCTTGAATAATCTATGAGGATGCATAGATCTTTTCTCAGAGTACTTACAGTTTTTTTAGAATCTGTTTGTACTTTGTATTTCTCTCCTTCATGTTGATTCATTTGTATTTGCCACTTATGAATTTTAGCAGTTTTCAGACTAAAAGTCATATCGACATCCTCAAATTCCAGGCCTTTGTTACCATACACAGTCACACCACATAATTCTATTCAGAAGTTTAGTCAGCTTTCTTTTATGACCATTTATGGGGAGCTCTTGTTTCTCTCTTGTTCCTTGCTGTGCTAGTGGGAGTTTACAGCATCTGAGGATCTTTGGTGTGTGTGTGCAAAAGAATAACTACTTTGCTGAAGCAGAGTTTCCTTCACAATGGAATGAAGAGTTGCTGCTTCTATCAAGAGTCTAGCGAAGCTTTGTTTGCACAATACTGGTTGCCAAGACTAGTGAGCAGAGAAACTTCTACACTGATACAGCAAAGAGATGTAAGTTCTGTTTTCCACAAGAAGTTAGAGTTGTGGTTTTGGTGGGTTTTTTTCTCTGTATCATCCAACACCACTCCTGGAGCAGCCTGCACTGCTATACAGCAGCTGTCCAGCATGAAGGCATGATGGCACAGCTCCCAGACAATGTCAGCACTCATGTGTAATGTCCCCCATGTAATGTATTATAAACAGCAAATGCATCAGAAACATGGCAATGGCAAATCTGAGCTCACACAGAAGGTACTGTCTCACTGCATTGCAGTGCAGATTCATAAGAACACTCTCTAAAGGATATTGCAAAGTGTACAGTCATGTTCAGAGGAATATATAGCTACAATCACCCACATATTATTGCCTTAATCTACAGACTATCAATACCATGTACACTGAACAGCTGGCTGAATAACTTTTGGTCATTCTGAACATGCACAAGGCATAACAGATTAGATTTTCTGTATAACAATTTTTTTTCAGACAAAAATAGGAAAATGAGGTGTACTTTGATATTCTGAAATGAAGCAGTGCATTAGCCAGACATGTTCTTGTAAATTAAAAATGCCTTGACTGAACATCGAAAACAACGGACACCTTGTCTGGTTTTTATTTTTCCTTCTGAGTGAGATGAGCCACAACTGCAGGCACAGGATGCAGCAACACAGGCAATGCTAAGTTCTTTGCTCTGCATTACCAATATGTATAAGGGGATTAATGAGCTGGAAATCCTGGAAGCAAATCTGAAGGGTTAACATTCTGCCTTCCAGGGTGACTTTTCTATAAGAACTTGCTAATAGCAGAAGACGTTTTGTCAGGCAGGATAGATTAGGATGTGCACTGGGATGGAAGTATTCAAGTGCTATTTCATCTGTCTTTCTCTGTTGCTCCTCCTGTTTCAACTAGGAGGAGTTTCCTGTCTAAAAGGATTGCAATGGCTATATCTGTATTTCAGATAAGCTTAAGACTTGTGTAAAATGTGGTGCTTCTAATTAGTCAAGATGTCATTAGTCCAAGGAAATTAATTGTACATAAATAATGTGGAATTTCAGCTTCATGGCTCAAGAGATAAATTCAGTCTTTTCAGAATTGTCCGTCTTAAAAATAAAATAGCAGAAGAGGATTATTAAAGAAGCTCTTCAAAATTCCCATTACCCTGCTAATGAAGATTTAACACATAGCCCAGAAGACATGGTTGAATTCTTAAGGTCCTTACACCACAACAGCATTGGCGTATCTCTGGCTGCTCTCATCAGAGAGAAAAGTAATTGTGACTTTGAAGAAGTAACTTATCAGCCTCCCAGAAGTACAGTCCATGCTCAGCAGTGGATGGGTAGTTGAGAGTGTTCTGCTTCATTGTCTGGACTTCAAGGGAGTCATCTCTTGGATTCATGCAAAGGCTGCTCTGACCTGGTGCTGTTAGAGTAATCAAAGTTCACTTCAGGATTGATTGTCAGAAGGAGTGCACAGTACAAAGGTGAAGTTTGACTTGATTTCCTATAAAGACGCCTGGTATTATTGCTGTTATTCACTGATACAATTTTGCAGTAACAAATGAAGAAGTCTGAGGGTTGAGACTATTTTTTTGTGATTGCAAAAGCTTAGGATTGTGTATGCTGTGCCCCCGGTACAAACACCTAGGAAACCTCATCCATCTCCTCAAAATCACTGTAAACTAATACCATGATTGTCCTTACCACCTTTTTTCCCCAATACTTTTATTTTATTCCTCAATGAAAAGAGGGACTCTTCCACTTTTTTTATCAACTGCCTAGTACTTCATGCATTGGAGAGTGTGAAGCCTACAGGAAATGTCACTAGATCAGAAGAACATCATTTCAACACCCACACAACAACACAGCTGCAAAGGACTGCACAGGCAGAAGGCTGTGGAGAGTCAGACACAGAGAGGGGAGTACATGTATCTCATTTCTTAAGGATGATAAGTTCTGTGTTTTGTCGTGTATGTTTTGCATAGCTTCTAACCAACTACTTTGACTGGTTGGTTATTGCCTGCAATAGTTTCTGGATTTTGTTAAATATAAAATAATATATAGTGGTATAGCATTTTCAAACCTGTAAAAGATTTTCTTTCTGCATTTCTTAGCAAAACCTCCAACTAAAGCTCATGCCTAAAATATTTGTTTGTTTTGAAAGCACCTCTCAGCTTTCTAGTACAGCGAAATAGCTGGAGTAGTTCGATAAAAACTATTTATATTTTATTTACCTTCATGGTCTAGAACTGTTATCTTCTCTTCTTCTCTAATCTAAGTTATTGGCAGATATTGGTGTCAGAAATCTCATTCTAGCCTTTCCTCTCAAGTTACAGAGTGACAGGAAACCACAGCTATCACTGTAGTCAGCTAGAGTTTCTAGAGATGATAGATATAAAAGGAACAAAATCTTGCAAGACATTTATGAAACAAGATTGTTTTGAATATTTAAGACAAGTTTCCCTCTATTCTGGAAACAGAACAGCTTGGCTTCATTAAAAGCCAGAGGTGATGTTTGTACCAGCTGAGAGCCAAAGGTATTAATGAGCAACTTTCCCATGTTTTTCTTGGAGCCTCACTGAAAGTTGCAAGCTTCTAAACTAGCTGTAACTCTTAATTTCTCTTGTCTTTTTTTTTTTTTTTTTTTTTTTACTTGAGAAAATGGAATTTTGTTAGTAATGAAAAAGAAATCTTATAAAAGGTTGAATGAATCTCCAAATTATAACCCAGATTTTTCTGACAGTCTTATATTTTACCATAGTGGCAGAGACGATGGCTAAGATTCCCTATCACAGTTAGAAAATAACAAACAAATTAATGTGTGAAGATACATATGGGAGCACTTAACCAACTTATATACTCACTCTTCAATTTTTTTGTTGCCTAGCACTCCTTTTCCATCCTGGTCTTTAAGGATTAGCTATGATGTTTTCACTATCTTCATCTTTTTTGTCTTCCCTCCTTCCTCTCCCTGTAAAATAGTCCCCACGCTTCATGCTTTACAACATTTTCCCCATCTATTTTGTTTTGAATTTGTCCTTATAAATTACCAAGTTCCAGAGATATTATCTTTGCTCTACCTTTATCCATTTTTACCCCTTTTTTCTTTTCCCCAGCCAGTGTCAGTGACACTTATGGCAACAACCTAGATGGGCACAGTAGCAAATCATTTCACTGGCCAAAATTACACCTTGATAGTCTGACATCAGATTCCTAATGGTACGTGTCATGTAGCATTCAGAGATTTGAAGAGGAATGAATGGCCAAGCCAAGGGAGTTAGTAGTTGGTCACAAATCCTGTGTGTATAGGAAGATAAACTAAAAGATGCTTAACTTTTTTACCCACAATTCAAACATAGCACAAATATGTGGAAATACTCCATCAATAAATGGAAACACAGCATATGAAGATATATTTAGATATTTCTGTGCAGTAGAATTTTCCTACAGTCCTACCAGTACACACACCTGCTCTATGAGAACTACCTCTACACAGTTCTGAGGTGAATTATGTCCTGGTGCCTCCAAACCAGCAAATGGCACCTCTCCTTGCCACTCTGAGTAGAGCTTGCAAATCTGTTTTCTTATTCTTTCTTTTACAGCCAAGTAAGTTCTGCAGTGACAAGAAAGAGGCCAATTTTGGTTAAAAGCATATCTAGTTCAACAGAATATCTGGCAAACAGGGAGAAAGGAAATTATACAATTGAGAGCAAACAGAAAATTCTTTTGATGGGTGATTACCAGCAGATTGCAATGTTTCTACATGGATCCACAGAGCTTGATATCAGCCCAGCTGCAATTTGACATTTTTACAAGATCATCAGACTGCATAAAAGAGCAGCTTATGAATAACATGATTTTTTTTTGTAGTATGCTGAAGAAGAAGGAGGATTGAAGAGACCAGGTATTTTCAGTCACTGAATATAATGGGTCTCCAGCTCAGCCAGGGCTGTCAACTAAAATTATACCATTTTTTCTTTAGAGTTAGCATGTCAGAATATGCCACTGGCTCGAATTTCTAAAGCTAGGATTCATTAGTATATCAATTAGCAACCTTGAATAAGGTAACCCTTTAACCACAGAAAACCCATCTGTGGTGTAAGTGGGTTAAATAAAATCTCTCTCTGTCTACTGTATTCGAGTAGGGCTGGTACTTCCCTTCTGGCATAGTCTCTGCCCAGAATTTTTTAACCATACACTGAATTGCAAAAAATCATGCATCAGTCTCTTTTGGTCTTTGGTGAAGTCATCTTCCTGTCATGTCTGAAACTGGGATATTGATCTGGTTTCTGACATACCCTGATCCTTTAAGGATTCTAATTATCATTGCAGCTACAGATTTTTGCTGCTCCTGTCACCCCACCCTTCCTCTTCCTACATCTAGCACTCTTAAGTAATTTTCTGGGAAAATGAAGTACTCCTGTCCCTCAGAAATGCTTAGTTACTTCAGAGTCCAGCTGCTAGGGTAAGGCATGTGAGCAATACCTTGTGCTAAACTATGGCAAATAGCATGAAGTTCCTCTCTCACATGTTCAAATTAAAGAACTTTAATATAAAAATTTAATTGTGTATATGTGAGGTTTCATACTATATATTTAAGCAGAAGAAACTACAGTTTCAAAATTACATTTTAAAAAGTGGTGGCTATGGAAAAAATTGTGGTGTTAGAGTTAGAAAGCATCTCAATATGCCTTCTAGCCCACATTAATAGTTTATGAAACTGTAAATAAAAAAAATCATAGGTGAAACGAATTTTCCATTCATTTGAGATTAGTAGGACTGAAACTGGACTACTATCATCACTTCTTTCTGATACACCCTTCTAAAAACGTTTGAAATTTATGAAGCACATAAATCACCAGCCATGCATATAATTGGAAAGCTGGTAGAAGTAATTCCATCAATACACTCAGGATGGGGTTCAAACACCATGTGGGGTGCCTGAAATTAAGATGTCAGTATGTGGCCATCCCCCTAACAACCCTTTATGCTGCAGCCATTTTGAGATTTCCCAAATTTCATGTGTCTCAGCAAAAGCAGCTGACCCTCACCTAGGTGTCCAGGGTCCCTTCATTCTGATGGAGACAGAAGGCCACAATAAAAGCAAGTAGACAAAAGCTTAATTGAGGCAAATTAAAGTGACAAATGATGCAGACCTTTTTGTTGAATGTGATTAACCATTAAGCAACAAATGTAAATCAAAACAGCAAAGCTTGTGTCAGATATTTTATATTTTGGTCACTTGAAATCAAGACTGAATTTTACCAAATAGAAAATTTGTAATAATTTTATATTGCTGCAGTCAAGTGTAGCTTTGGTTTTGACACGCTATTTGTTNAAAAAAAAAAAGTAGAAAAACAAGAGAGACAAATTAGGTGACAGGAGAGGAACATCTTTCTCACATTCTAATTGTGTATCTTTCTCTATATTAGGATCCCAGTCCCTCAACTCAGAAATGTATTTAACCCTCATATGGGGGATATGTGGAAATTAGTCAAATTTATTTTGCTGTGAGAGAACAATATGATGGCATTATGGAAAAGGAAGCTGATTCTAATCTTTGAACTTAGTTTTATTTTTTTCTCTCTTCTTAGTTTGCTTTGTGTATTTCTCACTTAGATTTTATTATATTAACTTTGATGCTGTTCTTTGTGATTCCTGGATAAGCTTTAGTCACTGGAAAAAAGTGCTTAAAACTTTGGCATTTCCTCCGTGCTCATCACTGTTTATGATCCTTTCTCCTCCCTTCTTCAAAAATTCTTGTTTTATTCACAGATGTGGAAAAGGATGGAAAGGAAACCGTTGCCACATAAGTGCTAAGCCTCTTCAGCCTCCAACTTCAAGTATCCTACAAAATGGTAGGTCTGTAAAAAGAAAGTAGTATCTTTCAATTCATTCTTTGAGTCTTTCATTTTACTTATTTCTGTCTTTGATTGCTCTGATTTTGCAGATATTTGGATTGGATTGGGTATCGGTTTCTTACTGATTAAAATTACAGCTGCTGCCTTGTATTTTCTTTCGAAGAAGAAAGTGCCAGAAATGTAAGTAAAACTTTTATTTTGCATATAGCAGACACAAATGTGGCACAGAGCAATGGCCAGCTGCCCAGGCTCATTGGTTTCAGAATCTCCCCACAGTCTGTCTTCATATGAAACACTAAGCAGAAAACGTAACTTTGCAACAAAAGCTGACCTTAGTGGATCCCAGTCTGGAAAAATGAGCGATGGCTAGATTGCCTAGAATGTTTTGATTGTGGCATTGTATCAGTATTCTTAAATTACAAAATTTAGAGATTTTTAGGATATGTCTTCAACTGACAATTAAGTATTTTACAGACATATTTACAAACCCTTCCTGTCATCCCTCTGATAATCTCTGCTTTTTCTCTCCTCCCTAACTGTTTATTTTACTCTAACCTTTGTATTGCTTCTCTGCCTGTCTCTCAACTTATTCTGCTAGATCCTTCTCTGTCAGCAAGTACCTAGCACTGTCCCTTCCTCCCTTTCAGCAATTCCTGTTGCACATTTCCTTGTCCATTTTTGTGTTGTTAGATTTTCCTTGCCCTTCATTTTCTTCTCCAGAATTCATCTTCAAAGCTGTCTCTTTTCCTTTAAGCTTGTTCTCTGCTATAGACTTTCCTCTCTTTGGGGATGTTGTTATCTCCCAAAGTATCTACTAAACTGTGCAGACTCCTGTCCTGACATTATTGCTGCTGACATGTCTCCTATCTCTGCATGCTCCCCTGACAGGTAGAGCTGTCCATGGACACAGAACAAAATGTTGAAGCAGAAACCTTTATTGGTTGTGCTTCTGTTAATTGAGTGCACAGCTTCACCTGCTTTCCTTATATCTCCTTCCTCTTCTTCAAAGCAGAAATAACATTTCCTTATCTGATTTCATGGGGTTTTAAGATTTAATTCATTCACACTAAAACAACCTGCTAAGGCACACATATGGAAAAGCACTTCAGAAGTGCAAGATTACTTGTATTAGAAGAGCTGCTGCATTTTTCTTTTTGTGATTTCAACAGTTATCTTTGAAAAAAAGAGTTTAATTTCTCAAAACTTGTTAGATAGTGTTTTCATTTTAAAAATATTCTTGTTTCTTACACTACTTCTGTGCTTTCACTCAACACTCCCTCTATGTTTTTCTTTCATAAATCTCTACTCAAAGGTTACTGCACTGCCATTCACATCTCTTTTACCCATAAATCTATATTTAAGGAATATTTTTTTCTTTTCTTATAATTACTTATGCTACCAAAAAAAAAAAAAAAAAAAAAAAAAAAGTAGTCTTTTTTGTACCCTGTTGCAATATGATGCTAAGCAATATACCTAATATACTTGTTAGGTATAAAACAGGGATGAATGAGGATCTTCTTAGTATGGCTCTAAGAATATACCACAGCCCTGATATGCAGGGAACCAGAGCTGTGAAAGAGAGGATTAGACAAGCTTACAAAACAAAGCTTATTCTGGTCTTGATTGTTTTCATTAAAGCTTCCGGAAAGGGAAGTTAAGATGATGGAAATATTTGTGACTACAAATTTTGTCTATTAGAAACTGAGATTGTCAAATGATTTTGCCCACACTACAAACAAAAATTTTTATTTTCCCTGTTTTCAATCACAGTCAACTTAACATGTAAGTCAAAATGCTTTTGTAGGAACCTTGCTAAGAAATAATCTAGCTAATAAATGGCAATTTGTTTGAAATTGTGAAAACAATGAAATCTGAAACTTTGAATTTGAGAAGATAAGTTCATCCAGGTTCTTCCTCTTCAACTACCTAGTGCCTACCTTGATTTGATATACAAAAATCACAGCTGGAAATATAGTAGTAAATTGAGGCAAGTTATTCCTGAACTGCTTAATCAGTAATCAGAAGTGACTAGTCAAAATCCAGCCAATGTTAACGTACTGAAGTTTGGATCTTTAGGATAAGGCTTTATAATAAGAAGTGACTTGTGTTTGCATAAGTCTGCAAAATGTACATTATGACAGCACCACACAGAGGCGTGAGACTTTACTCCTAATTTTTTTAAGGGATTTGATGAATGAGAGGATTTTACTGGCACATAAATGATACTTTCCTACAGTTAATTTTCATTTGTGACTGCTTTTAGCCCTCCTGAGCCATGCTGTTTTCTTAAAGTCATTAGGCACTAGAGTCACTCTAGGGAAGCTTTCATGTGCTGGAGGCCACATTTATTATCTTTTGATAAATTCTTTTTCTAGCTATTTTTATGTAATTTCTGTTAGTATCCCCTTGCTTTACTGTATAGACCCACCCATGCAGGCACTGGCAGATGGTTCTCCAGAGGCACTAAGGAGTTGTAGGTGTTAGCTCCCATGACATCCTGAAATGTTGTGTAACAAATATTTCCATCTAAGTCTCAGGGCAAATAGTACAGGAATGTGCACAAGAGCTGGAGAAGCTTAAGAGTCCAATAGAACTCTTTTTTTTTTTTTTTTTTTCATCAGAAAACCAGGTAGGAAGCAGTAGGGATAGGCTGGGTACCCCTTAGGTGATTGCCAACTAGAAATTTGTCACTAACAGCAGTGAGAACCTAAGTCACATTTGTCCCTCTTCTTCCTCTCTGGAAACATTAATAGTGCCTTAACTCTTCCCTTCAACCCAGAATGGATGTCCTGCTTCCCCTTTTCTATCTCCTTCTCCTTCTCCTTTGCAGAATTTAATTTATGATCTGCAGGCTTTAAACACTCCTGTTACTGAGTGGGAGTTACTGGAAATCATCATGTAAGTTTACTTCCTAATGGACAAAAGCAGCTTTACATGGCTTGGCAGTGGCTTACTTCATTACCATGACAGCATTCAGATATGTCAGATACTTCCCAGTCCCCAGCTGGGGACATGTGAAACTTTTGTGTAGAAACCCCAAATCAGGGGTTTCTTTCACAGGGAGGCTTGTGAGTTTCTCTCATTCCTGTTTGTGCTCTAGAGATGATGTTTCCTAATCCAGAAGGGAAGGCTGCCAGTTGCTCCACTCTATCAGTGACATCTGCCCTCTTTGACCAAATAGAAGCAAAGCTTCATTTTAGCTTCCATTTCTTTGCAGCTGCCTTCTAATGCTTCATTATAATTTGAAATGTGAGTGTATGAAAAGTAAGGGACTTTCTGTTGAGCCAAGCTATGCCTTTTTACTATTTCCTCCAAATCAGTCAACATCCCTGGATTGTTTCAGTTTGTTTCTTTCCTGTTCCTGAACATCCCCTGCAAGGCCAATGTACCCCAGCTATTATCGGTCCTGTCAATCTTAATGAACACAGAACATTACATTTTCCAGCACATATAACAATGTATCTTGCCACACAAGCAAGAGTGAAAAACTGAAGTGTTATGAGAAAGCATTTTAAAATGATAGAAAATCATAGGAAGAAAGGGCCCACAGAGGCCATTTTTCATCCTGCCACATCACAGACTCAATTGTATCGCTCCTGAGTTCACATTTAAAAACCTCTAGCAACATTAATTTGATGGCATCCTCAGGCTATATTGGTACCTTGGGTAGAAAGAAGTTTGCTGTTAGAAAGTTATTTTCCAACTGCTGATATGTCTGTTTATCATTTAAGTTCATTCCTATTCACCACGGACAATAGCAGATCATTCCCCTCCTCCTTGCAGAAAGCTTTTTCTGTTCTTGAAGGCAGTTGTCATGCCTCCTTACAGGCTTCTTTCTTCAGGGTAAACAAGCTCAGGGTAAAACAAGTGTATTTGTCTTTCTCCATAGTTAAGGTTTACTTGTAATTATGATGATTCCCAGTTTCTGTTGCCAGACTAACTGCAATTAGCCCATACCCTTCTGGAGGTCTGGTGTGAAGGAACGGGTGGTGTAGGAAAGCTCTCCAAACAGATCTGAGAGGCTGCCAGAGGTCATTGCTGGCTTTGCCTCTCTTCCTATATCCCAAAGAGATAAACAGAAGGACAGCATAATGACATTTAGTGAATCTTTTTCAGCTTGTGAACTGGAACGGAGACAGATATAGTTCATGTATAATGGGAAAAAAATGTGCAGTTTTATGGGAAAAAGTAAACCAAAATTTGGAAGCATCAGCCATAACTGTTATTTGGGAATTGTTGTGCTTCTCTAATGCTGCTTTCCAAATCCATTCATTCTTCTGTAGAGTATTGATGTTCTGAAGGATGAGTGCTGTAGCCAGAAGTTTTCAGTTTTTCTGAAACGTTACATCTGATGCTCACCACACATAGGAATGACTGCATAGAAACACGAGGAAACATGCTGAAGCACAGCCAGTCTCTGTAGTCTGTACTCTTCAAAATCACAAAGATGAAAGTTGCAAAGGAGTGATTTAATAAAAAAAGATTACTTTCCCAAAGTGACTCAAAAGGTACAAAGTACAGACTTAGGAAACCCATGCAGCATATTAACAGTCAAATCAAACATCCCAGGGACTTGTACATTGTTTTAGATGCAGGTTTTGGAAAGTCTTCTCTCCTTGTATCCTGCCTCCTATTTCTTTCATGGGATGTGCAAAATATAGCTTACTTCAGCAAACCTAAATTTAGTTGAAAAGATTTTAAAGATGCTTTGGAAATTAAGATCTTGAGTTTTAGTTTCTGTTAAGAACTGCAGCTTTAGCACACCTATAAAAATTCTTTTAAGGGATCATTTTCATTAGTAGCTTAATTGTAATTAAATCTTTGGTCGACTAGAACTTTGTCATTGTTGTTATGGATCAGATGATAAGCATTTCTCCAGTCCTGTATTTCCTAAGAATCTATGTTCTGTATGAAAGATTTTTTTTTTCTTTTAAAGGTATATTGAAAAGTACAAAATTATGAGCTCTTGCATCCAAAAAAAATTAAATCTAGATACTTTCATTTTCCCTTAACAAGAATTATGTTACTCAGCAGTCTGTTTATACACTTTGGTATATTCAGTGGGTATTTTGTGGAGCATAAAACTTCTTCCTGTCTTTGTGAAATTGTAGTGGAGAAACCTCTGACAAGGCAGTAGTTTTTGCTACTAAAGAATGCAGATGAGCTTAGCAAAGCTATGCCTAATATTACCTCAACATAAGATGATTAATTCTCTCCATTCCTATTGTAGTATTTCTGGTTATGTTAGAAAACTCAGTTCTCTCTGAACTACCTTACACACATATTGGAGTATTTTTTATCTTTTTTTTTTTCCTTTTTTTTTTTTTTCCTTTTTTTACTGCAGTTACTGCCTCATCCAATTGATAGATTACAGCACATGTGACTAAATTTACTCTCTCAAACTCTTTAAGGCCTTTTAAGTAATTTGAAAATATTTTAGAAATTTTAAGTCTATTTATTGATGTCCCTTAGAAAGAATTGCTTGCTGCATTCCCAAACAGGGGTAACTATATATATGTTTGTATAAACATATTCATATGTATGCATCTGTTTATATACAGTGTATGTATGTGTAGCATAAGTTACATAAGGTAGTACATTCAGGGTGACTTTCAAAGCCCTGCTTTGACAAAAAATATTCCTAAAAATGGGAGAGAACTTGAGATAGTTCATTTTCCACCTAAGTTCCTGGTGCATAAATTCAAGCAGTGCCTGTATTTTGAGCCATGAAATTCCCATTATCCCTAAGATTTGGTGACCAATACATAAGCTTTTCATGATTCAGATCTAGAGTGGGAGGACACCTGAAATCTGCTGGACTCAATTTTATTGCTTGAGACACAGACAGGACTGATTTCAACACTAAACACAGCAACCAAAAACATGTTGTTGAAGAACTTGGCCAGCACTCTGTTTGGTGCCCACAGTTTGGCACAGTATCCTTCTGGTTAGTTCTCCTCCTTGCAGAGGAAGCTGGAGATCTGTGTTCAGCACCCTCCTGCCCTCAGGACAGACCTAAGTTCTCAGCATGTTCTTGCCCAAATAAGCTGTGTATATGTCTCACACAAACTGCTCGAGTTCAATGGAGTGAGGAAAGAGAATCAGACCAACCCCTATCCTTGCCATTTGCTACTGGCACAGTAAGGGTGGTTCACACTGGGAATGGTGTGACCTGTGCTGCCCTTTGGAAGTGTCTTGGCTGACTCTAAGGAGAACTGATTTGTTTAATTCCATATCATGCTTTTAGGCCATACAGTTGGTTTGTGATGTCTCAACAAGACACCAAAATTAAGGCACATGAGCCTGGCCCGTTGGGCACTAGTTTAAAAGCAGAGCCAAGCTCTTTAAAAACTTCTCATCTGAGTTTTCTTCTGGCCTTAGATTTTGTGAGCCATGCTTTCACTTTAGAGTAAAAAATAAATTTTGTACACATTTTCTGGACTTCATTCAGAACTGGGATGCAAATATGCACTTAGTAGGCATATAAATAATCTTTCATTGCTTCACTAAGCAAACTAAATGAATCAGAATATAATAATTTATTACAGTTAAGATTAGATCAAATGAAAAAATTAATAGGTTCAAATATTCAGCTCTCCCCATTGTTGTGTAAAGTAATCAAAATAAATTATGAGACAGGCATTAGAAGCAATTACTTTCTGACAGTCTTGTTGTGAAAAATTTTAAGGAGACATGTCTGGTTTAGTCTAAAATCCAAACTTCATTTCTTGCACTGATTTAATTCATAAGGTAGAATATTTCTGTGCCTTACTTGTGTGTTCCTCCCAGGCAGCCATTCTGGTTTCAGCTATTTGCAACAGAAACCATTCAGTGTGTCTCCTCTGTGGTTCCCACTGAGGAACAGCTTCCCTTCCCAACATCTCTATGGGCTGTGCTCCTGTGACTGCTCCTGTCCCCTCAGTCCTGCCTACCCCAGTCACACAGAGCCTGTCTGTCTATCTAGGGAGATATCTATCAGATTCTAAGGAGACACGGCTTCAACCACCTGTAGGAGCAGCTTTGGAACAGACACACTTTTTAACACAACAAAATTTATTCCTCCATCATCAAGACTGATGGGAAGCTTTAGGGGAAATTTTTGTCTTAGAATACTGTACATGCAGATTTCTATGTACACAAGGCATAAAAACTGCAGATAAACCCCAAAAAAACTAAAGGCATCACTTCAGAAGCAAAGATTAGCTTCTGCTTCATTCTTCAGTAATTTTAACTAATACATCTGCTGATTTTTATGTAGTATTGGAACAGCTTTGATGATTCTGGGCTTCTCACTACAGCAAAGGCATTAAGGTGCTGGAAAGAGTCCAGAGCAACAAAGCTGGTGAAGGGTCTAGAGATTAAGTCCTATGAGGAGCAACTGAGGGAGTAGGAAATGCTTTGCCTGAAAAGAGAAAATGAGGGTCAGGGGAGACCTTGCTGCTCCCTACAACTACCTGAGGTAGGAGGTTGTGGCCAGGTGGGGGTGAGTTCCTTCTCCAAGGAACAAGTGATAGGACAAGAGAACGTGGCTAGGGGACTTCAGGCTGGACATCAGGAAGAATTTCTTCACCACAAGGGTTGTTAAGCATTGGAATAGACTGCCAATTGAGGTGGAGTCACCAAACCTGGAGGTGGAAGGGGCTGGACATGTCACTTAGTCCAGCTGACAAGGTGGTGATCAGTCAAACATTGGACATAGTGATGTTAGAGTTCTCTTCCAACATAAAGGAGCCCATGATTCTGTGATTTCAAGCAATGTGGAATATTAACAACTAGTCACCTATATGGGAAAAAAAAATTAGATATAGGCAGCATGTTCCACACCCCTTCTGCTTTTGCAGAATAAATGTGATTAACTGGACAGGCCATAAATTCTTCCAGAAAGAAATGGGACATGGGAAGACCTCTATCAAGAAAGCATATCTTTAAACCTCCAGATGAGGTAATGGACGTGAGATCCATAAATAGCAAAATTTGTCCTAATAACCTGCTATAAATTGTTTAAGGCATTGTGTTAATGAAAAATTTGCATTTCAATACCTCATGTGATTATTTATTCCTGTCTTTGTAGCAAACGGTATGGGTAGCTTGTATAGCTTTAAAACTGATGCTGATGATTTTGACCCAAAATGCAATTTCTTTCTCAATTAATTGTAAAAGTGAAGTACTTATAATAATTAAATAACTAAGATGCTCTTGAACTTGGAGCCTAATACCATGTTAATCACTGAATTGTCACTGTGATAGAAAAACATAGGAAGAATATGATCTCATCCCATGCAAAGAAATTATAGGAATGCAACTTTTAAGGTAATCTCATGTTTTATTTAATGTATAGCACTATATCTGCATTTTATAAATACGAAATATTTTATGCACCTCCAGAAGCATATATATTTTTATAAGCAACAGATGAAAAATTATTTTAACCTATACATTATTTATCCAGAATATTGGTTTAATTTCATTAATTTCAGTAGAGCTCAGTTGTAAATATATTTAGCCACCTACTTTTTTGGACTCAAGTCTTTTGAACTTTAATCTGTTTGGTTCTTTGACGACCTGTGTGATATGGTGGTTTTTATTCCTTTTTTTGTTTTGTTTTGTTTTGTTTTGTTTTGTTTGACTTCCCAAGGAAAGTGCAAGAAACTATTTCTTCATTTGCCAATCCATTGTACAAAGACCTTAGTTCATCTGGGAAAGTAAAGGTAAGCTGTCACTATATGTTCAGAAACATGTGAGGTAATCCTCAAATAGTTTTCCATTAAAAGAATGCAATCCCTGAGTGAATGCTATTTAATAAAAGAAGTGAGAATTAAAAATTGACTCAGTACTCAGATCACTTCCAGTGCATTTTCAAAACACAGTAATAGTTGAAATCAGCTCAGTTTTGACAACATCTCAGTGTTTATAATTATCGTGACTATGGGCTGATGATTTGGAGGGGAAAAAGTGGTTTGGATTAAATACTTACCCACACATAGATAAGAATAAACTTGATGGGACTAGTCTCCTTTTGTTTCTGAAAAATAAACAAACAAACAAAAAAAAACCCAACAAAGCAAACACACAACAAAAGAAACACATCAACAATAAAAACACAAAATGAATGATTCGGCAACCAAGTTGCCTTTGCACACTCACTTAACTTTCATAAAAGAGTTTTTAATCCTCCTCAGTACCTTAAACATATATCACAATTCCCATCACTGTAAAATTCACCTTGACACTAAACAAGCAATTGGCCACACATTTCCCTAGTACCCTTTGCTGATCAGAATTAAGAAACTGATAGAGTAACAGAGAAATTTTTGAATAAAAAATGTATTTAAAAGTGAACATATTGCAGCAAAAAATAAAAAAGAATTGCAGCAAAAGAATTAAAAGCAAGGTTCAATTATCAAATTAGAATGATGACTAAAATTCATATCTTACATTTAATAAGAAATAAATAGTTTATTTAAATGAATTTATCTCTGATATTTTGTTTATAATTAAAAATAATATAGACAAAAAACCTTGGAATAAAAAGAAAAAAAGCCAAAAAAATATTTTAAGTATCCTTCCTGCCCTCATTTTGATACTACCCTTATTAGCATTGAAAGAGCTAGGCTTGATTTGAAATAGAAAATAAAACTTCCTTGTCCTTTGCACAGTCAGTAATATAAGATTCCACAGTAGCTTTGAATAGGATTAACTATGACATGCCATTTACTTTCTGTAAAAAGGTCCTTACACCTGATTTTAGAGACATTAGATCAAATGAATTCACTTATAGGTTGGAGTTTGTGAGAGCTCCAAGTTGGAAATATTCCCATCACAATCATGTCCAATTCATCAGGACATTTTTATTTTAGTTAAAATAGAATCCTGACAGGCTTCATTTAATAGCAAGTTGAAAAACAGAAGCACAGGGTCAGGAGAGACATTTTCATGGAAGACAGCCCCAGGCATTGTGATTGAAGTCCAGCCGTGTACCAGAACTTCCTCTATTTTCTCTAAGACTGAGAAAATACATGTTTACACTAATTTTTCTTTTTAAAGGAAAACAGGCATTATGAGTTTTCTCCAAGTCTGATGAGACTTAAATCTGAATGGTGTATCATCAATCAAAAGAGATGACAAAATGTGAGCAAAAGCTCTTGTCTCCAGCTGAATGCTGACAAGTTATGCCCTTGTGGGAGTCTCTGAGCTTCATAAAGAACAGTTCTCCTGAACCTTCCTGAACACTAAAATCATGTGGGCTTAGCATAGCTCTACTCTTGCTCATAATACTGACTTGAAATTTTGCATCCATAGAGTGTGTTACCCAGGCACCACATGGCAGCATATATTATTTTCAGCTCACTAAAAATATTCTGAAGCAGTTTTTTTTCTTTTTATAGTCTCCTAGGTATGCCATTTCATCTGCTGTTCAAATCAGTGTTTCTCCATGGCATGAGGTATGTAATAATGTATTTCTAGGATGTGTGTTAGACTATTAAAGAAAATTCATTTGCAGAGGAAAGGGGAAAATGTCACTTAAAGTCAATGGTGTACTTTTACTTGTACTGTTAGCACCTCTGGAAATCTGAGAAAGATGTCTGGTTGGCAAGGGCCTCATAATAACAATTGGTTGGCAAGGACCTCATAATAACAGTTCTAGTAGTGTTGCTCTTCATAGCTACTTGTTACACCACACACTAATTCAATAAGTTTCAGTCTGGGCA
This sequence comes from Urocynchramus pylzowi, assembly GCA_013397555.1. Taxonomy (NCBI): domain Eukaryota; kingdom Metazoa; phylum Chordata; class Aves; order Passeriformes; family Fringillidae; genus Urocynchramus; species Urocynchramus pylzowi. Next base: position 298,329 of record VZRH01007040.1, on the reverse strand, counting down.
GATACTGAAGAAAATGTTTAGAATTACTGAAATCCTTACCTGAAGGATTCATATTATCTATTTTCTCATACATTTTTCAATTATGGAAATGATAACCATTTCAGTGAATAAAAGGAAATTACAATGCCATGTACCAAAATTAGTGACCCACTGCAATTACACTGTTGTACACAGCTTGCCTAAAATAATACTAAATGTATATTGAAGCAAGGGCTCAGGAGACAAGGGAAAACATGGTGGAAACAGATGCAAGAGTAGGTTAAATGACTTGATCAGGGGCATGTGGTAGGTAATTGTTTTGGTGGATCTATGCTAACTTTATTCAGCTGAAAGTCTGATCTAAAAATGGTTTGAGATTTTATAGTTTTCTTTAAAATGTTACTTCTATAATGAATCTATAGTCATTTGTATGTGCATTAAAAAAATAATGGAATCACTTGAATTTTAAATTTCATTCTATCTTTTTTCTTTTAGTATCCGTTTAATGAAAATATGAATGCTACTTCTTTTCCAAATCCTCTCTATGGTGTAGCAGCAGAAGACATGGAGAAATTATGTAGCTCCTTGAAAACTGAAACACAAAGCAGGATCAACAGTGATTGTAACTCTTTGCCTAAAGATTTGTTATAAAATCTGAAAGTGTGTCATGATACTGTAGCATTTGCAATATTAATTAATAACTCATCACAGAATAACTCTTGTTATAACAATTACATTCATAAAGTAAATTTGTATTAAAAATGGAATCCATACATAAGTAAAGCATAATTATATAAAGTCTTCTGTCATTTCTGTTGGTGCAGAAAGAGATTGATAATTATAACTATGAATTTATTTTACATTCATACAGTTCAAATTCCAGTATAAATTCCAGTTAATAAAATGTTTAATCAAATCCAGATTCTTTATGTTTGGGAATCACAATTTTATGTCCATTATTTGAGAAATGATGACTTTAATATTTCTCTAATTTTGCATTAGAAAGGGATTTTAACTGACTCTTTCAGTGTTCCAAGATGCAGAAGCAAAAGTCTTTATAAAATTGGAAACACACCAAACTAAATCAAGAGTTGTCATGAATCATAGATTTGAATATCGGCTCAGCATGTGATTCATCTATGTGACACACCAGTATATATACATATTTTTAAAAAGTATTTTTATTATTAACCTTGTTAGTTTTATCTGACCAAATTTCTCTCCAGTCAGCTCTACAGTTCTGTAGTTCTGACCACAGTGCCTCTGATAAATTTAGCTGAGTGGATGGCAGAGGGTGGAAACTGGCATGTTCAGGAAACCATATTTCTGCTGAATAGGTTGGCCTCCCACACAGCTGAAACTTATGTCAGCCCATGCCTCCATGAGAAAGATACCAGGGAGGGATTCTGGAGTGCCTTGTGATTTCGATTGTCATCCTCTGTGGTACCAGGCATAGCTTGTAACAGTGTTTACACTTTAAATAACCTGACAAAATGTCATCTTCCATAATACCCACTCGCATTACATGATCGTCATTTTTAGCTTGAAGGCTTAAGTGTTCCTGCTGTGCTTGTGTTTTCTCCCTTACTGTATTTCTACAGCCTGCTTAATTTTAAACCCATTGGCAAGTCTGAAAGTTACTAAACTCCTACAAATTGCATAAAAACAGACATCTGCAGTGTAGATGGTATCTCTGTTAATACCTTTATTCAGGGAAAGCGGAATTGCTTGACATTTATTAGACTTTTGAGACTCTAGACAGAAAAGCATACTGATGCCTGCCTTCATTCCATCACACACAGGGCTTCTAGGTTTGGGTTTGGTGTTTTGTTTTCTTTCATTTTTACTTCATTGAATAACCATAACCTATATCTTTCTATACATCTATATAACTTTCTATATATCTATGTATCTTTCTACCTGGGGCCACAGAACTATTTTTTAACTTTTGTTTTTGTCTGACTGGCATGTTGTTTCATAGGTACTAGGAATATCAAGGTGTGATGTTTGCCCATCATTCTCCCCATACCTTTCCAGCAATATGCTCATAAGTGCCTCTCTGCTGCATTCATACACATACTTGCCTTAATGTCATCTAGTTGAAAGTTACCAAATGTTATTTATTAATGTTTTAAATAAGAAAATGTGATCACACATGCTGCTTCCTTTCTGAAACAAGTTTAGTGTGACTGAAACATAGAGTTTTCTTATTAAACTTGTACTTGTTAGGTTGAGACAGAGAGAATACATTTGATCCTGGAAAGCTCCAACTGTCTCCAGTTCCTGAATTCTGATATTTTGATAAATCTGTGTGAGATGATTGATCTCCATGTTACAAACAGGCATTGAACATCCTTACATGGTCAAGCCCATGTACTGAAAGTCTCCACTTATTCTGCAATAGACTAGCACTGCTTGCAGAATTTCATTAAACAATAAAATGCTGGTTATGCTATAGTTCTTAAATCTCCATTCATTGTATCATGCTACTTGTATCTGTAAAAAATTACAGTAATGAAAAGGATAAAATTAACAATGGAAGAATTTTATCACATTCTCTCTTATGAAAAGAAAACCATTTATTTTACTGTTTATGATATTCATATTTTAATGTCCCAAATAAAAGTAGATGAATATAAAGAATTGTTGTCAAAGAACTCAGGGAACATCATATTACTCATCAGTAATTATCTTTTGAGAGAACTGTGACTCTTCCCGATAATCTCTGAAACAAGGTAGGCCTTTTAACAAAATAATTTTCAATTTTTATTAATGCTTACAAAGAAAGTGCTGAAATGAAGACTTTTAATCTTCCTGAACGTCAATAATTTTTTTCTCTTCTTATTTAATGAAAAATTAGAGATTTCATTATATTCAATATATGGTTATTTTTTCAGCTTCAGACTGAAATGTTTAAGACAAAAAATTAACTTTGTATTTAATTTTCTGAAGTTTTTCAATAGTGTGAACCAAATTCATAGAATTCGTATTCTCAGTTATCCTTTCCACAGTTTCAATTTCAAAATCTAAAGAACAAATCTAAAGTCAATATACAGGATAAGGTATTGTTAAATTTTTTTACATAGATTTCTTCTTCCAATTTATAATATCCCCTGACTAAATACCCTCTGTAAGCTTATGCTGATATTGTCATAAACTTTATGTAATAAAAATTGTTTCCAAGTGACCTGTTTTCTGGGAACAAATTAGAAGATGGATACTCTATACAGACAATGAATGCTATACTTAGTCTAATTTAAACATGTTTATACATCAATGATCCACGATAACAGCAGAAATAAATTACAAGACAAACCTTTAAGAAAACCCAATACCACTTTCAGTGTGGTCTGTATGGTCTTCTCCCAGCTGTTTTGCTTCTGAGGTCTCTCAATCTTAAAGAATACAAGCATCCATGTCTCTTGGATTTGGCTAATCTTCATTTCAAACCAAGATTAATTTATGGTACATATCAACAATCATGTTTCATACACAGATGGCCAGGTCTTGTCTCAGAAAGGATCACTGTATTTGCAGCTTGTTCCAACACTTGCCTCGACATCTGCCGCTGGCTGCTGCCTTGCAGTTTTGGAAGAGGTGTTGTTTGGAAGGGGAGCAGGATCTTATCTTGTTTGCAAAACCTGAAGTACAACATGCGGCTGTGAATTTTTCTCCTTGCCAATACTGAGGGGCTCAAGCCTTGTTCAGAGCCCCCCTTTGGGTTCAGTGGCTGCACTGGTGCAGCTGTACCTCTATTTTTGCACAGTTGCCCCATGCCTCCATGTTTTCCTGCATCTGCTGGTCATTACAGTGGATATGCCCACGGGTGTAGTCCAGGTGTTTGCTGATGGTGACTTTCTCTCATCCTTTCCCTGTTTCACATGCAGCAGCCTGATGTCTATGCAATGATAAAACAGATCAACCACATGGTCTAATTTTGAAGGTATTATGGTTTTTATCTAGAGGATGGGTTAGGTGGTATCCAGAAGTCCTTTTCAACCTAAATCTACTTGTAGTCCTATGTTTCCATGGTATTGGTGGCACCCTGTTCCTCTTTACATCATTACCCCCATTAAGTTGTCTCCAGCCTGTGCCATGCATATGCCTGCTTGGGATCATTCTGAAGCCAAAGGTGTCCTCAGCTCCCCCTTACGGTTCCTTCATTATTTGCTCAGCTGTGGCTGAGGCCTCAGGTGCAACTTCTGACTTTTCATTACCTGTTTCTGCATCTCACACAGCTGGAGATAGGTTCTTGGATTACTTGGAGCTTTGATCTGATCCACTGCATCTTGATCAGACATGCTGCCATATATAAACACTGAAGCTACAAAAAGTGTCCATGTTTTGTTGCCATCAAGTTGGCAGGGGTTAAATTAATCTTGTTCTCAGGTAGATGCCTACCCTAGAATGCAGTACATGGAATTCTAGCAGCTCGTAATTTAATTCTTCCTGTTGCCTGTAAAGACAGTCTAGACATTATGCCTGCAATGGAGATGTCCAGATTTAATAATATGAATCCCACTGTTTTAATTAACTCCAAATTTCATGAATGTATGTATGTAATAGGAAGATTTTCATTGGATAATCTTCCTTACAAGTGTGCCCAGAAATGCTATCTAATACACAATCATTTTCCAGACCTCTCTGTTTGTATAAATTAGACAGAAAGAGCTTAATAAATACATATAACTTGCAGTAAAGCATCTGTCAAAACCCGACATCTTCTGTTTTTCATTTTCAGTTTGTGTGTGGGAAGAGAGGGAGAAGGGGTGGGAAGAATTCATATGAGAACAAAAATGGAAATTCCTAAGCATCTGAGCAGAAAAATCTACTGTGGGCTGTATTGCTCCTCGTAGATTACAGCATGTGAGAACTTTGGCACCTGACATGGAACAGTATTGCTCCTCTGCTGGGAACTTAAAGACAGTAATTTATTCTCCAAGGCACCAGTCAGTTACTAAGACTGGTGAACAGGAAATTGCTCTCCACTTGTGTGAGGATGAAGTACAAAGTGCAGCAAGGGAAGGAAACACAATACTAAGAAGATAGTAACATCATTCTAAACTGTTCCTAGAGTGTTACCATTTCATCAGCTGTAGCTCTTATATTGTAGCCCCTTTTTATTTGAAAGCAGGGATGCAGCTGACCAGAAGGGTGGCCATAATGTGCATGCTCCTGCAGCAGCCATCTACAGACCTTCACAAATGTCAGGCAAGTTAATATTCACATCTGGATTTTAATTTACCATCTGCATCTATAATCATTCTCAGGGATATATTTCATGCTCAAAAAAAAAAAAAAAAGGGTTAAAAAGAAGTGGTGCACTTTTCTACAGGATAGTTGTAAGTGACTACTAAGATACGATAAATTGTAGAGCTTATTAGTCTTGGTGGGCTTGAATTCTATTTGATTACAATATGCAGGGTGCATTTCAAAGGGGTACAGGGGAATAGATCAGAGCATAACCTTAAACACACCAGGATTTTACAGCATATTTACTGTTTTATTATGAAACCACTTTTTTTTTGCCTCCATCTTAATACAGCCAAAAAGCAATATAGCGATCAGCCTAGATACAGGAACATAAAACTTGACTTAGTGTTCAGATGGTGAAAACTGGGGGTAGGAGGTAAAATAGAGTAGCTTGTGATGTGACAATGAATTCCTTTCAGTCCTCTGGCCCTCCATGGACCACAAGCTAAAATACATCTCCCAACATTGATTCCAACTACTAGAAGGAATTTCCCTTTCTGATAACTCAATGAATTTTTAAAGATTTACCTTTTCTTTCACCATGTCATCATAAAAGGAGTTAATTTTTACTTTTATAATTTATTTATGAACAATGCCAAATTGTTCAGGGAAATGTTTAGGCAACAAGATAAGCCAGAAAAAGTTATCAGCTGCAGGGGAGGGTGAATATTTTACTTTTCTAATGAAAATGTGAGTCTCTGAAGCAAGTCAGCAAGGCACGCTCAACTGGGTTAAATGGGTTTAACAGGGAGAAATGAGCACAAATTATTCATGGGAATTCTTTAATCTTCTGTGTAATTATGTGATCATTCTCAGAACAAAGACTTTGGTTGCTCATAGCAGGAGGAAAAAGTCAGTTCACACTCAGCCCAATGATTAGCATAGAGCTGTGGAGAACAAAAAAACCCTGATAATCTTTAATTTTTTTGCATATTTTGAAAGTTTGGGATATTAGGCCTAAATAATTTAGAAGTAATAATAAGTAACTTTTTTTCTTAAAAGAAAGCTGTTTTCATTTTTTTCTTTATCTTATTCTTTAATTTTGAGTCCAACTTCTTCAAGTGACTAATTTTTCTTTTTCTCAACCCCTTTATTCAGGTTATAAAACAGTATCACTCCGTGACAAGTATTTTACAATACATACGGTATGTGAGTTTGTAAAGCTTTAGTGGATGTTATTATGGTTTTGGTATCCAAGGCTTAGAATACAACTGAGCACCAACATACAGATACGTCAGAAAAATGCTATGTCTCAATTACTAATCTATTTGGTATTCACTTGGACATGTTGGCCAGAAGTGGACCTTAATAAGCACTATATTACAATTGGTCTCCAATGCAACTGTGTATTACAGCTACCTCAGTAGTTAACAGTATTCAGTGTGATTCATGTGAAGTGTTGTCATGGAATTAATAATGATGTACATCTTTTTGTAAAAAGGGTCTGTATTCATTGTAACAACGTGATTATTCAAGTAGCAAATTGAAGAGGTAAGTAGGACTGTCAGGGTTATGCACTGCCTTGAGCTTATATACAAAATTCCTACCGACACAAAGCCAAACAAAAGGATAAAAGAATATACTCCTAGGAGTATGCTCCTAGATATATACTCCTATACCAATTTAGAATATCCTGAAGATAAGGATTAAATTACTTTGCAGTTCCTGTTTATCTGTCTTAACCTGCAGGAGGTTTCTCTGGACATCCTTGAGAAAATGCAGTGGCCAAAGGATGGATGCTCAGGCTGAAATTTCTGGTAACACATGTAACTTCCATTACATATGTTAACCAATCAAGGCAATCCTAAGAAGTGTTGTTTCTGCTGTTCAGCAACCCATTAAATGCTCCTTTAAATTACTCTAAAATCTGCCTAATTTATTAGCTGTGTCAAAAGATTTGAAAGGAACGATTGAAAAGAACATTTGGATTCAGTCTCAGTTTATTTTCCTGTTTGTATGACTATGTTTAACTTTTCTACTGAGAAGTAGATACAGGAAAATCCTATCCAGTTCAACAACAAAACTGTCTTCAATTTCATATGGGGTAGAATGATGAGAAGCAAGGGAGAGAATTAACATCAGTAAATATGCAACATATTAGGTATCCAGGAATAGAAATATTTTCATATTTCTATTCTATTAATGACCCATTTCCTACTTACAGATACAAAAGAGCAAGCTAACATACTCCTCTGAGTTCACTTCAAATAATCCTAAGAAAATTCTTCAGGCAGGAAAAAAAAAAAAATATTGACCAAAACTTTTGTTTTGCAATACCAGTGGGAATTCTAGAAAAAAATCACCAAGAGGAAGAAATTTCACAAAATATTGCCTATAAGTAGACACGTGGGCTCACTCCTTATATTTAGCTTGTCATCCTCCTGTAGACAGCTATATTAATTAAACTCACTACCTCATACACTCCTGAAAAGCACTCTGGAAATGAAAGTGAAATGTAAGTGCATACCCAGTGCATACCACACAGAGATCTCAGGTTGTTGCACAGTTTTTTATCTCAAATGAAAAGAGATAAAATCATAGAATCACAGAATGGTTTGGCTTGATAGGGACCTTAAAGATCATCTATTCCAACCCCGCTGTAAGGAGCAGGGACTACTAAATCACATTGCTCTGTTCAACCTGGCCTTGAATGTTTCCAGGGTTGGGGTATTGCCCATCCCTCTGGACAACCTGTGCCAGTGTTTTACCACCTTAATGTTAAAAAAAAATCCTTCCTTATGTCAAATTTAACTCTATCCTCTTTTCCTTTAAAACCATTATCCCTTGTTCTATTGCTACAGGGGTCACTAAAAGGTTTGTCCCCATCTTTCTTATAAGTCCCTTTACATACTGAACAGCTCAAAAGGTCTCCACAGAGCCTGCTCTTCTCTAGGTTGAACAACCCCAACTCCTTCAGCTTTTCTCATAGGAGAGGTATTACATCACTCTGATAATTTTTATGGCACTCCTCTGGACTGTCTCCAGCAAGTCCATGTCTTTCCTATGCTGAGCACTCTACAAATATGGTTATTTAGAGTCTTACAAGATAAAATATAAAATCTCTTACTGAAGAGGTTGTATGGATAGCTTTGATTTCTTTTAGCATGGAACTGATTAAGCAAGTTGCACATATTTGTTATTTAAAACTAAGTTAAGCTTGCATTATATGCTTTAACCTGATACAAATTAATTATACATCCATATAAAAACACACACAGTAGCTGCCAAGAGGAAAGGCAAGCAAAACATGTATATCTCTGAACCTCTACATCTTCAGAGAATGGCCTTTGCTTTTGGCTGAACTTTTCTTTTCTTGTGCCAATGGGCTCTTTATTTCAGCTTTCAAACCTTCCATCTTTTTCAGCTTTTCAATCTTTATATATGCTTTTTTTATCCTCTTTCTTATATTCTCTCACTGGTCATTCAACCCTTCACTTATTCTCTTTTCTACAGGAAAGCGAAATGCAGTTTTGATCAAATAGGAAATTTGTTTCAATCATGCTGGTTAAATTACACTTACCTTCTATACTGTCATTATCTTATATATTGCATCGTAAATTCCTCAAGGCTTTCTTGGTCCTCAGGTACTATTACATTGATTATCATGAATAATGTCACTAGATTTTCAAGAGTTTCAATTGCCTATAAATCTTATTGAGGTCAATGGGAACTGCAGTCCTGGGACCTCAAGAAATTCCAGGCACACTCAGAAACTCTTATTTAATAGCCAAAATGTGAATTGAAACTCTTAACTTCGGGGATATTAATTTCAGTGTTTTAAGTAATTTGCTTTATCTTTGTTTCATTGTTATTTCTCATGGAACAAACTTGCATCATTAGATCAAATAATTTTCAGATAGTTCCAAACTGTGGTGAAGCATCTGTACCTAAATCATACTGTCACAGACATTTGAAGCATTGCTGTTTTCCTCCATCACCCTACGCTATCTGCTGTGGTAAGTGCTGTGCCCTGCCTGTTGCTTGAGTAAATATTCCCCCAGGAAGGAACTCAAGGCACATGGTGGAGAGAGACAGTTCATTGCAGACAATTAATGCTCTTCCATTTGATACACAACAAAGTAACCATATAACAATAAGATAGACAAGTTTGGTGTTGAATCTTTGTTGTTCCAGTATGAACTGGTAATAAGAGATTTATAGTTACTTTTCTGTTTTAAGTGGCATTGTTCTGGAGCCCATCTATCACTTTGATTGTCAACTGGTCACCCTAGAATTTTGTACCAGCACAGAGACTGCCCCAGTTGCCAGTAAAACAGCCATACTTAGATAACAGGATGAGACTTAACTTTTAATTCTTCTAGTCAGAGAAAATCTTAGGCTTCAAAGCCACTGTTGTGGTTTGATACTGGCCAAAAGCCCAGCACCCACGAAAGCCACTCGCTCACTCTCCCATGCCACGGCTGGGCGGAGGCGAGAAAAATTTAATGAAGATTTCATGAGCTGAGATAAGAACTGGAAGAAAACACTGCAGGATCAAAACAGGCTCATCTTAAAGGTACAACGTGAATTTATTACTAACAGAATCAGAGGAGGATAATGAGAACTAAAATAAGCCCTTAAAACACCTTTTCTTCCCCCAACCCCTCCCTCCTTCCCACCACCAATGCGGGGAGACAGGACATGTGGGTTTTGGTCAGTTCATCACCCAGGGGTTTTCTCTGCTACCCAGGGAGAAGAATCCTTCCCCTGAAAGGCCATGGGCTCCCCCCCAGGGCAGACAGTTCTCCGTGAACTTCTCCAGCGTGGCTCCAATCTCATGAGCAGCAGTCCTCCCAAAACTATTGCAGTGTGAGTCCCTTGCACAGGCAGAGTCCTCCCAAAACTGCTGTGGTGTGGGTCACTCTTTCCACAGGGTGCAGTCCTCCAAGGACAGGGTGTTCCAGCCTGGAAGCAAGGGCCCCTCTCTCCACCAGGTCTCCCACTGGATCACAGCCACCTCCAGGCATCCACCCGCTCTAGCATGGCCACCTCCCCCATGGGCTACAGGTGGATCTCTGCATCCCCCATGGATCCCCATGGGCTGCAGGGGCACAGCTACTTCCCCATGGTCCTCACCACAGCCTGCAGAGGAATCTTGGCCCCAGAACCTGGAGGACCTCCTCCCCCTCCTTCTCCACTGACCTTGGTGTCTCAATGGTGTTTCCCTCACACGTTCTCACCTCCTCCTCTTCTCTGGCTAGGAAAAAACTGTGTCTCCTTTGTTTTGATTTTCTTCTTAAATATGTAAAGGCATTATCAACACCTCTAATTAACCCAGCCTTGGCTAGCAGCATGTCCACCTTCAGAGCCATCAGGGATTGGCTCTGCTGGACATGGTGGAAGCTTCCAGGAACTTCTCATAGAAGCCACCCATGTGGCCCCCTGCTACCAAAACCAGGCCAAGTAAAACCAACAGTCACCTCAATGAAGTTTGAAGACTTTGAGTCCCGTTGAAAGACTCTTGGTAGCACCAGCAGTGTGGGCTGTTCATTCAGGAGTTGGACTCAATGAACCTTGTGGGTCCCTTTCAACTCCAAATATCCTCTGTGGTCTGTGAATGTGTGTGGGAATCTGGAGAAAGGGGGGAAAAAACAGTTTTGGAAGATGGATGCACACTTGGTGTGCAGGTACCAGAATTATTGACTATAGAACTTCTGTTTCTCCAATGGCAAGTACCTAACAATGAGATATTTACAATTCTGAATAATTTTCACAGACATGTTAAAAGTATATCAATATGGCTTATGAAAGTGGTATCTTCTTCAGGATGACAAAATATGTGGAGTTTTGTTTGTCTGTTTGTTTGTTTTTTTTTTAACTGGGCACACTCAAATCCCCTCTAAGTTTTAAATTAGAAAGAAAAGTTGTACCCTGTCTGAAATGGTATTCTTGTTAGCAGATTCTTCTGTCCTGAATAAAAAGGCCATAGTTCACATGAAGGAAAATTACTTGTACCTTTGTATTTTGTGGTTTACTCATCAGAAATGCCCCAATTCACTTTTTTTGGATGTACACCTCAAATAGTATTGCCATTAGAAAGGCCCAGTTGACTTGGTGGACAAATGCAGGCAGTAAAATAAAAGATTGATTGGTTGCTTTCTTACTTTTGGGAGAGACATGGTTTGCAGACACAGGAATGGGGACAGATGGTTCTGGTTTTGGCTTCAATCTATTCAAATGGCTTAATCTGTTTGAAACTATGCCCAAAGGACCAAGAGTGTTCCAGAGACTGACAATACCATACAATGTAAAAATTTGCTTAATGAGTGCTTGAAGTAATGAATTAAAATTCCTCAAGAAACATTTGAGGAAAGAAAAGGAATAGCCCATGAAGGAGAAATTCTCTTTCATTTAACCATTTCTCTTTACATAGCTTCAGGTTTCATGACACATCCTGTTCTTAATAATATGTGAATAGTGAGTGCATATTGCTACGACTTCTTTATATTAGGAAATTATTAACTTCAGATTTAAAGTGCACTGCAAAAGTACTTCATACCATGTTTCCATTTATATTATGCTAAAAAAGTAAATATGTTAAGGAGGACCCAAGAACAGACTTACAGGAGGAGCCTGTAAAACAGAAGCTATTTTGTACTTCTCTGACACCCACATGACACATTTAATACACTGCCAGCAATATAAATCACACAGACAGCCTTTTCAAGATAACAGAGAAGTATTACTATTCTCTTAAAGCTGTACTTTTTTTGGGTGATAGCACTTGCTACTTTATGCAGCAGTCAACAGAACCCTGGATCAAAACAGATTATTGTGTAAGCAGAAAGCAAACATGCAAGTTTTCAATTGCAAAATTGCTTCAGCTGCAGTACAGATGCAACAATACTTGCTTTCAATAGCTAAGGGGGAAAAAAAAGAGATTAAAAGACATACCAGTCAAATTGCTGTAACTTCCAATCCAATAGAACAATGGCAAACTGCCCAAAGGAAATGCCCAAAATATTTGATCTGAGTCATGTTGAAGGACAGTGTGTTGCACATTGGGAACTCTTGACCTTAACCATCATGAATAAGTTTAAAAATAATTAGAAAGCCATTGCTACTGCGAAAGATATCTTGTCTAGAAGAAAAATTTAGGCACTGGGGTTTTTTTAGGATATATTCTATCTTTACATATTTAACAGCTCCCTGTGAAATTAATTGCTTTAACAATATCCTCACAATCTAAATTTTAAATAAATTTTAATTTTTATATGTGCATAATATATTACCCCCTTCTATTCTTGTTTATATATTTTAGGTATTAAATATAAATGTTATGTAAGATATTATATTGTTATATAATATTTATGTTGTATTTCAGGGTGTGTGTTAAATTGAATTCTAAGAGTAGCCTAATTAAAAAAATCAGTTTGACTAGTAGTTCTTTAAAGTAATTAAATAAATCTTTAAATAAAATTAATCTTTTTTAATGACTTTTTTTTAGATTATTTTTCAATGGAAAGTAAAATTGTGCATTCTTGCTGTTAAACATTAATAGAAATCTTTAAAAAACAGTAAAAATAGACTTTGAAGTTATGTGAGACATATAATTACACATTCAGTAGCCCAGTTTCTAGTGTACTTTTGTACAACATGATTGTGATTGATCAAAAAAAGAGCAGGTATACTGGTTCTAAAGCTAACACAAGGACACCAGTGAAATGCCTTAACAGGCCTTCTTCTGATCAAATTACAACAAAATACATAACTTTTGCTTCATTTTAGTCATGTCTGTCATTCCACTACAGTGCCATCAAAATCAAGATGATACAAACCATATAAGACAAGCCATAGTCACAGTTGTTTTGCTATTTTTTGTGTCATTAGTGACACCATAAATTATCAGAAAATGCATCATGTACTAATTGGTGATTAAAGAATGTGAATGATCAGATACTCTTAGGTGGGATTAATTTTGCATCAAAAGATGTTACATAATAAGGTTACTAAAACATTAAAGTGCATTCTCAGAAACACAAAATTCTGTTCTTATATGAAACCAGCTTTTCCTAAGCAGTAATAGATATTAGCTGGTCTTACTAAATCCCCGAAAAGCTGGAGTACCTATCAGCTTCTCTTTAATTGCCATGAAATGGTGAGAAGCACAAGTTAAGTTTTACACATGAAGCTAGAAATGGAACTACAGTAAATGACACATTTCAGACTAGTTCTGTTCAAGGGGAAAATTCAGTGATGTTTTTAAGCACATATATAACTTTTAAGCATCTGTTGAAGGTATTTGCTTGAGCTTTGCTGGAATACATCCTCAAATTTCATTGCTGTGATTTACTTAACTGCCCTAAGCACTAAAGGTCTGAGCGGGTAAAGCAGCTGTTCTTAACTGTTTAATGACTGAGTAGTTTTTTTCCTTCGTCACAACAGTTCCCCTCACCTTCATCCAGCTCACACCCCTAAACCTCTTCATTTCAACCAGCAGCCCCCCTCTTGGTGTGCACCTCGTGTGAACCTTGCATGTGAGAGTCAGAATGGACTACCTGAGTTGTTGTGTCCTTGCATGCCTTGTGGAACCTAACAACACAAATGCTGCCCTCCAGCTTCTCCAAAGGACTCCTCTTGCCCAGTGGTCTCAAAAGCCCCTTTCCTTCCTTTCCCTCTTTTCCTTCCCCATAACCACCTCTAGCCCCTGTGTACACAACTTAACACAGCCCCAGAGCCACATCCTGCAAACTGCTGAGTCTCTGCTCCCACCAGAGGAAGAAGCAGGGTGCTAACATGGGGCTACTGCTCACTGCAAGACCAGCATAGAGAGGGAGCAGAGCAAGGGAAATGAGAGCAGCTACGGCCCCAGCACGATCTATGATTTTCTCCTTTTCCCCTCACTAAAAGAAAATGTGATACTATTCAACTAGCAAAAAAAGAGAAATGCCCAGCTACAAAAGAAGCTAAATCTTCTTCAGGTTTGAAAACAATACTACATTTGTGCTAAGCCTTTTTTTTAGTTTTACGGGTGGAAATAAGAATTAATAACTCCTGGAACTGACAGATATCCATACAAATATTCTGCCTGGATAACATACTGTGATCCCTGCACTCTGTCAGGGAGTTTGGTGAAAAAAAAATTTATATTTTACCTTAAGTTTTACATTTGTCATAACGATTTAAACAATTTATATGGCTTTATATCCTAACATTAGGATATCCTTATTAGATGGCTGATCCATAATGAAACTATTGGGTGGGCAGTCAGTAGTTGAGGTTCAGTTTAAATGTGGGAACTGAGGCACAGTACAAGGCTAGATCTCCCTCCCTTCTCCAGCTGTAAGGATTTAGGTTTATGCAGTGCAACATAATAATTCAGACTACTTTATCCAAGCATGTAAAGCCAAATGTCCTGCCTGAGACCTGTGTAAACTTCAGTCTCCCTGCACCCATCTGGTGACCATCTCATGCTGAACTTCCCCTCATAGAAGGATGAAACATTGCCAACATGTGTGTTCACAAATATGGGCAGGAAAATTACCTGCTGGTACATGCATTTGTCTCAGAATGGTGAGATGTGGATTCCTAGACTGCATTACTCTTCTGGTGGGAAGCAGTGAGAGGTAAAACAAAACAGCTGTTGACCCCATATGTACACATTTTCCAGAAAAGTACATAGGCAAGGGCAAGCTATATACACTCTCCACAAATTCTCTTGAAAACACATATTTTTAGAGTAAATGTGAGGTTCACTGCCAGACAATTAGAGGCAAGATATTTCTGCATAGGAATGTCAATTTATGGATCTTATCCATCACGTTATTTCATGACTAACCCCTTGAAAGAAAATACCTTCTTCATGACCAGAAAAATTGTTGTTCAGAAGCAAGGATCAGACATCAAGACCCAGTCCCCATCAGAGATTAGAAGGAAGTTATTTTATTATCCAAAATCAGCTCTAGGAAGGGACTTCCATGCTATGAACTCAAATTGAACGATTTGGCTAGGGCTAGAAGGCTCTGGGAAGGCAGATGCTCCTTTCCCCTCAGGACTTCTCACCACAAGGCTTGCTTGCTTCTCCTGAGTGTGCTGTCTGCTGGAAAGAATCTTCCTGTGGAACTGGCTTACTTTGTTTACTTTATAGGGAGACTTGGTTGGTGACTTTGGTGACTTCCCCCACACCTCCCCAGAGCAGTGCCTCACTCATTGCATATCCTGCCCCACTGGGACACTGCCTGTGAGTCCACAGGGATTTGCTCCAGCCCAATGCTTCCAGGTGTGTGATGGACAAGCTTTGCCTCCCATTTTCAAGTGGTTGAGGGTCCTGATGGAGCTGACCATGTCCTGGGGACCAAACATGCCACAGGATGAGTAGTGAACAAAGTGCTTTGCTTTGGCTTCTTTGAGTCCAGTGCCTGCTGAAGACCACAAACCAGTAAAAGACCACTTCCCCTGGGTTCTCATGGTTAATCAAACTGATGTCCTCAGTTAATGTCGTCAGTAGGTACAGCTGAATAAAGATTTAGCTTAGTAGCAATAAATGACAAAGAATTTACTTTTCCTCCAAAGCTTTGAAACTTAAAGATGCAAGTGTTGCTTGAATAAATAACAAGTAGCCTATGAAAGCATGATGCCATCTGGAAATAAGAACCCAGAAAACGCAATGTATACTTGTCTGTGCCTTTCCCATTATCAGAGACTGGATATACAGAGTGCCCCACAATGCAGGATTAATCAAACCTATTGTAGAAAATCCACCAAATTCTGGAGTGTTTATTTGTGTCTGCAGAGATTCAAGATCTGTCTGTCCTTACAGCAGACAAAACTATTTTGCATCTAGATATATATATTGGCATCTAGATATATATATATTAAAAATTCCATTTAAGATACTTTTTCAGCAGTATTTCTAATAAATGATTTTATTACAGTATCTAAAAGTTTTCTTTATTTACCTTCAGTCCTGAGTATTCAGGCCTTTTTTTTTTTTCTTTTATTCTTGTGCTGCACATTATTTAATAAAAGGAAAGGAGGAAATTGGAATATAGTTACATGTTGTTGTATGAGGAACAAGGCTTGGCACAGGTTTTCTACTATATAGTTCCCCCAAATAGATTGGGTCCTACATGTACCCAGAATAAAGACAGTTTGTTAATTGAAATATATTTTCTTCTTGTTCGATTTCTAAACTTGGAATACAGACACATAAGAACTAATACAGATAAACACAAATTTGCACATGCTTTATACATCTTAAAATGCAATTACTTTCCTGACAGCTTTTTTAATACATGATCAATGCACAGCCAAGATCTGAGGAAATTGTTTAGTTTTTCATAACCACAGCAATCAATCAAAAAGTAGAATGAGATCTTTTAGCATTGATATTTCTAAGCAATGGTAAAAAAATTTAAAAGATACTTCAGGTTTTCTTAACAGATATCTTTACCATACCATTCTCTCCAAACCTCAAACACACTTCTTTGTGAGCTGCAAATGTAGGAAGATTTGATTTCAAGAAATGACTGCTGAGACCAGTACCAATGCAGGTGAACCACATCGTGCCACTTTAAACTCTCTGCTCCTGCTAACTTAAGAATTTTGGGCAGAGGCCGATCTTTATACAGAATGTAATGGAGCTGATAAAACTTTTTAGTCAGCTTTTATGTGACAATTAGCAACTTCTTCCCCAGTCACACCAGCTGGAACTACCAAAGACTGTGATGAAGCATGTACACTTCACAGTGCAGCAGTGAACACGTTAATAACACCTGTCCACTCCTCCTGCTTTTCCTCTACCAAGCAGTTAATGAGGGGCAGATGCTATAAAAGACCAAAAATCAGCTTGTGCAAAGCTGATGGATGTTGGTATCTCAGCTGCCTCTAGAGCTGCTGAAGCAGCTAGGTGTGGAGACTGCCCAGGGCAGGAGGCATTGGCAGGCTAACACAGCTTACAGCCTGCAAGAGAGGCTGAACTGGTGTCTGGATTTTCCTGCAAAAGGAGAAACAGTGGCTCTGAGATGAAGGGATTGATAAAGCAGGACTAATCTATGCCTGGTTTTAAGTTACTTAGAGGTGGGTGATACATGCTGTGGGTAGCAGAAGTGAGAAGTTGCTGTGCAGACACTATGGGACATGCCTCAGGCATAGATGTTGGCTTTTGGTACTCTACCCTGAGATTTTAAGAACATGTGTGATTAGATTGAAATGGGGCTTTAAATGTTATTAATTTTAAGAATAAATTTTTCAATTCATTTCTTCTTCTATTTCATCTCAGAACTCTTTCCTCAACTCCCCCTTTTCCAAGAGAAAGCTTGTTCCGTAGTGTCACACTGCACTGGTCCCCAGAGCTAGGCCAAATCCTGCCATCAGTGGTAGCAATAAAGCAATTAGTGAATCACAGCCCTAGGGAAGAATCACCTGAAATAAGAAGAGAATTTTGCCTTCTGTTTCTGTGGTGATGTTTGGTTTTACTTGACTAGCTTTTATGGCAGGGTTTTCTTTTTTTTTTTTTTTGGCTGATGCATAATAAAACTCTTTTACTGTGGTTGGTTTAATTTTCAGAGCTTAAAAAAAAAAATCAATTTGTTCCTTTGCACTCAGTATATTGTAGCTGATAACCATAATGTGCTATTACTTCGGGGTCACTGCTTAACTTCTGTTGACCCTCTCGCCCATGAATATTTCCTGAAGTTTATTGCTACAATCTATTTCCTGGAGTATAAACTTACTTTTCTTGCTCTTTTCTTCCAAGTCTTTAAGACCAATGATTAATTTTAGGGCAAAAGCAATTTGCTAAATGCAGAAACACAAAATCCTTGAAACAACAGTTATGAATATCTGGGTTCTTCACTTTGTACTAAAGAAATATTGAGAGGGTTGTAACAGAGGTGGGTGTTTTAGACTCTATAATGTACAACAGGGAAAGAAAGAAACACAGTGCATAGAGCTAATAGGACATATTGACTAATGTTATTCTGTCCTTCAGGCCAATTGAGTTAAACACCTGCTATTGTATTTCACAGTTTCTTTAACCAGGAGAAGGAAGACAAAGATGGTACCAAAATCCTTTCTAAGCTTTTGCCAAAGTCTTTGGAAAATTACCAGATTGATTTTTCGCTTGATTGTTTGTTTTTTTTTTTTAATGGGAAGGTTTTTACGAGCTATTTAAAGTACTGTGAGTCCATTTGTGTTGTAACTGTCCAGGAAATGGTTGACCAGTGCAGTTACACCTTTACAGCCAGGCATCAGCAGAGCTGAGGTCAGCACATTACCTTGAATATCTTTGTTGTTAAATACTGCTATCTACATTCTTTGACAGAGGTACATATTATTATAGTGTCTGCAAGACAACCAAGTAATAAGGTTTCTGTTTGAGTATGTCTGTATTAATCAAATTAATCTGTTATATCATGCTAAAAACATCTAACTCCTCATGGACAAGAAGCTGTTTTGTATAAAGACTTCTAATACCCCACTCCAGCTAGAAAAATCAATTTTTTTGTATCAATGCAACATATGTAATGGATAAGATGCCAGTGTTTCCTTCACTGTTGTAACCACTTTGGATGCTCTGCAGCAGTATTTCTAATGATCCTGGTATCTGTGTTTTACAGGTTATAGCAATATAATGGTGCAACATTAGTCACACCAACAACTCTCACTCTACTTATCAAAGCAGCCTTTAGATAACTTCAGATGAGACACGACAGTGGGTAATCCATTATCCTCTTTGCTGGTTCTTTGTCTTCTGAACAAAGGATTTGATACAAATAGTTAAGCTGATTCCGACACGTAGCAGTTAGGACTAGTATTTTGAAAATGTATTTTCCATACTTGAATGGAATGAATGAGCTTCTACTTGCTTTAGGGAGAGAGGGCAATGTGTGGAAACAGATGAATAATGACCTGATTTAGTAGAGGAAAACTGCTGTAGGGAGAGATAATAGTAGATAACAAATAAAAACCCCAAAGCAAGGAAGCTGAATACTACTAGAGGAAAGTGGGGGAAAATGTTTTAATAATCTTGTTTTTTGTGAGAATATCATAGAAGAAAAAAAAAAAAATCAAGACTTTCTCAGCACATGACTTGTAGATGAGAGACTACAGGACACCCTGATTCTGAAGTGTGGGAATAGCACCATCTATTGCAGGGCTGTCCTTACCTTGTTTCAGACCTCACAGCTGCCACTGCCTGGCACTCACAACAGCTTGGTAAGATAAGGACAGGGTCTTTTCTTGACTAAGGAGGGAGCAATCTGCTTCCCTAGTGACTTGGGAAAAACCAATGATAAGGCAGGAACTGACCCCAGTTCTTCTGAATGACAAGCTCATGCTATACCTTATGGCTCTGTTTCCTCTCCTACTATGAAGTAGCAGCTGCTTGAGAACCTTGATAAAAAGAGCTAATGAGACCACCTATAACTATATTTTTTCTTTTAATCCTAGGCAATGTATTTACCCTTGCCTTTCCACTTTTGAGCTATGCTCTCTTTCAACTAGAGTTGCATCACAATTTGCAGGCATTAGAAAAACTGTGAATGTTTGTATTATTTAAAATTTATTGAAATCCAACTGTAAAACTTGAAAAATAGCTGCCATTCTAGAAGGGAATATAAAATTTCAACAATGTTTTTTTCTTATTTTTGGATAATATGAAAAAGTCAAGCACTTTTCATGTCTTAAAAATGCAGTTCAGCAGATGAGAAAAGCAGGAAAAGGCAGCATGTTAGAACATCTTCCTCTGAAAATCAGAATCTGTCCACAAACCACAACTGTCAAAAAGTAGGAAAGGGACTTAGAAACATCACATCCATGCATCCGTGTGTCATTTATATGGGCTGCTTTTAATTCTCTTGCCTTTTATTAAGAGACTGCCAAAATAAAAGTGGGATATAAATAAGTGTATCCATATAGACAGTATACAGAACCCAAGAGGATGCTAATTAAAACTTGGACCAAGTTCAAATGAGAAAAACTTAGCTCACAACTCTCTTGCTACCAGAGAAGCCTGGTCTCACATTTTCCAACAGAAAGAGGTGTATGTACATCACACACACACACACACACACACACACACACACACACACACACACCTTGTAAGCCCCTACCCTCCCTTTTCCCTTACAAATCAGTTTTGTAAAACCCTCCAAGAAATGCCAACTGATTTAATTATTTTTCAGTTGATTGTTTTCAACAAAAGTAAGGGTAGTGTAACATGTTAGACTTTGCTCATTTTCACAAAAATAGGAATGACAGATTTTTAAAGGTTGGATATTATTAAGGAAACAGCTATTATCTAATTGTTCCCTGGATAACCATTTCAGCTGCTGAAAGACTCCAGGCAAGTCTGTAACTCTCACAGAGGTGTCCTGGAGAAGGGCTTGAAATCCAGCCATGTCTTGCCACTATATTCCAGATCCTCAAATGTTTTAAACAGACATAACTCTCCTGGACATCCCAGTACTTCAATTCACAAAATCTAAAGACTGTGCTCAGATATGTCAACTAGATAAAAATGCTTTGTCTGGATGGACCTCTAAAATTGATTTCTGGGAGGAATTTTTTGTTCAACCATACAAGAAAGTGAAAATATTCTAGAATTGTTGTAGTGAACTAGTATAGACAATTTAAAAATCAGGAGACCCACATCAGTTGCATATGTTTTGGGGTTTTTCCTCCCTAGATTGTAACTTGCTCTTATTTTACACACCCTGGCTTAGTTTTCTAATTTCTTGGCAAAATTAGTTAGCAGTGTTGTACCAGAGTGTGATGTGGCTGACTAGTGAAGTGACACCTCTCCACATGGTCCTGCATATTTAACTCCCATTCAGACCAATTTAACTGAACTTACAAGGAATGTAGATAAAAGGGGAAGGTAAGACTTTCTATTGGTTTTTCAATTACTAAAAGAAACAGTATTAAGCTACATACATTGGAATGGGTCACAGTTAGTGTTGGACAAAATTCTGAATTTAGAAAAACATGCTGTTCTGTTGTTATCTTTCCAAAGCAAAAAAAAAAAAACAAAAAAAAAAAACAAAAACAAAATTAAAAATAAATGCAAATGTAACAAAAATCTCAAATTATAATGTAAAGAAAAAAAAGCAGATAGTCTTCTTTTTATCCTGGTTTTGGCTGGGACAGATTAATTTTCTTCTTAGTAGCTGGTACAGTGCAGTGCTTTTTTGAATTTTATATGAGAATAGTGTAGATAACACACTAATGTTTTAGCTGTTGTTAAGTAGAGCTTACCCTAAATCAAGGACTTCTCAGTGTCTCATGTATGCTAGGAGGGGCACAAAAAGCTGTGAGGGAGCACAGCCATGACAGCTGCCCTGGACTCACCAAAGGGATATTCCACATCATAAACATCATGCCCAGTATATAAACTGGGGGAGCTGTCTGGGAGGAACTGGTCACTGTTCAGGGATGCACTGGGTATAGGTGAGCAATTGCATTGTGGTTCACTTTTTTCTCCTGGATTCTATTATTCTATTATTGTCTCTTCCTCTCCTTATAGTTACTATTATTGTTACTGTTGTTGTGGTTATTATTATTGCCACTGTTGTTATTATTATCATTATTATCTTCATCATTATCATTATTGTTTCAATTATTAAAGTCTGCTTATATCAACCCATGAGGTTTACCTTCTCTTTCTGATTCTTCTCTCCATCAGGAATGTGTTAGGAGCAATGAATAAGTGGCTGTGTGGTACCTAATTGCCAACTGGGATTAAAACACAACACTTTGAAAAACATTTGGACAAAACAATTACTGTCAAACCTCAAAAAATCAATTCACTTGAATGATAAAGAGAGTGTAAATCTCTGAAATATACCTGATATAAACCTATTTACACGGTTTACAGTTTATAACTTTCTTGCTTCAAAGCACCATTTTTCATGAGCAAAAAGAAAAAGAAACAAGGGAAATGCAATGGAAAAAAATGCAGGAAAAAATGGATGATGGATTATAAAAAAAAGAAGTTTCTTTTTCAGAACATATTTTGACTTGTGACACCGACTGACCTGCATCTTTTAGATACATTCCACTACATGTGAAAATTTATAGTTGCAAAAATACCTAACAAGATTACAATAAAATCCTGAGACTGTGTGCAAAGGTATTAGCTTTATAGACTTCTTATTTTATTACGGAAAGGAACATAAGGGAATTGTTTCTTTTGCATCATCTGCTTATTTGATATTGCTAAAGAGCTCCTTGTTGCCAGCACAACAGTATCGTTTGAGGAGAAACTGAGTTATGACTTCATGAATTAAACAGATTTCAGTTAACATTAGCATGTGTCATCTGTCCTTAAAAGTTCACTAAGTGCTTTCAAATTTAAAATTTATCCTCTTTATTTCCTTTTGTTTCCTAGGATTCAAATATTGCCAGCTTTAGATGCTCTTTTCATTTTAAAAACCCTTTGGTTTACAATCTTCATATACACAGTATGTCTTCTGTATGTGGGATTTATTTTGCACTAGAAATAAAATGAAATATATTATTGGTGTTAGCAGAGCAGCTTGGACTGGAGCTGGGAAACTCAGATCAGACTTCACGAAGAAGCAAAAAACTGAAATCTCAGAAAAATCTTATATTTACTGGGTAGATAGGTAGATCTAACCTGTATGGTTTTACTACCTACTAATTTTTGAAATCCAGTCTGAACTGGTGACACAACCATACTGGAAATATCTCTGCAGACTTATTTCTTCATTATTATGTGAATGAAATAGATGCAACAAACTGAAATTGTAACCAAGCCTTAAAATACATCCAGAAAATCATCCTCAAAAATAAGAACTCCTGTTGATTTGATGACATTTCACTTAGTGGCATCTTACAAACACTACTGGGAAACTGATTTTTCAGATCACATGAAATGAGACTGTTCAAAATAAATGTTAGAAGACAGATAAGTTGACAAAGCAGTCCACAAAACTTTCCTGAATCAAGCTTAAGATCACAGTTTGACAATAATAACCTCGGCTTTTCACATGAGCAGGTCTTCTTGCCTGGACAATTGAGTACAAGAATAAAGAAGAATACCATGGTATTGGTTTTTCTGAAGATATCAACAGCTTGGACAAAGGTTTAATATATTTACAGTTTATATTTACTTAGACCTTTGTTAAAAAATTTGTATTGAACTCGATAAATTTTCTGATACTCACAAAATTTCGGAGTTCTCTAGCATCCAGAGAGTTTGTTCTGTGATTCTGTGTTGGCAATACCATCTTTTTAGGCTTCCCAGAGGGAAAAGTACTCCTGATTTATCAGAACCACCTGAGATAATTTTAAACTCCACAACAGATTAACAAGAAAATCTGAAGTTTTACTCTACCAAAGGGAAAAGTTTTAGGTTCTTAATTATAAAACTGGAAAGCACCTAATACAGTTCTGAATCACATTAGCAGAATTTTTTTCCTTACCTGCTTCAGTGATGCAGTCAACAAGAGGCAGACTTGGCACATCATCATCTCCAGTTTCCATGGCTGGCTTTGCTTGGAGAAACTGCTGAATTGATATCTATTTTGAGGATGCTGACTAAGGTGAAATCCCTTTCCCTTCTCTTTTCAGATCTCCTCTCCTGAGTCTATTGTCTTGTAAGACTAAGACAGCACTTGATCCATTATGACTATGATAACTCAGTTTTCTCATCCCCTGTTCAATACATGGCATAACGTAAATCAGCATGTTGGATATTTCCCAGCCTTGTCTCTGGGATTTAATGTGTTCTTCAATGAGCATTAATTAAATAGGCTTTCTCTAAGTGTTAACATTTTCAAGACTCTTAAATGATAAGTATTAGCTGCAAATGCATGTTATCAAACTCCTTAATCTCTAGGTCAATGCTAAAGTCTATATAAGGACCATATGTGACCTTGTACATCTGTCAGATTTATTACTGTTAATCAAAGCAGGTTTTTTATCCTGACCACCTTATCATCTCATCCTGCATCTTTCAATACTATTAGATACTTGCAGTGTCATGAAACAAAGCAGTGTAAATAGGTTCATCCTGAAGTAAACATGGTAAGCGTGCTGAATTGTTGCAGTTGAGTTTAAAAGAGGATGTAATCATCTCTTTCCACTGTCTAGACATTTGAAAGGGTTGTCAGGACTACAGCTACAGCTTACCAAGCATCTGCTTTTGCTCTGCAGGGAGAGCTAAATCTTTGAGATCAAAGTCTCACAATAAACACTTATCTGGGGTGGATTTCTGACATGAAAAATCATCAAATAAGTGCTACCCTTCACTGGACAGTTGCTTACCATTTCTCATTATGCACACAGCCAGGCTCCATGGTGCATGTGGAACCCAGAAAAAAACATATCTTAATGTTATATAGCGGTTTAGATGTTCAAGGGTAGCTTGGAGCAACATACAGGGGCAAGTTACAGGGAAGTCTTACTGGAGAGAGGGGTGGCAGCTCCCAGAGAGAACTTACTGACTGGGGGAAGCCTGTTGCCTGGCAGATGGGTATGTCTACCTTTGACTAAAAAATTCTTGTGTTTTTTGGAGACAGGAATCACTACAGAAACCTTTTCAACCTGTGATAACCAAGAAAGGACCACTTCAAAACAAGATAAAAGAAGACATTTAACTGCTTTAGCAACCAACTGCTCCTGAAGAGTTCTTCCCTTCTTAAAGATTTCCCTGGCAAAGGGAGTATTGCCACAGTGGCTGAATTGAAGTAAACTTGTTAGATTATACTTTTCTTTGAAGATATATATCCCTTCCTTCAATCTGCTATCAGCACAAGTAATAGTGGCATTTTGCACATCAGTACACACTGAGTGTTGACAGTGCATTTTAAGATCCATCACAACACACAGGAAATAGGCTAAGGTGAAACTAAGACAACACAGCTTCTAAGTAATTGTATTTCTTATTTCTTCACAGCCAGATCAGCTCTGTACTGAATGTGATTCAGCTCAGTTCAATGGAACCACTGTTAAAAAGAATGTTTCTGACACATTCCACTCCCTGCCTGCACTGGCTGTGGCCTCTGTGGTCAGTTTAACTGGCCAGTTCCCTGCTTGCCCACCTCAGTGTGGTCCTGGAATCTCTGTGCTGGGGATGCTGGCACTCTTCTGAAGCAGGTTTCAGGGTTTATGGCTCATCAGATACAACAGCTGTGCCTAGAGACATCAGCCCGTAGAGCAGGGAGGAAGCCTAAGTTCTGTGCTCCTTAGTCCTCATATTCAAGTGAGCCAGTGGTTCAATAGTTTTATTTCTTTCAAGTGTTGAATTGAAAAACGCATAATATCTGAGCTGCATTTTAGACATATTGCACAGTCTTAATACCCATAATGGACCAAGCTGGGGAAATCCTAGCAACAGAGGTCTTCCTGAGCACAAACTGCCCAAACTGCTAGAGAAATCTGTGGTGTGGATTCATGTGCAATCAAGTTTGGAAAGACAAACGGGCAACAAGCTGCTGGATGTGCAGGAGATTGTTATGCTGCTGGGGCCACTGCACAAAAATGTGGTAGATGTTTTCAATACTTAACTCTCAAACTTTGGCTACTTGCAGCTGTCCCTTTCCCCCACCCCCCCAACCATCATTAATACCAGGCATTGACCCTCTATAGGTCAGTGTCACAGCTACTCCTGGGTCAGTTGTCTCAGCTAAGCACTTGTTAAGATCATTCTAGCTTTAAAGTTTGCCTAGGCTTCCTGACCTAAAACCTAATCCCAAGCCAATTACTTTTTCTAACACCAGTCCTAAACCCAGTCTGCATTCCCCTGCTGTGCTCAGCAGCAGATTTCTTTCTTTGGTCTCAAATGATTAAAAACCTTAACTCTACTCACAACTGTATGGGCTATAGTAATTGCTCAGGCCCTCCTACCAGCTCCAGATCATGAGTAAGAAAGGGCTTAGTGAAGAATAGCTTGGCATGCTTCTGCAGATTCTAGTAAAGATTGTTTTCTTGAAAATGTGGCCACTGAAAAGCTATGTTTGAGGTTGATTTGGTTTTAATTGTAGCTGAAAATTTTTGTTCTTAGTTTTTTTGACTACTTCAATGACTACTAGTACCACCATGCCCACCCAGAAATGTGTCCATTCTGAATATTATCCTGTGCTGAGCACCACTACTTTGGCTAAATGAGAACTAATGACTTGCTCTGCCACCATTCCCACTTTCCCTGCAGCCATCCATGAAAAAAGGCTTGGGTCCTCTGCATGTAAGTTTCATCACACAGAAGTCTGCATTCATATATAAATAAGGTTTTCATCACAGCAATAGAGAAATGTCACTGACAAAATTGATTTTTTTCTTCTCTCACTTTCATTTCCATGCTTGCTTTCTCTTCTGTGTCACCCTTTAGCCTCTTTCAGTTCTCCTATGGGTTTACTGTAGTCTGCTGACCAGTGCTATACTGAAATATTAACTTCTCTGTTAAACTTGGCCCTGCCAGAAGCATTCAGGAAACCTTCTAGTTCCTGCAGTCCTGGGTCCATACCTTGGAACTGGAACTGTACCCGACATAAGTCGAGTAAGGGTCACAACCACAGTCTCTTCCGGAGTTGCAGGGATGGGGTGTGTGACTTGGAACTCCTAGGCCCTGTTTTGGGATTTGCTGCCTTGTGGCTTTCAGAGTTGAGTAACATCCTCATAGCTCCCGATCACAAGCAGGCAAAGGCACTGCTTGGTGCAGCATTTGCCTGTGACAGTGTTGCTGCACAGGCAGATTTATTGAAAGAATAAGTTTAAAGAATCTTGAGTTCAAATAATTGATCTTTAGCTGGAACTTTTTGGTTTCTTTCTCATTCTGGAAGTATGTTCCATTTCAAAACCAATTCCTTTCTTTTAAAATAATTTCAGAGTTCAAATAAATATCAAAACTGTTTTGGATTAAACCTTTTGTTTAACCTCAAACTCTATTATTTTTTCATGCTGCCTTGCTTGCTGAAACGTTCCTCTTTAATTTTTCCCCTCCTCAAATTTCCAGTGAACCACTTTATCAGAGTGTGAGATAATGAGACAGAGCTCTGCTTTCCACATCACAAAGTGTCTACCATTCCATGAATCTGAACTCTCTTTACCCCAAAAGAAACTCTCCCTAACCATGCACTGTGGCACAGGCAAAAGGCAGTGCATGTGGGAGGTTTGCAGTCCTGCTGTCCTAGAGATAAGCAGAAAGCTTTGCTGAACAAAGCTGCACTGGCATTAACCACACAGCTCTTAGAGCCACACTACGGACAATTCTAATTAGACACAATTATGCAAACTCATGTATTTGCATATAGCACCTTGCAGAGAGTTACAGGGAATCTAGCAGAAGCCTACTGGATGTGACTTAACCAGAAAGTGAACCTCAGGGCTTTTCCCAGAAAATAAAGCTGAGCGGTGAGACTCAAGGCTCTCCTAGCTAGAGGAAAAGGGAAAGAAGCAAAGGCTTGTTTAAAAGTGCAGCTTCTCTGGAAAGTTGTTGTATTTCCCTATTTAACAAGGAAGCTGCCTCTCTGCCTCATGCTTAACATCTGAGTCTTGCAGTGCCCTTTAGTGATCCAACTAAAATGCTGTGCTCCTCCTTTGAACTGGCAAAATCAAAGGCGGCTGCCAGCTGGGCAGCACTCGAAGTTCACAGCTCTAACACCTCCTTTTGACAATACTAAGCCTAATGCCTCAGCCAAATTCCCAAAAGCTACACAAATCACCTTCTTGAGCCCTAACCAGCACAGAGCTCCAAAGGGAGGGAGGTGAATCTCAATGGCAAACTCACCCCCAGGGATTAAAGGCCATGTGCAGCTTCAATGTGTGATACTCATAACATCAAGCTGTGGACTATCTGCTCCATAAGAGTCCCATAGTCCATTTTGTCCCTGTGGGGACTACTCCTGGCAGATCAAGTATTATTTATAGCTCCAAAATTAATTACCTAGATCTTTTTCTCTCTGCAGTTGGGAAAGTAGGTTTTTTGATAGACACCACTCAGTTACAGCAAAAAATACTGATGGTTGTAGCCTGTCTATTAATATGCAGACACAATCCTTTGCAGAATAACAGCAAGTGCAAGTTCACCAAAGAGGAAAACTGTGGTTTTTCTTCTTGGAAGAGAATACAGATATATTCTCCTCTCTCTCAGGAATGCTGCAACTATTTCTACCAGTTTCTTTTTCCCAAATTAAGCAGAGATATCCTCCCCTGACTCCTCAAATGCAAAAGCAGTTATTGATCCAGGCTGGAGTGCAGTTGAGAAGTGCCTCTCTGATATCTATCAAAGCAGAATAGCTAGGAACATGTTAAAATAGACAAAGAAATGTTAAAAACTCTGGTTTTCAGAATCAGTAATGCAATAAGGCCAGAAACAGTGTAGGTAGAAAAGACTATGTTGATATCAAAAAAAAAAAAAAAAAGGAAAGCAAATTCTTAAATGAATATGTAAGTGTGAGCAGGCACTTGCAAGCAGTATGACAGTAGAACACAATGAACTAGTAGAACACAATGAATGAGAGTTAATATTCCCACCCTTTTTCCTGACTGATTGATGTTATAAAAAGGGATGGATTACACAGGAAGAGAAATAATAATGCTATATTCTTGACTGGTTAAAGTGGAAGTGTTCTTATTGATTTCTATGGAACCTCTGCTGTTTATGCCACTGCAAGATATATACCTAAGAGAGGTGAGATAATATGCAATGATGGTGATGGTAAAAGCACATAAGAGTAATGAAAACTTATCACAGGCACTGTCCTCCAAGTAAAAACAGTTCATCACTTCAAATAGCCTTCAAGAAGTTGTTCTTTCAGTTTTACCTATGCTTTATAAGTAACAACAAATGGATAAACTTTTGTGTTATGAATGCCTTTCTAGCAATGACATGTTGTCATTAATCACTCTAAGATTGATTATTAACTTTTATCTCAGACTTTTTCTCAGTGCAATAAAAAGTCTTCCCTGTACTTTTACCCACAATTATACCAAGATAAGCTATGTTCTAATTATGTTTTGTAGCACAAGAAGCACAATGGATACAGCCTTCTTTGGAGGATGCAGTTTGGTTTTTTCTGTGGAGAAAAAGACATATTGAATGCTGTGACTCTGTGCTAACTTTGCAGCAGGCACATTGCAAAACTGTCCCACAACTGCACAGAACACAGAAAATCAGGACTGTGAGACCTAGTATGTTGCTGACACTTTTATCTGCAACTGCACGCTTCAGCTGTCTCTTGCTAATCCTTCCCTTTCTTCAGCACGCAGTTTTTGTAGTGTATCTATGAAGAATTTAAATCTGAAACTGTAAGACTGAGAAGGAAAGAACAAATGAAAAAAAAATGTATTTGTCCTCATTTAGGCTTCTCTATACTATACATAAGGGGTTTGATGAATTATCATTTATTTTAGCAACATATAAACTTTTTTCTCAAATCATTCAAATCTTTTCTATTTTAAGATTTACTATAACTTTACAATAATCTCATCTTTATTATTATTTTTCAAAAAGGATAAAAAAAGATGAAAACAGATTGTGAAGGTTTTACAGACCTTATTTTTCTTATTCTCAGCTAATAGTTTTGCTGAAAAACAGTGGTCACATCTTCTTTAAAACTATCTCCCTACCCCTTCCAGTAAAGGCCAAAAGCTCAACAATCCTCTCAGTAACTCCAGCAATACTTTAGGTAATCTGAGCAACCTGACCAACTGTCCAGGAAAAATGTATTCCAATAGCATAAAGAAGAAACCTCTGTCTTACATTTTGTTTAAGAAGCTGCAATAGCTTTTCTACTAATTTGACCAAATCTGCCCAAAAGTCTGTGCCATAATCCAGGTCACCTATATAAGGTATACAAGGTAGTAACACTCCCTGAATCCCCACAGATTTCAGCAAGGCCAGGATTTCATTCCTGATGCATAAAATCTCCGGTATTATTTTCTCTTATACAGAGAATATATTTTCTGCAGTTATTTTTAGCAATATTTGGACTGCTTTTTGCTTTGTTTTGTTTAAGGGTATGTACAAGAAATGGGTATGTAAACTAGAAAGGCCCACTATAAACTCAAATATAACCTTATTGATAATACCCTCCAGTATCATATTTCAATATACATTGAAAACATTTAGAAAATTTCTGCTTATACTTCAAATTTACTTTTTAAACCCACGGGTATTATGCTTTGATTTACACATAAACACATCAATGATTAAAGAGCAAGACACTTACAATGGACCTGATGAATTCTTAATCTCAGGAGCAGCAGTAAATTAAAGAAAAACACGGTCTTGTTATTGGTTGTTCTTTTGTGATTAAGTATTAGTTATCTGCTATGTTTGACATTCCGTAGACCTATTTATTTGATTAATTTAATTGTCCCCCTAATTAATTTAATTATTTGGTAGCAAGTGCTGAGAGGCTGGTGCATTCATGGTTCTCTACACGTTGCTCAGCTGATTACCAGCTCCACAGTTTGCTGAACTGGTAAAAAGCCGCCGCCCGGTCCCCGGTGCCCCTTTCGCTTGTCTGGGTTTGATTGATGTGCCCTCTGCTCGCTTCTGTCTCCGTGCCGTCGTTCACAGATTAATGTAGGGGATGGGATTATTCACGGTGCGTTTAATCAAGCATGAAGATAATTTTTTTGGAAGGGGAGAACCCTCCCAGTCATTGCACTTTTGAAGTGATGAGTGAACATAAACAACTCTTTGGTTTGCAAAAATAAATAGAAAATAAAAGGGAAGGAGTGGAGGAGTGTGTGTGTGTGGG